>OY728163.1:860307614-860877614 GCA_963277665.1 Viscum album | reverse complement strand
TTTGTTTAACAAATCGGTTTCACCAAATGGGTGTCATAGATCGGTTTCACAAAATAGATTTCACCAAATCGGTTTCACAGACCGGTTTCACCAAATGGGTATCACAGATCAGTTTCACCAAATCGGTTTCACAGATCAGTTTCACCAAATTGGTTTCACAGTTTAGTTTCACCTAATAGGTTACAATGATTGGTTTCACCAAATTAGTTTTACAGATTGGTTTCACCAAACCAGTTTCACATATCGGTTTCACAAATTCTTTTTCACAAATCAGTTTCACCAAATCAGTTCCATAGATCTGTTTCACAAAATCGGTTTTACATATCAGTTTAACCAAATCGGTTTCACAGATCATTTTCACAAAATCGGATTCACAGATCAATTTCACCAAATTAGTTTCACAGATTTCATTCACTGATTAGCTTCAGAATATCAACTTCACATGATCAGATTCATATTATAGGCTTCACAAGATCAGCTTCTCCCAATTGGCTTCATGGGACCAGCATCACCCGATCAGATCTACTGATCTGTTGCAACTATTAGTTTCACCAATCAGCCATAGAGGGGTGTTGGGATTCTCATTCCAAGTTTGTTTTCTGTAAAACTACTTTTAAGTCTTTTAACCTTTTTATTGTGGTTCAAAGATGTTTTTAATTCCATTAAAAACGTTTTAAATCCCTTCGGATTGTGGAAATCCTCAATGGACCCGTTTTCCACTCTTAAATGAAATCCTTTAATACACAAATATTTTGGCCACCCATCCGATGAGAATTATTAAATAAAAAATTAATTCCATCATGTGTAACCATCTAACTGTGATGTGAAATCACAATCCACATTTAATGCTGCTCAAGATCCTCATATCTCGTAATGCCAGGATCTCACCTTTTTATTGCAGAAGAATACTTTTCTTCCAGGATTATATTTTTTTACTTCTTCTCCTTGGTATATTTGGAGTCCCCATTCTTGAGGTGAGTGGTGGGCCAATGATAGTGCCTTTCATTCTCTTTCTTAGATTCTTTCGACTTCCTCCCTTGCATGTCTCACATCCGCAGATGCTGGCACCAGGAGAAAAACCTCGATCATTGAACATTCAAGTAGGGCTTTCCTTCATCTATCCTTAGTGTGTATCTTGTGGGGTGGGTATTCTATTGTTTCTATGGGGAGGGATGAAACCAAACATTAATGAAGATAATAAAGATAATTTTAAACAATGAAGGAGGGGGTGTGGTCGATGTTTCTGTTGTACTCGTTATCCTTGATTATGTGTTGTGAATTTTACGGGCTTATGACCACTGAAAATCATGGTCATTGGTGGTCTTTTCTGGTGCACTAATGAACCTATTTTTTAGATATTTATGTTATTTAATGGGTGTAACATGGAAACTGGTTAATCATGTAAACTCGGTTGATCAAATGGATGACTAGTGAATAAGAATCCTTGTGTGATCACGCCGATTAACCAAATGGAAATACAGAACTGAATGAATGGAATATTCAAATTTGAAAATTCCCATTCACTATTCTGGTGATATTGATGGTTGATTCTTGGGAAGTGATGTGGATGGGGATTAAATCCATTGTCCAGGTGAATTTTTTTTATTTTGGATCTGAGGTTGTGTGGGGATGTATGTTGGGGCTTGGTTTGGTTCCCATACATCGAAGGGTCACTTGGATCCCTTTTATTGTTATGACTTTCCAAAAAAACCAGGTGTGAATGCTTAATTTGATTATTGGTTGTTTTCCATTCCTTGGATGGTGTTTATGCGTGTTAGTTGCCTAGTTGTACAAAATTAACTTTTATGTAATTACTTGAATATGAAAACATGAATTGGTTCAACGGGGAATTGTTTTCCGGTATTGATTTGTGATAGGGTTGTGGCTATTCTGCTTCTTATGAATGAATTGTAATGAGGGTTCTTGTGAATGGGCTTTTATGGAAACCCTAGGTTGGGATTAGTGGTTGTTACCTATTTATATAATTTTAGTTTTGATTTTACTTATTCGTGCCCCACCCTTGTTAAGAACTTCATGTCGAACACCCACATTTCATTAGGGAGGGTGTTTTTTTCCAGCACTCCTATGAGTGTCTGGTTATTGTCTCCTTTTATACTCCCTTTCCTAAGTATCCCATGACCATTCTAGAAGGTTGTGATGGACTGAGGTCGATTATAGCCCTTTATTATTTTTCCACTATACATGGAGGTTGTTGGACAAGGTGTGTGTGGGTAGGTTATTTCCCAAGTGCCTTTGGGATGAGGCCTTGGTGTCATTGGGCATGGCAGAAGTTGTTCGGACCTAGGTGTGTGCGGGAAGTGTGGTAGTGATACCCTAGGTGTTTTCATGAGGTATGTGTGATTGTGGTATCTCAGGTGTGTGTGGGTGGGGGATGTTAGTGGGACTTCGGTGAGTATGGTGAGAGAGGTATTACGCTTAGGATATCCTCAGTAACCAGTGGGAAAGTTGAACGGGGTACCCAAATATCGATGTGCTATTACTATTATTTTTCTAGACATGCATTATTTGGGGATTATGCCCTGGTATTGTTTGGGTGGATAGTTTCCTTACTAGGTGCTCTAGTTATGTTATTTTCTCACAGGGCATTAGAATGCCTCCCGAATTGTGCACAATAGCCTTTGGTTTTCCCTACTGAGTATACCTGTATACTCACCCTAATTATATAAACTACTTTCAGGTTTCCAGGAGGACATTAGGGATCATGATAGACTGTATTAGCTCAAATATTGGGACATTTTTTATTGATGTTTTTCTTTATTCTGGTACATTCCTTTGGTGTTTTCTTGTACCTTTTTAGAATCAACCTCTTGACATACATATGAGAATGGTTTTCTTTTGGGATTAAATTTACCTTTTGTTTTTGTGTTTTTGGAATTTACTACATTATCTCATGATATTATTAAAAAGGGGGTAATGCATTCCATTTTGTGTGTAATTCTATACCCTTGTTGTGAGTCTCCACTCTGGAACCTATTGAAGCTGTGACTCGGGGGTCATTATCTCTCCTTCAACAGGAAGAGTGAAGGGTCAGGAAATATATTGTCCTTTCTATCATCTTGCTAAAGGTGGGTCATGCCAGAATGGTAACAGAGTTATTTTGAGAGATAGGTTGGAGCTCGAGGTTAGGTACAGTGAGGATTCCATTGGATGGTAGGGAAATAGTTCTAGGCAATCTTGGTGTGTGAAATAGGCCAGAGAACACCGAATAGGACATGGGATTTTACGGCCACCCGTGATCCGATGCAAGGACTCTGGGCTTACCGAATGACCAGGTGAGGATACACTGATTATAGGGTAGACTCCCTAGGAAAGGTACATGCATCATAGTGACTTGTGTTTTTGTGTGTCTTGGTTATTTTGGGCATTTAAAATTAATAAGAATCCTAAGGAAAATTTAAAATCAATCTTCTACACTACTCGGGCATAGGAATTCCTTGTTTACCTTACAGCAATGGAACTTGTATGACAACCATGAGTAGTGCATGTGATCGAGGCCCAGGATGATGACTTCGCTGATCATCAGAGGGTTAACCGAGAAGAGGAGGATGATCAGTGGTAGAGGGTGCTTCGTGCCATTCAGTGGTAGACCCTCAGGATATATTAGGGAAGTACTTCAGACATTGAGACTGAGATCTGGCAAGAGGATCATGTGATAGCTTTCATCTAGATCCGGGATCCAATGGGGTACTATGTTCCTTTAGTTTTAAGCCAGATGTGGGGAGTATCCCATCAATTGTGGACTCTATATCATGGGAATAATTGGGAAGATGATGTTTCATTGACCGACTTTGAAAGGGAATTACGGGCGGAATTCCTCTCTTCCATGATGATGGTAGAGAAGGGGAAGGAGCTACTATCCTTTCAGTAGGGGAGAAAGTCAGAGAGGGCATTGGGGGTCATGTCCAAGGATCTACCTTATTTTTCTCAAGACCTTTTTTCGAATGAGGATTCTTGGGTGAGGCATTTTTAGGAGGAACTCCGACCTTCCCTACAGTATGTTGTTACTACCTTCACCCTAACGATGTACTTGGAGGTCCAGAAGAAGGCTGAATTAGTAAAAAGGATGCAAGAGCTGGGAGGTGTGCTGCAAGATGGGACCCAATAGAGTTTTTCAAATGGGAAGACCTTCAGTTGAAGGCATCCAACATCAGGGCCTTCTAGGTTACGACTAGTGGGGAACATGCCCATGTAGTTCCAATTCAGATCCCCCAGTCCTCTCCATTCCTCGAGAGCCTAGGACCAAGGTGATTAATATGTGGAAGTCATGGCCACCCTCGTAATTAGTGCCCGGATAGAGTGCAGAACAATGGGGGTAGGCAGGTTCATCGCCCACCTCTATAGCATCAGTTTCCATCCAGAACCTTTTAGCAGCAGCAGTAGGGACAACGAGCTCCTGCTCCTCTGAGAGTAGACATGGCAGGAGGAGGCCGACCCCGTGGTGCTCCTCAAGGACCTCGACAAGGGCATGGTCGAGGAGGCGACCGATAAATGAGAGGCAAAGAAGCTAGGCATGGGCAGTTACACACCACAGAGGTAGTAGTTCTAGTAGTTCTAGAAGTCATTCGATGTATGATCAACTTATTTAGCACTCTTGATTTCTTCTTATTGGATTCGGGAGCATCACCCTCCTTTATTTAACTCATTCTAAACTATGCCTTGAGCCTAGACATAGAGAGAATATCCATGCCCCTTGTGCTGAGTACGCCAGTTGGGGGTCATTCCAGAATGTTTGATGTTTTTCGATGATATAGATTGATTTTGGGGTCGCATCAGTCCGTTGGGGACCTTCTTCTACTACAAATGAATCCATATTATGTCATCCTAGGCATTGATAGCTTGTTTCCTGTGCATGTTGTTATCAACCCCTTCTGGAGAAGAGTCATGTTCTCCAATGGGGAGTGCCAGCGTGTGGCTTTTGATGGTGAGCAGAGTTATCAGGTGGGGTGACGGTGTGTGGAGCCTATTCTTTTTATATTGGTCAAGCTGTGTGGAGAATCAATGGATGCTGATATGATGGATATTCCGAGAGTTGTTAGAGTGTTCATAGACATTTTTTTCCGATGAGCTTGTGACTCTACCCCATTAATGTGATGTTGAGTTTGGGATAGACTTACAACCCGGTGCCCGTCTAATTTCCATGCCTCTTATCAGATGGAGCCATCTAAGATGTGGGAGTTGCGGATCCCAATTGAAGATTTGATGAAGATGAGTTTTTTCCGACCCAGCGTGTCGCCATGGGGTGCTCTGTTCTTGTATGAAAATAAGGCAGATTGTGGTCTTAGGCTATGCATAGACTACCGAAGACTGAATCAAGTAACGGTCAAGAACCGTTACCCTATTCTATGGATAGATGATCTATTTGACCACCTAAGGGGAGGAGGATGGTTCTCTAAGATTGATCTATGGTATGGGTATCATCAAGTAAGGATGAAGGATAGTGATATTCCAAAGACTGTTTTTATGTGTAGTTATGGACACATTGTGTTCGTAGTCATGTCGTTCAATGTTACGAATGCACCTTTTGTGTTCATGGGCCACATGAACAATGTTTTCCACGAGATTAGGGACTGGTTCTTCATCGTGTTCATCGATGACATTTTGATCTAGTCAATATCAGAGGAGGAACATACTAAGAACCTCAATATGGTCTTAGAAATTCTTCTACATCACCAGATCTAAGTGAAATTGTCCAAGTGTAAGTTCATGACATGATAAGTACATTTTCTTGGACAGGTTGTGTCTCAACAAGGGATAGATGTTGATCCATCAAAGATAGAATCAGTTTTTTCCTGATAAGCACCCATGAATGTGACAGATGATTGTAGTTTCCTGGGTCTGGTAAGCTATTATCAGATGCATAGAATTCTATCAAGTTGCGGCACCCTTGATAGCGTTGACCATAAAGGACCAAGCCTTCTTCTGGAGTGAGCAGTGCTAGGAAGTAATCAATTGTCTAAATCAGAAGTTGGATAGTGCCCCAGTGATGAGGATACATGTGGAAGGGCTATTGTTTTAGTTGTTTTGTGATTATTCTAGATATGGCCTAGGGTGTGAGCTGATGCAGCAATGGGGAGTGATATATTATGGGTCTAGGAAGTTACATCCTCATGAGCATAACTATTCCACCCATGACCTAGATCTTCCAGTATTAGTCTTCTCATTGAAGTAGTGGTGACATTACCTCATCGGGGAGAACTTTTTGGTATTCACAGATCACAAGAGTTTGAGAAATATCTTAACCCACTGGGACTTGAACATTTGAAAATGAAGGTGGGTGATGTTTCTCCAGGACTACAACATAGATATCTCTTACACTGAAGGTAATGGGAATGTTGTGGTTGATGCATTGAGTAGGAAGTCATGGAGGGATGTTGTTCAAAAATCAGTGGATACATGGAAGGTAATGGAGGAGATGGCTTCCCTACACCTGGATGTAAGATAGGATGGTGGAAGAGGTTTTCTATTTCATATGGATGTTTAGTTGTCTATACTACGGCAGGTGGAGGAGTCTTAGTGGGGAGATATAGAGCTTGACGTGATGTGCAATCGGGTTAACCAAGGTAATGCTCTGGAAGGGTTTTCAGAGTATGGTCAATAACAAATTCTTTTTTTGAGGAATGTTGTTTTTCCCAGAGACTATGCATGAGGGAATTTCCATTGAGTTCTATAACTCACTCGTAGCGGTTCACCCTAGGATTTCCATGATGTACCGGGGCCTGAGGGAACAGTTTTGGTGGCCCGGGGTGAAACGGGCAGTGGAGGATTTCGTGGCAAGGTGCTTGGTATATCAGTAAGTGAAGGCTGGACAACGTGTCATGAGAGGTTTGATGTAGCCTTTAGATTTACCCAAGTTTATGTGGGATGAAATATCGATGGATTTCATCACAGGACTACTCAGTGTTCATGGAGGCTGCGATTCTATCTAGGTGTTGGTAGACAGGTTGATGAAATCTGCTCACTTTCTGGTGATCAAGAAGTCGAGTGTGGTGGCTGCCTTAACACGGAGATGCGTGGATGAGGTGGTTTGGTTGAATGGAGTTCTGAGTTCCCTAGTCTCTGATAGGGATGGACGGTATATGTCACTTGTCATGAGGAGATTGGAGCATTCTTTTGGAAACCAGCTATGTTTTAGCACTGCTTTCCACCCCCAAACAGATGGGCAGACCGAGCGAACTATCCAGACATCAGAGGATATGCTGTGATCATGTGTTTTGGACTTTGGGGGATAACAGGAACAACATTCTCCCTTAGTAGAGTTTTCCTACAATAACAGTTATCACTATACTATTAGCATGGCACCATTGAAGCCTTATATGGGAGGCTGTGTCGTTAGCATGTGTGTTGGACTGAGGTTGGGGAAGAAGGTTTTCTTGGCCCATAGGTGGTGAAGATCACAATGGAGAAGATTCATCTTGTGCATGAGAGGATGAAGGCATCCTATGACTAGAAGAATTCATATTTCCTTTGTAGGAGGATATTGTTGGAGCTCGGGGTTAGAGACCATGTATTCTTAATGGTTTTCCCTCGACGTTGGTAGGATGGTTCGGGAAGGGGATAAAGATCTCTCTTATGTTCATCAGGCCCTTTGAAGTGTTTTCACGAGTTAGTGAGGGGGAATATTATCTAGCATTGCTAAAATAGTTGGAAAGGATCCATGATTGTTTCCACGTCTCCTAGCTTCTTCGATATCTACTCAATGATTCCAATGTCATTGAATGGGGAGATTTGGATATAGGGTATGACACTACGTCTGTAGAGTGAGAGGTGAGGATCGAGGATCAAAAGGATAAAGTGATTCAGAGTCGAACCATCCCTTGGGTAAGTGTGTTGTGGAGGCACGGTGGCTTCGAGGAGAGTACATGGGAGAGAGAAGCTCTGATGTTGTCCCAGTAGCTGAAGCTATTTTCAGTTGGTGTTTTGATCCTTCCTTGTGGTTCTTGTTTTTGTTACATTCTATGATGTAATGCTGACCTTGTTGGTTTATGAGATGTACAGTTTCCTTACATTGTTAATGATTATGAAAAGTCCTGATGTGTGGGGAAGGGAGGACCTGATCCCTAATCAAGACACGTTAAGGTGGATGCGATTAAACCAGTGCGAGTAAGTCAGCGCCTCCCAAAGCAGATGGTATCTTGACATGGAGGAAGGAACTCCCCGATCTGTGTGTCAGGACAATGCGATCCTTGGGATTCATATGGCTGTTTGGGGTGGTTTCTCCCCAGGAGGTATCTTCTAGAGGGGTTATTTGGGTAACTATTATATTCTCGAGGGTGAGAATAATTTTGAGAGGTATATGTTGTAATGGCCTAGACCCTCCTGGTCAATTACTTTTCCAAATTTCAATGTGTTTGGGTGTCCTAGACTCAACGATCAGTCCCACCCATCAGATCCATAGATCATCTTCACTGATTAGTTTCCTTGATCAGCTTCACAGATCTGCTTCACTGATCAGCTTTATAGATCTGCTTCACTGATCAGCTTCCCTGATCAGTTTCACTGATCAGCATCACAGATTAGTATCTGAGATCAGTTTCACCAAATCAGTTTCACATATCTATTTCACCAAATCGGTATCACAGATTGTATTTACTAAATCATTTTCGCAATTCAGTTTCAATGATCGGTTTCAAAGAATCAGTTTCATAGATCGGTTTCACCAAATCGGTTTCACAGTTTGGTATCACAAATTTGTTTCACCGTTCGGTTTCACAGATCAGTTTCACCAAAACAGTTTCATATAACGGTTTCACAAAATTGGTTTCATAGATCGGTTTCACCAAATTGGTTACACAGATCAGTTTCACCATATTAGTTTCAGAGATCAGTTTCCCCAAATATGTTTTACAGATCGGTTTCACCAAATCAGTTTCATTGATCGGTTTAACCAAATCGGTATCACAATTCAGTTAAACAGATTGGTTTCACCAAATTGGTTTCACATATCATTTTAACCAAAGTATCAGAGACTGGTTTTCACAAATCATTTTCATAGATTGGTTTCACCAAATTGGTTTCACAGATCATTTTCACCAATTCAGTTTCACTAATCGGTTTTACCATATCAGTTTTCCAGATGGGTTTCACCAAATCGGTTTCCCAGATTGATTTCACTAAATTGGTTTCACAGATTAGTTTCACCAAATTGGTTTCACAGATCAGTTTCACCAAATCGGATTCACATATATGTTTCACCAAATTGGATTCATATATCTGTTTAACCAAATTGGTTTTACAGATCAGTTTAACGAAATCAATTTCACAGATCGTTTTCACCAAATTGGATTCACATATCAGTTTCACTGAATCAGATTCACAAATTGTTATTAATTATCTGCATCACAAAATTAGCTTCACAAGATCCTCTTCACAGGATCAGCTTCTCCCAATCAACTTCATTATATCTACTTCACTCGATCATCTCCATCGTTTGGTTTCAACTGTCAGTCTCACCAATCGGCGATAGAGGGGTGTCTGGATTTTCCTGACCTAGTTTGTTCTGTAACACTACTTATAAACATGTAAAACCTTTTAATGTTGTTCAATGACATTATGAGCACCATAAACAACATTTTAAATCCCCTATGAGTGGGTAGACCCTAAATGGATGCCTTTTCCACTCATAAATGAAATCCTTTTATTCACAATTGTTTTGGCCACCCCTCAGAAGGGAATTATTAAATATACAATTAATTACATAATGTGTCACCATATATCCATGAGGTGAAACCATGATCAACCATTAAATCCTCTCAAGATCCTCTTATCCTGTAAAGATAGGATCTCACCTTTTTATTGCACGAGAATTCTTTTCTTCTAGGATGGTCTTTTTTCCTTCTTCTCCTTTGTGCGTTTGGTGTCCCCCTTCCCAAGGCGAGAGGTGCACCTGTGCAGGAGCCTTTACTGCTCATTCATAGTGTATTCGATGTTCTTCCCTTCCATGTCGTGCATCCCCAATTGTTGGATCAAGGAGAACAATGTCGATACTTGATCATTCAAGTAGGGATTTTCCATCGTCTCTCCTTAGTGTATATCATGCTGCGTGGGTATAGTATTGTTTTTGTGGGGTTGGATGAAACCAAACCATAATGAAGATAATAAATGTAATTTTAATGAATAACTAGGGTGTGACAGATGTTTCTACTATACTTCTTATCCATGATTATGTGTTTTGAATTTTATGGGCTTATGACCACTGAAAATCATGGCCATTGGTGGTCTTTTGTTGTGCAATAATGGACCTCTGTTTTTCGGGATATCTATGTTATTGAATGGGTGTAACATGGAAACCAGTTAATCATGTAAACTCGGATGATTAAATGGATTAACAATGAATAAGAATCCCTGTGTGATCACCCCAGTTAACCAAATAGAAAGACGGAACTGAATAATTGGCATATTGAAATTTGAAAACCCCCTTCCTCTGTTCTGGTGATGTTGAAGTTTGATACATGGGAAGAGAATAGGATGGGGATGGGATCCTCTATTATGGAACAGTTGTTGGTTTATATATCTGAGGCCATTTGGGGATACATGGTGGGGATTGTTTTAGATCAGATACTTCAAGGGATCTCACGGATTCCTGTTGTGGTTTTGACATTACCAGAGAACCGGGTGTGTATACTTAATTTGTTGTTTGGATGTTTTCCATTCCTTGGATTGTGGTTATGCCTATTAGTTTCCCATTAGTGCATAATTTACATAAATGTAATTACTTGAATATGAATAGATCAATGGGTTTTGTGGGGAATTTTTTCTGGGGATGAGTTGTGATAGGGTTGTGGTTGTTATGCTTCAAATTAATGAATTGTAATGAGGGTTCTTGTGTATGGGATGGTTTGGGAAACCCTACGATGGGAAGAGTTCTTGTTACCTATATATATAATTTGAGTTATTATTTTTCTTATTTGTGACCCACCCATGTTAAGAACTTCATGTCGAACACCCACATTTCAGGGGAGGGTGTTTTTTCCCAACACTCCTATTAGTGATAGGTTATTATCACTTTTTCGGATCCACTTCCAGAGTATCCAAAGATCCTTCGGGGAAGCTGTGATTGCCTGAGGTCAATTATTTCTCTAGATTCTTCGGGCAGGGTACACGGTGGTGGTTGGCCTAGGTGTGTGTGGGCAGTTTGTTTCCCAAGTGTCTGCGGGAGGAGGCCTATGTGTCTTTGTGTGGGGCAGTAGTTGTTCGAGCCTAGGTGTCTGTGGGATGTGTTGTAATGATAGACAATGTGTTTGTTGGAGGGATTTATGATTGTGGTATCCCATGTATGTGCATGTGGGGGGATGGTAGTGGGACTATAATGCGGATGGAGAGAGAGGTTTGACGCATAGGATGTCCTTAATAAATGGTTGGAAAGTGGTGTGGGGTACCCAAATATCGATGTGTTTTTACTATTACATAACATGACTTTAGTTATTTGGGGAGTGTGCCTTGGTAAGGAATGAGTGAATAGTTTCTTTGCTATGTGCCCTGGTTATTTAGTTTTCTCATGGGGAATTTGAATTCCTCCCCACATGTGCACAGGAGACTTTGGATTTCATTACTGAGTATACTTATATATACACATTATGTTTTTAATCTACTTTCTTGATTCTAAGAGGACATCAGGGATACTGTGAGACCGTACTAGCTCAGACGTTGGAATAGTTGTTGTTGTCGTTCATCTTTTTTCTAGTACTTTTCATTGGGGTTTCCTGTACTTTTATAAAATCTACTTTTTGACATACATATAAGAATGGTTTGCTTTTTGATTTACTATCAACTTTAGTTTTGGTTTTTGTGGGATTTACTATATTAACTCTCAATCATATTAAAAAAAGGGGAAATCCCTTCCATTTTGTTTTGGATTTTATACCCTTAGTTCAGGTGACCACTCCGGGACCTATTGATGGCAGGTCTTAGGGGTCATTATCTCTCCTTCAACTGGAAGAAAAAAGGGTCTGGAAATCTGTTTTCCCTTCTCTCATCTTGGTGATGTCTGGTCATGACATGTTGTATATAAATTATAAATTTATAATGAAAATATAGAGGTATATAAATTGGCATATTATTAAAAACTCTTGAAAATTAATTTTTAACTAATTTATTCAGGGTTTAAAATTTATATTATTTAATAAATTTAATGTTCAATGTCATAAAATGTCACATAATGCATAATATGGAATTTTAATTCAATGAATATAATATTAAGTAGTTGTATTTGATATTATAGATTGTTCATGATGAATTAATAATTCATAAAATTAATATACTTATACTCTCATTATTAAATTTTCATAAATAAATAATTTTAACTGTACCAATTAAAATCCTATATTAAGAAATTATATATTGCTCATATTTTTCTTCACAAATGTTTTTATATTAGATTAAAAAATTATTAGTGTATTTTATATATAATCCATAAAAATTATATTTTATATATTGTATTATAAAAGGATCACACCTCCTAAAATATCATACAATTTATTATATAATCTATAAATGGAATACATATATAATGATATGAAAAAAAATTGTCTAAAAATATTTGATGTTCATATAGAATAGATAAAAATATTAAATCATATTATAAATAGGTGTATGCTATGAATTCATTATACAGAGACATATAATATAAAATTTATGAACTATTATTTAACATAATTATTATTACAAAAATAATTAATAATTATTATAAAATGAATTATATTATAAATGATGTTTTTTCGTAAACAGATATGATTAATTTATTATGTCCAATTGTCAAGACAAAAATTATATGTTAAGAACATCAATAAAGGATTTATTTTTCATCTTCTTTGACCTCAATTTGTTCTATAATATTTGTGTTTTCTAATATTAATATAATATAGTATCTACATAATTTAGGAAAGATATATCATGAATTGAATTATAGCATGAGTAATGTCACTATAGAGATATAGACATGGGGTAAGACTATAACGACCCTGCATATTCTTACATCAATATATCATCATTTTAAAAATATGAAATAATTATATTCCTAGATAAAATGATTTAGATTCTATGGAAAACTAGGACCATGAATTACATTTTAAAAATAATACATGTATATTAATTTAATTCCTTATTATCTTTCTTTTTATTGTCTGTCAAGTTCTCTATAGTTTCCGTAAAATCCTATGGATATACATCAGAAATGGGTAACCAAAACCAAAATAAAAGGATAGATAGTAAGATGAAACAACATAGTATAGGGTGATCATTATTATGACATCATCATCCTAATCATGAAATGAAGCATTAAAAAATTCATGGAATGTGGTAATGAATAAAAATGAAACATCATGTCTTAGTGGCCAACTTT
This sequence comes from Viscum album, assembly GCA_963277665.1. NCBI lineage: Eukaryota > Viridiplantae > Streptophyta > Magnoliopsida > Santalales > Viscaceae > Viscum > Viscum album. Next base: position 860,864,257 of record OY728163.1, on the reverse strand, counting down.
GATACATAGTTGGAAAAAATATAGAATCATGTTCATGAAAATTTCACTTTAACTCATGAGATTCATCACATTACCCAATTCACTAGATATCTATATAATTCCATTCATACTCATTATATCATATCACTTACATTGTTCCATAGAATTTTGAGTGCACCCATAACATCGTAACATTTACATTAGCATGCACGCCACATAGAATAAATGTCAGTCATGGATAAAAAATTAAATGCAATTGGTTTCATATCAAATTTCATACATTAAAAATATTAGGTTCACAAATGAAAGTGGTAATATCATTCTTTATATATTAAGAATTATTCTTATGGGAAGATGGAACAATCACAAGAAGTAAAACGTGTGTTCTTTTGAAAAAAGAGTTCTATGAGAAAATATTTGTTTCATAAAAACATGTTGAAAACATGTACATACCAGAAAAGGAAATATATATTGATGAAATGAATTTTATGAAAATAAATACAAAAATTATTTTAAGGAGGTAAAACCCATTGAATGATTGTTAGGTTTGAGAATTCCCCTAACCTTAATTCTGAATAATTTTTTCACATTAATTTACTAAAAAATAACATTTGATTTATTAATTAATAATTCCAAAACCTTTTATACATTAATTTTAATAATTATGGTTTTATAAATGAATGGATGTTCAGGTAAATTTTATATAAATGACTAAAATTTTTATTATATGTTATGAATGATAATCCAGCAGTTAAAATCATCTTATAAGTAATTTTTTTTATATGTAATGAGTATGAATCATTTGATAAAATTTAATGATGATTTTTTATATTAATTTTGGAGGATTTTCAATCAAAACACACTCATTTTATAATCATTTATTGATATGTAAGAATTTTAGTTTCATGAAATAATTAAGTTTTTATCTTAAACTATAAAATATTTTTTAAAAAATTTAATATTTTTAATAAAATCATTAAAGGCGATTGAGGAAAATGAATGTTCATCACCCCCGATGTCAGTAAATTGACACATCACAGATGATGATTTCATTTTTGAAAGAAAATAGGGAGGGGTCTAATTAGGGATCCTACATAAACATAATATAATTCTAGTATGTAAATGTTATTATATTTTATTATGTAATTCGGTTGATGGGTGGTGAGGTTAATATAATAATATAATTGAAATTGGACAGCAATTTAAAGGAAAGAGGAAGAGTATTTTAACAAATAAAAATATCCTCATTAAAAAACTCCTAAGGGAAAGGGTTTTGGAGTTTTTAAGAGACCATGATCTCCTGAACGTGGGTGATTGTATATAGATGATTAATTGGTAGAACAAAATAGGTCCTCTAGAATTGATATGTGTGAGTATAAGAGGGAATAGTTGTGGAATTTATAGTAGATGGGATGCGTGTTTCCCAAACTTTTTAATCAATATATTATTATATTGGATATCCACTATTTATTAGATGATTACAATAATAAAAAAATAAAAAAATAATGATTTATAGTTTGATATAATGGGATTTCATCTACATTCCATCAGCTATGACTCAATAAATACATGTATTTAGAAATTAACATAAATTATTATATTTTATTATTCAAAAAAAATTAAATCATTTTTGAGAAATCCATTGAATTTACCATAACCATTTTATTACACGAATAATTATAAATTTTACTTCTTTTTTTGATAATAAATTTCTAAATATGATTAATTTAAACATTAATTAACATCAACATATACATGGAAAATATAGATTTTAAACTTGTAACTCATTTTGTAACACATTGAAAAATTATGTAAGGTCTCATAAATTTTTTATAAAACCATTTCACATCAAAATATTATTTTATGAACAAATATTATGAGACTAAATTATCATTTAAAATTTTCTATTAATTTTAAAATTTTATGTAAATATTTATGACATTAAAAATACCAACAATTAATTAATATTTTTTAAGAAAATTGTTATATATTATATTGTATAATTACCTCATATTACTGTTTATAAGATAAATAAATTTTATTTATAGTTTCATGTGTGATGTAACTATTCATCTAGCTAGTATACTATTTTTATGGGTAATATTACTATTCCTAATGTCATGTTACTTTTTCATCACTATAGTTTCCTCAAATCATAGAAACACTACTTATTCTATTATTTATTAATTTTTTATGTTTTGGTTATTTTATATAAGTGATTTTTTGTTCTTTACACTATATAAAATTACTACTAGAAGGGATACATTTCACTAATAAATGTTATTCTCATTACATTATTCCCCCCTTTTGAAACATCTCTCCCTAATTTTCATATTTCATAAATAGTTGAGTGTACATCTCCTTCATCCCCTCATCTTTTTCCAAATGTTTTTACCATACTTATGGTTCCTACATAACACTTTGACATGGTGTTTTGTCTTATTGTACAGAACCTTATCTCTCTGGTCAATAATTTTTACTGGCTACTCCTTATAAGAGAGATCATCATCCAAATATGACACCTCTAAGATCATTAAATGTGAATTATTTGTTATGTAGTTCCCCAAGAGTGATATATGAAACATATCAATATCTTCAGCTATATTTGGTGGATTTGAAAGCTGAATGTCCAATAATCCTTTGCGGAAAAGTATCTCAGAGGTTCAAATGTTCCTTTCCATTATCATCCCTTAATTTCCAAACTTCATTACTCTCTTACATAGTGATATTCAAAGGAAGATATAATCTCCAATATTGAATTCCATGTCATGTCTATCATTGTAAACATATCTCCTTTTTCGACAATGAGATCATTTTATATTTTCTTGGATGACTTGAACATTCTATATCATTTCGTACACATGATTGGGTCCATGTGGCATTATTTCACTCAACTTCAACACAAAAGTTTGGTGTTATACATCACTTTCTATATCGAGCATTGTATAGAGACATTTAAATACATAAGTTGAAGATATTGTTATATGAGAACTCATCGAAGGGGAGAAGATGATCCCAACCACCGTCGAACTCTAATGAGAAATTTCTTAGCATATCTTCAAGAAACTAAATATTACTTTTAATATTTTCCATTAGTTTGGGGTGATAGGTCATGCTGGAATTTAATTCAATACTCAAATCATGTTAAATAATCCACTATTATTAATTTGTGAACTTGGGATCACAATCCAAGACAATCTAGAATGGAACCCCACTTAACATACAACACATATAAATTTTCATGTTGGTCAATAAATATATCATTATGAGTATAGATAATGTGGGAATTTTTGGTGAGTAAGTCCAGAAAAACTCATATCACATTATTTCTATTTGATTTCTTCAGGAGACATGTGAAAATATCCATAGTGATATTATCCCATTTACACATGGGTATATGTCAATGTTAAATCATCCCTTTGAAATTAGGTCAATCTACACTAATATTATATCATAGTAAGAACCATTAGATATACAGAAGAATCTTAATATTCATGTTGTCCCACAAGAATTGTTCTCTGAGAGTATAGTACATCATGGTACCCCAATAATGGATTGTGAGTGATGAGTTATTTAAACTATTCAATGGGTCCTTATTTATCCTAGGTGATTAAGGGAGAAAAATGCTCATTCTAAACTGAATCATACCATCATCATCAATATGGAACTCTTCAGATTCCCTTATTTACTATATTCACCATATTTTGTAACTTTGTTCCATCCATCTATGCCTCTTTAATGATCTATTAGATATATGGATGGACAATCAATTAAAAAAGGTAGGATGCAGTCCCTACCATTATTATTTTCAATTTCAACCATTTAGTATCCATGAATATATATTCTTTCTCAGTTTGAAAAATAGATGGAGAAGTAGGTTTTTTTCAACTAAGAGTATATACAACATTGATCACCTTTCCATGATGATAGTTAATAGAGAAATCATGGTTTGTAATTAGCCATATACATCTCCTTTGACACTTGTTGATATCCCTTGGGGTGAATATATAAATTGGGATCTTATTATCAGAATATATGTCATACATCTCACCACAGTGGTAGTGTTTCCCGATTTTCATGGATAAAATACAAACTGTTATCACTATATAATGTGTCAGGTAGTTCTTCTCATAGATCATCAAATGACATGATGAGTAGGATTTCACTCTTTCATTTTTCATGAGTACACAACCCAATAAATTCATTGAACCATCAATTTTTTTCTAGAAAACATTCTCCATACTTTTGTAGTGTGAGTATAGGTATAGTGATCAGTCATATCTTTACCTCATTGAATCATTCCTTGCATTATTTCATTCAGACAAAAATAATCCCATTCCTTGTAAACATAGTTATACAACAAGAAATATTTTCAAAATTTATAACTAAATGTCGGTACTACCCATCTAATCCATGAATAATAGTGGTTTTCAATGACACAAGATGGTTTGGTTCATTACCCAACTGCAATTTTTTAATGGTATATAGAAATTCCCCCACTTGTGATCACATGTCCTTGGAATGCGGTGTTCTTCATCCAAAATTAACACTTTCATAACTTGGTGAGAATATTATCCTTCCTTAATTTATCAAAAAAAAATCCTTATATGATCTCCATGTTCCTTCATACTTTTAAAGAAGATAATTATTTCATTGATAAACACTGGCACAAATTTGTTGAGTTAATGTCATAAAGAATTATCCATCCAATCAATGAAAATTTTACCAGAATTATTGTTTCTGAAAGAAATCACCAGAAAATAATAGTGCCTATATCTTATATAGAATGTAGTATTATGAATATCCTTTTTCTTCACCTTAAGTTGATGAAATATGGAATGATGATCCCCCTTTTAAATGTATTGAGATTCGTGTATATGATTGAACATTTCATCAATCCCTATAAGATGATAATTGTTCTTTATTATGATATTCTTACGATTCAAATAATCAATAAACAACTGCATTGTCTCATCCATATTTTTTGAAAAAGAGCAGTAGAACACCCCAATGTGATACTCTATAGCATATGATCCAGTTTCTCAAATTCTCTTGATGCTGCTCTTTTAACACCTCTAGGTCTATATGAGTCATCCTATGGGGACATTTTGAGATATGAGTAGCTCTATGTATGAGTTATATTGGCATCTGTACCTCATGATTCAGGGGATGTCCTAGTACTTTTTTGGGACATATATTATTGTATTATCAATGAATTAAATTTCCACTAGGTTGACACTTTTCTTTTACTAATCCATTTGAGCGATGTATTTTTATTAACATGGGATAAACACTCTAACTATTAGATAGTTTTCTAAAGGACATTCAGGATATTTAATTATTTTTAAGAGGATAATGGGATGGATCAAAATAAAAAAAGTTATTTCTATTTCCGGACATTTTATATGTGCAATATATAACGAGATCCAATCTGTTCCCATTATATAATTGAATTCTACTAAGGTAATTATTACATGATTCCCTAGAATAATATTCCCACATACCCTAATAAGAGAATATTCCCACACATGGGTTTCAATGATTTAACCACTTTGAGATTTTATAGTTATTTCAACTCCAAGGTTTCTGGTCATCGATTCAATTGTTCTAGAAAACATGCATGATATACATGAATGAAAATAACCTTTAATAAAATAATAATTATTTAATTATTGACTGAATATGATTTTTACCACATAAGTCTTTATTTTCTTGATCCACATCAGTAGTAGTGATAGAATAATCTTTTCCATACTCTATTTTCATTGGTGGATTTCTATGTTGATTACCCTCGAGGTTTCAATGATTAGTGAACTCGATTGCATAGTTCTCTTTCTACCTATAATTATACCAATGAACCATGAGTGGTTCTCTCCTTTCCTATATAAAATTATCCATATATATCTTTTATTTTTTACATTAATTAGATTGGTGGAATTCTCTCCCACAAATGAAGAATTTCCCCTTCCATTTGATGCAATTCCCAGGATGCTTCCTCAATTATTTTTTGCATGTGGTTAGTTGAGTTTTATTTCCACCTTTTCATTAGATCCTATGTCTTGAAACTCCTTCAATATTTTATTATAACCATAGACACACAACTATTCTAAAAAATCCATCTCCACTTTGAGATAAGAACAAATAAAATCATCATAACTCCCAATTTCACTAATTTCATGTTCCTTTAAAGAGTGCTGTTTTATTCCATTCCAGGATTTAACATTTTTTCTATCGTTATTGATAAAAAAATTAAGACTTCCATGAAATCCTTGTGAAATTAACATTACATGTCATGAAAGAATATATATATATATTCTCATTATATAATAATTATCTATCCATCTTTATATGAAGAGTTTGAGTGAAATACTTATAATGAAACATAATTCTAAAGTCTTACCATTCTATCTATTCAATTTATTCCCTCGACGTGGTATTTTTAATATAATCCGCCATTGGTCGACCTATCCATCTACATGATTAATAAATGGAGTCACCTTCTATATCATTGAAATATAAAGAACAAAATAGTTCTTCTCCATTGAGTTTACCTATTGTTCAGTAACTATGGATCGAAATAGCTAATAAAGAGTGGTGGTAGTTGCTTCATAAAACATTCGATAGATAGTTCCTCCCTCATAGGTGAAGGAGGATGTTCCACATTAATTAGGTTATTATTATTAACCTCAGACACCCAGATAAGCATCACAATTATTTTCTGAACTCCACATCTTAATGAATTGGGCATTTTGTTTGGTAATTCACTATTTTTTACCTCCAATAGGTTATTGTCTGGATTTCTCCTAGTTCCCACAATCTTATAAAATATTAATGGTTAGAACAAAACATAAGTCATCAAGTCATGAATAATTTTCTCCTTTTTGAAATTTACACCATAAGAATATCATCTGGGATCCCTATATTTAGAAAAGATTCACATTATATTACATATAAATTGTAAAATCCTATCATTTTGTATACTAAGGGAATATTTGTATTAAAAAAAAGGGACTACATGAGCCTAAAAAATAATTTTATTATAGTCATTTTCATAGATTGGTAGAAGATCTACAGGAAAAATTTCACTCCACATAATGTCCTAGTTGATTCCCTTATTATCCAGACCATCAACGAACATGTTAACATCACGGTAGGTGTGTGTGGAAATGTATCTGAGCCCAATTATGGAGTTAAAACAATTCTTCCAGTGATATGTAAGAGGATATGGATGGTGCACCACACCTTTCCAAAAAGCGTGAACAATGGTGATGGGATCACTTTCAATCCCAAATTTTCTCCAACCTATTAGAAAAACAATGTGGATAGCCTAAATCACAACCGTCAGCTCAGCCTCTAGAGAACTGAAAATGCCATAGCTACCAAAGAAGCAGCCATTCCAGATACCATGAGAGTCCCTGAATATGGCCCCATAGCCAGCATGACCTAGATTTCCTTTAAAAGTTCCATCAATATTGATATTGATCCAGCCAAGAATTTGAGATTGCTAGAACACTTCAAATGATAGCTTTGGTTACTTTAAATCCCAATGATTCTAAGAGGGTGAAGGATGATAATGTTTCCAATCGAGTTATTACAATAGTCTTTCTTAAGTTTAGTGGCATCCCTAATGAAATAAGAATTCTCATCTGACATGAATTAAGATTGAATGATTAATTGTTGGGGATAATATAATATCAATCATACCATACAACGTGGAGAAGCTCTAAAACAATGGATAAATAGAGGTTTTTTATTTTCTAAGAATAAACAAGCTCCAAAAAAATTAGCAGAGAGAAAATAGTTTAATAAAGTGACCATCTGTAGTCAAAGAAGTCAGTAAAATAATTCCCAAGGGAAGTGGTCATGGCACAAGAAAAAATTAAATAATTGATGTCCTTCATATGTTGATGACATATGGGGAATCTCGAGCATAGTTGAACAACAATGATTTGGAGACATAACTCGATTAGAATACTATTATGATCAATATGCAAAATAAAGCTATATTTTGATTGTTTAATACAAGGTTTATCAATGGGTTTAAGCCAAGCGAAATTAGCTTGAGAGGAAGTAAAAAAATGATTCTAATAATTTTAGAATCAAGAATACCATTATGGGTTTGTTCCCAAAAAATAATGTATTCATCATTAGTAAAGGGATACTCAGCAACTACTTGCATGATGAGATCAGGTAGGTCATAGTTACCTCACATTTTTCAGTAGGGTGCTCTAATACTAATTCGCAAATTAACAAAACCATTCTTAGATACAAACTATAGTGACCCTGCATTACCTTAAATCACTATTTCATCATTTTATCAATATAAATGAATTATATGACCCTGATCAAAAGGTTTAGAATATTAGGAAGACTAGGGTAGTACATTAAATTTAGAAATTATAACCTAAACATTTATTTAATTTGACCTTCTCTCCATTCATATTATCCTCCATGTTTTCCATATTACAGGTAATCACTTGGGGATATACATTAAAAACCGTTGATATAAAATCCCAGTAAGAGGATATATACATAAATTAAACAATATAGTATGGGGTTATCATAATAAAAAAATAATCTTAATAATCATGTGAGGAATCATTATGAAAAGGTTTAGAATGTGAAAATTCACAAAAGTGAAACATCATGTCTTAGTGGTCAACTACCACACACATGTGTGAACAAAGATGTTGTCTTGTTCCACATATTTTAGATTGAATAATAATTTTGATCACATTACCCAATGAATTAGAGACCTATATATTTACATGTTCTCCCATCCCATCATATCATTTAAATTGATCTATAATAATTTCTAGAGCACTTGTCAAATCAATACATTTACATTATAATGAATTCCACATAGAACATATGTAAATATTTTTCAAAAAATAACCCTTGGAATTTAAAGAATTTAATTTCAAAAATAATTAATTCATAAACATTGGGTTTTAAAATTAAATAGGGAATACCATATTTTATATAAGAATCATTATTCTTGAGTGAATGTGAAACAATCTCGATAAGTAAAAGGTGTGTTATTTTGAAAGAATGCCTCTTTTGGAAAATAATTTGTTTGTCATAAACTCAAGTAGAAAACATATATATAATAGAAAAGGTATGATAATTATGATAAAATTATTTCTAAGGAATATACATTCTAAAATTGAGTCGAAAGAGGGAAACCCCAAAGAATGAGTGTTTAGTTCGAGAATTACACTTACCTAATGCATGAATGTTTCCTTCACAGTCATGTCCTATATAATATCATTAGAATCATTAATTATCAATTATATAACCTTTTAGAAATTAATTTGATTCAATTAGGGTTTTATTATGTTCTTTTTTTGGTTTACTTTATGTGTTATAGAATTTAAAATCATTTTATGAGAGTGTTCAGCTTCATAGTTTTTATGATCTGTTCTCTTATATAAATGAATAGAGGTTTGTGTAAACTAGTGTTCAATTTATAGAATTGATATTATATGTAATAAATGATATTAAAGGATTTTAAATTTTATTATAATGAATATTTTTTATTTAATTAGTATAAATCTTAAATAAATTTTAATGATTATTTTGTTTAGGGTAGTTTTGGATGTATTTCAATCACAACGAACTTGTTTGTTTTATCATTTTTTTGTATGAATAAATTTTAGTTCCAAAAAATAAATAGCATTGTATAATACAACTTAAATTATTTTTTTAATAATTTAATATTTTTACCAATTGCCATGAATGTATTTATAGAGAATGAATGTAAATCTCCCTTGAGGTCTGTAAATTGATGATTAACGGGTGGCAATTTCATTTTTTCAAATAAAAGTGAGAGTGGGTGGATTTTAATAATTGATCTTACATTAACATGATATAATTCCAGTATGAGTAAGGTACATGTGTTTATCATTACATTCGTATTAATGAGGGTGATATGAAATTAAAATATGAAATGAAAATTGAAAGGAATTTAAGATAATGAGGAATTGTATTTTAACTCTTAAATCTCTCCTCCTTGAGAACGGCTTAGGGAAAGGGTCTTGGTTTTTCATATGAGACCCATATATCTTGGAAATGGTGTAGGGGATAAGGAAGTGTACTGGGAAGAACATGGGAAAGGTTCAAGTCTAGAGATATCTGATGAGAAGAGTGGGTGAGATGTGGTATTTAGATTGGGGGAGGTGTGTTTTCTCAATATTTTAATACATAATATAATATTTTGGATCATTTATATGAATTATTTTACCATTATCAAGAAAATTATTAAAATAATGATGTTTGGTTCAGTATTATGAGAATACATCATAATTTTATCTATAATGACTCAATAAATACCATTATTTAGTATTTATCATAAATTATCATATTTTATTATTCATCAAATATTCATGTATTTTAGAAAAATCATTAAAAATAACCCTATAAATTTTTCAAAATGTATATATCCATATTAAATTAGATTTTTTTTAAAAAAAAAATCATAATATGAGTAATTTTGATTTTAATTAAAATCATCAATTACTTGGAAAATATATTTTTTAATATTCTATCTGATTTTATAACACATTAAAAAAATACATAACATTTCGTAAAATTTTTGTAAAACTATAAGGCATAAAAAACATACATTTATGAATAAATTTTATGAAAATATTTTTTTTAACTATTTAATTAATTATAAACATGTTATTAAATATATATAGATCATCAAAATACAAACACATAATTAATTAACTTAAAAATAATTACTTGCCTATTATATGTTATAATTACATAATATTAATATTTATAATATACAGAAATTTTATTTATATATTTATGGGTGATGCCACTATTCATTAGTCTGGTATACTATTCATTAGGGTCAAATTACTATTCCAAAGTCATATTACTATTTCATCTTTATAGGTTCCTTAACTCCTTGAAACACATTTCATTACATTAATTATTCATTAAAAAAATTAATTATGGTCTATAATGTATTTTGTTTGAATTACATTATAAGAAATTTTTATTAAAATTGTTAAATTCCTCTGATAATAGATTGGGACGTTACATAGACATCAAATTTTTTAGATTATATTCCATGTTCTGGAATGGTGGTAGTTGGATATTTACTTCATCGAACATAATCATAAAAATATTTCCAATAACATATAACTTTTTCCACTATATAAAAATTATTATATATTATGGATTATATATATTTGAATAATCATGTATATATAAGGATATTATTATTTGAATTGAATTCTTACTAAGTATTATATAAAAACACATTGATTTTGTGGGTAAAATACGATTAAAAAATTATATATTTAAAATAATTCACACTCTTAGGAATGAAATTATATATGATGATTAGGATATATTTAGTATAAAATTATGAATTTTATATTCCTTCCAATGCATAACTTTTCGTGAACAAAATCATTTAGAAATTTTGTTTTATTTCAATATTGGATGTCCCAAGATAATATATGGTTAAGAATGAATGAAATTATTAACACTATATTTTTCATATAGTTTTTTCAAGACAAAAATCAGTTACCAATATTTATAATGTGTCAATATATTGTTATAATATTTTTTTGGTAAAATATATATCTAAAACTATATTTTATTCGATAACATTTGAATATTGTAGAGTATATATCTATATTATGGTCTATAAAACATCATTACACTCAACTTATAATGAATCATAATGATTATGATTGGGATGATGCATTACCTAAATAAATAACAATTGAGATTAACATTAATATTGAATTATTACATAGTAAAATATAGATACTAGATGATGGAATGGGGTGGTGTCATTTAGAAGTGTTTATAAATTTTGTGGTATCATATTAATAGAATTTTTTATTAATGATGACTACTTGTGATTATCATATAATAAAAAATGTTGATAATATACTGATCATCATTATACATAATGCTTAATAATTATGAACTATAATAATAATTTTTATAAACAATATGACTTTATATTTATAAATTGTACTTATATATAAGAAAATATAAATGTGTTAGAAAAAAATGTCTTCATTAAGAAAATTTTGATGTTCACTGAAATGTGAATACAGATTCTTACGAATCATAGAACTATTTTCATTGAAATTAGATTATAAATTTAATAATTAGTTTTACATTCATATTACCAATATAATATTCATATTAATGATAATAAATATGATTTATTTACTTATAGATCCTGAAAAAATACTATAAGTTGTTTCTAAATTTGTGTTTCATAATGTTAACAATAAATAATGGGTCTTTCAAAATTAATAAGTTAATAATTTATGATCTTACAATTATTAATGTTTTTATGATAGCTGAACTATGGAATATTTTATGTTAAATGCATAATTCAATACATAAAATAAAAATTAGTAAAAGTGTATAAAATTATTAAATGTCATGTGGTGATTTCATATTCAGGTAGCTAGTATAGATTGTTGGGTACTTATGTTTTAATAATGAATGGAGGTGTAATGAAGCCATATTACGGGATTGTTTGATAGAAATAATTGATTTTTTAAATCTTTTCGGAATTTCCATGTCCTAAATCTATATTTTTTAAATAAATTATTTTCATTTTAATTGAATGAGATACAAAATTTATAGATTACATGTGATGGAATATAAAATACTTAAATAATTGATGATTAAAAAAAATTCTGACAGAGATCATAAATAGATGTAGATAATTTTATTATTTCTCTTAAGAAAACTATTTCTTCAAGAATTTGTTTTAAGAAAATAACATTTGAATATTATTTCTCAACACATGGTTTATGAATCTTATAATTTTATAATTTTTTTAAATAAGAAATGAATATTTTTTTAATATAGGATAATGTACATAAAAAAATGTTATTTAAAATATATTGTACATTTTTACCATAACTCATCATTAGTATATGTTAACGATGTATTCTTTTTTGGGAAAATTGATTCAAACACAAAGAATACCATATATGATATAGTAGAAATATTTTATTTTTCAAATATTCTTATCAATATAAAAAAATTTATTTCCTAAATGAATATAATTTATATTTTATCCTGATATTCCACAAAGAATATAGAGTCTACATGGAAAATTGTTGTATGTTTGAACATATATAAATAAAATTTATAAAAAAATAATTTCCATGGATTAATGTAAATGTGATTTGTATATAATGTCATAACGTATTTAGGAAACATTATGGAAAATAAAAATATAAATATTTACCTTAACATTCTATAAAAATGTGTATAAAATTAGTTTTTCAAAATCATTTTTCGAGATAAATTTCAATGAATATTTCGATTGATATGGTTTATGTTATGCATGTATATAGAAATGATACTTGTAAAATTTTGTTTGAATATCAACATAAAGGTAACTTATTTCCTTATAACAATTTTAATTTGTTATTGATTATAAATATAAATCGATACATTAGTCCATGAGTATGATTACTGGAATAGGTTAAATAGATGATAATGTGAAACATAGAGTTGGTAATAATTATGAAACATATTTTTAAATTGTAATATATAATTCTGTCGAGATAGGGAGTAGGAATATGTTCAAGGATTCTATCATTTGAAAAATTATTCCTAATATATCACCCTATTTTATACATTCATTATATATATATATATGTTACTCAGTAAACTATTTGTGAGATTATTTTAGTAAATGATATCATATATATGTGGCAAGAGTCAAATGTAGATACAAAGAGTTAGAAAAAGTAGAATATACTAAAACATGAAGGATGATATGGTATTCAATAATGGATTATTTTCTAGATATATACTTACGATTAGTGCTATATTGTATTAATAACAGATTTTATGAGTATAAAATGTATTATTCCATAATGAAACATACACTTAATAATTTTATCATTTTAACTACATAATTATATAAAGATATACATTTCATGTTTTAATATAATAATTATATTATTACAGTGTGACTTAAATTTATTTTAATATTTTTTTAATCATTGATTATTTAATATTATGATGAAATTTTAGGTTTCATTGAGTTATATTATTATATAGTGATTACAAAAATTATTCTTTGGAAAAAAATTTGTTATTGTCATTGAAATAGTAGAAAAAATATACCACATGTACATTCATTCATGATTCAGCTGGTATAATTGGCTTGATGGATTACATTGGGATCATGTTACCTACTATTTGATAGATAAATAGAATATAGATATTCATACATTGATACCTTTAAAATGAAATTAAAAAAAATAGATATTTTTGGGTGACATAGTTTATTGTAGATCATTTCACCGATTGGAGAACCACTATGTTTAAATTTATCCAACTATATGATGAATTTTTTGTCATATCCCCCAATTGAGATAGTGTAGGGAGGATTCTTCTACACCGTGTTATCAGATAAAATGTTATATTCTTTTTTCATTAAGAAAATGTGATGTACTATTCTATATTTGTGAATTAAATATAACGTATTCATCAACATGGTATATCTTTAATAAATCATTAATGAATGAGTTTACTATATGGGATTAACATACTATGTTTCCCATAGTCACTAAATATTTTTAAAAAATAAAAAAAAATTTAATTTTCCCTTTTATATGATGAAATCTTATGGATAAAGATATAAAGATACATTGTATTGATGTATATAACTTCCAATCAATTTATAAGTTGAGATAAATTGAATATTTTGTTAGAGTAAACTATTTTTTTACTAATTATTGAAATAGTGCCTCATTTTTTATTCAATGTTATTATTTCCCATAAACTTCACACTTTATGGATGATTGAATTGAAATTGTGGTTTTCTTATAAATATTATATAAAAATTATTTTGTCGTTAATCTAAAAAAATATATATGTTTATCTAAAAGGTATTATTTATAATGATATACATGATAAATATTATAATATAATTGAATATATTATTTTAGAAAAAATTCAAAATGCTTTTTGAAAGTGGTTCAATATGTTATTGTATATGAAAAATATTATTTGAAATAGAATACTATCTATAATGGTTTAGTGTTACATGGATAAAGAATGAGATATTTCATAAAGGGAATATGGGAATATGCATATTATGAAAATTGGGTAGTTGTTTTTATGACATAGATATATTATTTCGAGACATAGACTATATATAAATCATTTATTTACTATAACATTCATTTTTTCATAATGTTATCCATTTACAAGAATTGTTATCACCCATGTTTTAAGAAATGATCCCACATTGGGTACCATTTAAATTCGGTAATATATAATATAATGATCAATGATAATTATTGTTATAAATAAATAATTACCAATAAAACTCAACAAACAATTTAAGATATGAGTTAACAAATAAATCCCTTGAGGAGTATTTGTTAAAGACTATGAAAAGGAATATTTGAATATGATGGTTGTGGCATGAGTTCTGTAGATTTCAAAAGACACATTAAAACCAAAATCATTAATATTTTTCTACCTTATATATTTCCTAAACTAGAATATATTGGAAGTTTTCAGATTCTTCTCATATTATTGTTGATTTATGAGAATCCCATAGATACCTCTAAATTTTAGAGGGTTTCATATTCATCTTATGAAATCATTATAATCCACATTGATGAAAATCAAGAAATATCATAGGAAATATTAGTTTAAGGTGTGTGTTTTCCAATATTGTTTAATTAGTATATATTAAAATTTTATTTTAGTATGTTATTTCATAGAATTCATTGTCATTTTGTTGAATGAATAATTATTTTACTATATTTATTTTTCCATCAAATAAATGATATATTTGATAAGATGTTTCTAAACTAAACTAAACTAAGGAAATCCATTACATAATTTATAAATATTATTATTAAGACTATAATAAAAAATATAAAAATTATTAAATAACAGTCTAATAACAATAAAATTGTTATTGTTTTACGAAAAAGATTGTGAATTAATATGAAAATAAAATATTACTCTCAAATAACTTATTTTAAAAGTATTATTTTTTTAATGAACTAAATTAAACATTGGGTAATTATAATATATAATATTTTAATATTTGATATAATATATTTATTGTATTTAAATTCACAAATGGTTTTAAATAATAGTAATAATATATGATGATTAAAAACAACATTTTCAAATGTTGTGATTTATCATTATAATCTTCTTTTTCTTCCTTTCAAATAAAAATATATTTTTATGTATATTAATTTTATTAATATAAAACCATTCTGGAATTTATTATTTCTAAATAATCCTTGTTTATTTTATTAATATACTAAAATAATGGATTTTTAGGTGAATAGTTTAAAATATTATTATTATTAATGTTGTAACTTTTAGGAAATTCTCATAAAAAAGATGTATATAGAAGATTATAAAAAAGATTTCATAATAAAAGAAAAATTTATAGATTATCAAAATTATTTTTTAAATTATATTTTGATTATAGAAAACATATTCATATCAATATATTACATATGTAATATTATAATATAATAAAAAAATGTTTTCTGTATTTTCTTCTAATTTTATATTATTTTTCATTACATTTTTTTTTGAATTGAATCAAACAAAGTTGTTATTTAAAATAGAATTAATTAATTTATGTCAAAAAGATTAATTACACAAATAATTTTAATGTGACACATAATTGTATTCCTAAAAAATTATAAAAACAATTTTTATAAAATATGTTCATGTATTTTAATATTAACATTTCATAGCATGAAAGAATTTATGTGAAAAAAATATTACAATATAAAAAATATTCATTATATATTTTTTAATTGAGTTTTTTTATAAATTTTATCTATATTATTAATTAATAATGTAAATGTAGATTAATAAACAATCCAAAAACAAAAAAATATCCCAAATTTATGTTATCATCTATCAAATTGAATAGTTTTTAGAAGTTTAAAAAAAATTAAATCTCTAATAAAATATTTCAAACTATTGGATGCATTAACTCATGAATATTTTCTTGAACATACTAAATAATTTATTTTTATGAATTTTTGTCTATATTTACTTATAAAAAGGAATAACATCCATCATCTGAAAGTTTCACATTACCATAGATATTTACATTGTGATATTACAAATATTGAAACCATATAATTAAAATTAAAATTCTAATTACATTTAGAAATTACATTTTATATTGATTCAATCCATTTTATTAAAGATGTCCATGTGAAAAGAAATATCTCAACATGATTAGAAATCATTCACAATTTAATTTACCTTTATGATTCATTTTCCAAATATAAATTTCACATTCCAAAATATATAATTAAAATTGATTTATATAATTAATATTATTATTATATATTAATAAAAATTATTAGTAATTCAATTTATTCATTATGAAAAAAAATAACTCCATTTTTTGTTATGGAATAATTCCTCCACTAACATGTTTCTCCCATTTAAAAAATAAAATTTTAGATTTCTGTTGTGTAGACTACCTTATCCATTATGTTTTATATCCCATAATTTATGTAGTTTAATTATAACATTCAACGATCTTATAAAATATGATTCAAGATCATAAAAATATCTATATACTATAGTAATAATTCTATAAATATAATATTATCTGAAAAGATACATCTTCATAATAGTATATGACAATTTATTATTTAATCTTTGTGTTTGGTTTAGTCTAAAACCTACATAAAAATTATAAAAAATAATATAATAGATGACTATGAGAACATCTAATATAAAAATTATGATTTAAATTACAGGATTATTTTTCTATTATTTTCTTGAATGGTATCATAAATATTAATAACATTAAATAATATAGGAATGTTTATTCATTACATCACCCCAAAACATGTTCTTCTCTAATTTCAGATTTATGGAGATTAAAAAACATTGATTTTATTATGAAATTATCAATAAATGAAAATATTCAATTATTTTTCATTTTGATATTTTTGAATGATGATGTTTAGGATATTAGGGAATAACATCACTCTAATTAAAAAACTAGTTCAAAATTATCACTATTACTCAAACCAAATACTGAAAATATATTTTAAATCATTATTAAATATGTAAAAATATTTTTATATGATTTTATAGATAGTTAATTAATATTAAATGGAATTTTATATATTTGATAATAATAGTTATGTATTTATTAATGTGATTCAGTTGCATTAGTGGAACTTCAGAATTAAGGTAAAGGTCTCATTATATCAAATTTTATTTCATGAAACAAAATTCTTTATATGAACCATGATATCTATAATACGGAATAATTAATATATAATGAATATATATTACCATATTCATATAATTCATTGGTTTTAATATACATATCAATTTTTCACTTGAAATGTATGTAAATTCAAAACATAACAATTTCTTAAGTGTTTTTCTATATCAACTCCCTTTAATAAGTTATAATGATTATTTATTGAACACATTTATTATATGAATGCTTTCCTAAAAAATATTATTTTATTTCATGTGAAATTTAATTCAAATCAATGAATACTAACATTCAAATTAATATATATCATATTTAATATTTTAATTCACAGAAAATTATATCATTAATGATAATAATTTAATCATTATTAAAGAAGGTTTCCATCCCATTCCATGTTTTCATTTTTGATGATATTATCCTTTATATTTAGAAACACTATTATTTATAAAATCATGTTACCTTCATATTAATATTTTCATCTTTTCAAAATTAATGCATTTTATCATTATTAAAATTTTGTTTAAAATAGTGATATTTTATATATATTTCCTTTGATAATCATATTTGTTTCACTTACAGTCCACATTTCCTTTAAATGTAAATTATATCCATTTAAGGAACCAATATTATGGATTATTTTCAAAGGTAAATTGTTTTAAAAATATTTCAAAACCATTTTCTAAAATTTTTTATATATAAATTGAATGTGACATGAAACATATTCTTTTATGATAATGTGAAAATTATTTAAAAGGATTCGTTTTTTATACCTATGAATTTAATGTTTTTTATCTAAAATATTAATTACAATCATAATTATTTTTCATGAATTTCTCTTTTTTTATAATATACTATTTGTGTAATTTTACTCATGGAAATACAATACATCATTTTTCACATCCTTTTCATTAAATACTTATGATTTTCCATCCAATTCCTCTATTTAAATAATACTCTATAATTTATTCCATTAATTAATGGGTGATCACCTAAATTCTAGAAAATGACTGATTAGTGTTATTATTAACATAACTATATTAATTTTTTATATTATGAATTAAACATGTGGTTTATTATTTTGGGTTAAATGTATTTACGTAGAAATTCATTTAATATATTTGGACTACAATTTATTATCCTTGGTTATAAAAAATACAATTATTCAAGGTATAATGAATTATTTATTCGTATTATTCACTTGTAAAAGGATATGTAAATTGTTTTCATTATATGGTTTCTTATTAATATGATGCATTATTTATTTCAATTGTAACTCATATGTATGGATGATGATTGTTGGTTTCCTATATCACCAACATATTTATAAGTAATATTTGAGAACTTATATGATAAGGAGATTTGGATAGAGATAATTTATTTTTAATGTTATATGAATAAATAGTTTTTAAACAATTTAATGTTTGGAAATAATTAGTATGTTCACAATAGTGTGGGAATAATGAGTTTTGTGAAATTTTTAATATGTTTTCATCAAGGGATTGTTCAATAATAAAGGATAATTTTTATTTTTCTCATATTCTATTCTATTTTTATTATTATTATTCCTTTAAATATTTTATTTCATTTCATTTGAGGATATGTTACATTCATTGAATATGTGTTTCTTCTATAACATTGAAAAATTAATATACTTTTATTCACTTTTCTATGATTTATGATCTATTAAATCATAGGTATAAATTAATTATACATATTGTTTATGTACATATGGTCCTCTTATTCCTAGTTATGATCATTTATTATTATTTAAATATTAAGACAAGTTGATAATTTTATATACCTGATTTCTTATTTCTTTCAGCGGGGTGCAATGAAAATTAAAATTTTTTAAGTTTCACATAGAGTTTTCTATGTTGATAATATTTTGGGGATAATGATGTATTATAAAATATTAGACTGTTTATTATATAGTGGATGAAATAAAAAAAATTTGAAAAAGAAATTCGGATTTTTAGATACAATTTATTATTTATTCTCTTGAAGTCTATACAAAAATTATCACAATGTTATTGTGATGTAATATTTTCATGTATTTTTATAAATATGAGTCTTATGATTTGATTAGAATAAAATATTCTGTAAGGGAAGAGTTTAGAAAAATTTAAATATTTAGATTTCAAAAGTGGTGTTGCAAAATGTACCCAATGGGATATATGTTAAGCTTTTTCATTATTTCAATGGTATAACTAACCAAGTAGGTTATTTTACATGATATGGGATAATTTAGCTATTATGATATGAAAAGGTTGGTGAATTATATGGTGATTTAGATAAGGGATATTTTTATTTATATGATAACATCCTAAAGTTTTTGTTTAATAGATATTATGTGGCTTTCTAAGAATATATATATATATATATACATATGTGGATACTATAATATCGATTCCCCATTAGATCAAATTATTTGACGGGTAGTCATCATGAGAAAGTGATGGATGAGTTTCCAATCAATATTAATTATAGTGCATGATGAGTGGGTTGAAAACTGTATATATGGTGAGATACATTCATGGGATATGATTTGGTTATTAAAATAATCTTCACATGACACTAAAATATGTTTTATGTAAATTAATTGGGATATATAATATAAGATAATATTTTATAAATAATCCCTGGTTGAACCAACAATGATTTGGGTTAACTGAAGCCAAATTTGACAACATAAATTTGTAATGATTTTTGAGGTTGAGTTTTATACGTATGAACCAAAAAAAATTATATGGATGAGATTTATTCATCCTTTGGTGGGTGTCCCAATAGATAGTTTGGATGAGATGATTGTGTGAGTTCAATATTTATGTCTGGTGACCACTACTATATCAGACAGTTTCCAATGGGGTATATCTGTTGAACATAAAAACACTATTGAATATAACATCTATAATGAGCTACATAACATTTTTTCAATATATTGGGTAGTTGGATCATACTATTCAAGTGCCAAGGGATATTCTTCATTAATATTTCCTAGACTTTTTCACCATGGAATATGGAGATAGGGAAAATTGACGCCCTTTAGGGATGGACTATTGAGGTTGTGGAGAAAATTAGGAAGGTGGTGTACTTATTGGATCTTCCTCAATGATACAATACTATGAATTTTGTTTTCCATGACTCAAAACTATATAGGTATCTCCCTAACCCTTCTTAAGTGATTGTTGTGAATGAATTAGATCTAGAGATAGATGTTTTCTTTGGAGAGAATCTGATACAAGTGTTGGATCATATTGAGAAATTGTTAAGGTTAAAGACCTTGCTAATAGATTGTGTATTTCAAAAAACATTCATTTTCAAGAAGAAACCATGAACACTGATTCATATATGCGGGCATAGTGTCTTGATATTTTTTATTATGATAAATAGTGATTCTTGGGAATATATATCGATTATCGGAATGTTATAAGTTGTAGAGACTGGGAGATCCTACCCTTTTCTAAGATATCTTTGGAATTTTTTGGGGAAACTATTTTCTTTTTTTGGAATTTTTTGGGCCCTATCATGGTTTTTTTGGGAAAATATTGTGAGTTTTGGGAGGAAGTTCAAATGTATGTGGATGCTGCATAGTTTTCCCAAACCGTGCATGCATCCCATGAAACCATGGGAACCAAAATAGAGGTTATTTTCATGGATTTCTTATTGTTTTTTATACTGTGTGCCCAGTTTAGAGAAACCATTCGCCCCTAGAAGGGATTTAATATAAGGTGAAAATTTTGGAAAACTATTTTCCACTACAAAAAACCCATGGGTTTATATTTAATTCCCTATGAAGTAGATTTAATTTTTATGAACACCCCCCATATTTATATAAAATCAGCCAATAGTTTTACCATAAACACCATTTCGTGATTTTGGAGGCTCCAAGAATGATTTCATTCTTTTATGACCTCTATTGTTCATGATTTAGATCCTTGATTAATGGTCTTCAGCCCAAATGGTTAAAGGATCTAATATCATGTGCTTTCTAATTTTCTATTCAATTTATCACACTTCTTTTAGAGGGAATTTATAATTTTTATTATTGCGTCTTGATCCAATATTGATGGATCTAATTCTATGATTATGGTATCATTGTTGTTCAATATTGAATTAGGGTTTATGATCACGATCTTGGTCTACAACATTTTGACAGAAAAATTGGTTATTTTAATTTTTTGATATGTCATAAATTAATTGAGGTAGTTTTTTATTATTCAAATCTCAATGACTTAATTTCGATTATGTTCATGAAATAGTATAATTCTTATTGTTTGATTAATAAATATTTTATTTAAAAAGAGTTCATTAATTTCTTACAGTTAATTAATTATTTTATTATGGATATTTAATAATTAGTTTCTATAATTAAATATGGGATTATTGGTATTGTTATGGTAGAAAATTAATTTTTTATTAATAATTGGATTGTGTAGATTGTGGGTTGTTTCTTATTAATCTATGAATTATTTACGGCGCTTGATGTGATTGAATAATATTTGAATATGTAATACCATGGATGTGGGCGAATAATTTTACTACATAAAGGGATTGATGTGATAAACTAAATATTTAATTATATATGAAATTGATGGGGATTATTAGTTTATTAATTGAATAATTAAATAATGTAAATAAAAATATTAATTTGACAAATTATTTGGTGAATTAATTAATTGGGTATCTTGGTATCAAATATTGGAGGCAATATATTTTAACAATGGTATTCATGTTTGATTTTAAATTATTACTGGTAACAATGAAATTCAAATGTGACTTTAAATGATGATTCATAATAATAGAATTCATATTTTTCTTGTACCGATAAATGGTGAAAATTGTATTCAAATGAATCTTTAAATGACGAATAGTGATAATCGAATTAATATGTGATGTGTAATGATGATTGTTAATAATGAAATTCATATATGAAATTTATTTCTGATTGGTAACAATTAAACACATACATGAATTGAAATCATGAATTGTAAAATTTCAAATAACATGAGACCTGGAAGGATGAATAGTAACAATGGAATTCAAATGTTAATTGAAATGATGAGTTGTAATAGTGTAATTCTTATGTGACTTGGTATTTTGAGTAGTAAAAATGGAATTCATGTGTGAATTGAAACGATGAAGGATAACATGGGAATTTATATGTTAATTTTGATAAATAATGGTAACAATTGAATTCAGATACATGAAATCCCATGGGGATAGTTCAAACTCTAGAATGGGCAAAAGTAGGAAACAAGAGTTAGGGATTCAGTATGTACTCTACGGTTTATGTGGTTATATTTAGTGTAATTGACTAAATGTAATAACATTACATAATTGTATTTACATTATTCTTTATACAACTTTAGACACTCTTATTTATTTGATATTTTATTAGACACTGTTGTCAGTTGCTTGTTGACTTGTACTCAAAGCCTAGTCGAGCATCCTGATCAGTACCCTGAAGGATTTCAATACATTAGGATAGATTAATGGGAAATTACATATGTTTGATGGTAGACTAAGAATGGATCATGTATGAGGGAACCTGACTTTTATTTTGGACCTCATTGGTAGTTTTCTCTATCGTAATTAGTTTTGGGATTTTCAATTTGACAATTGATATTTGTCGCCATGTATTATCTATAGTTTTATTTTTGATATTGTTTTTCCTGTTTCAGGCATCATGTGATAGTGGTATTAATCATGTAATGAGTATATGGTAGTTTTGTTTATATTTCCATTTGTGTGTAACTCCAATAAATTGGGTATAGACTCCCAATGATGGATTGTAGACCCTTGATTTTAGTCAAAAACCTCTAGCATATGGGGAGGTGTGCCAGAGGTCACTGTTGATGATCCTTTTTCTTCACAGAGTGCAATGGAATGTAAAGGAATATGACTTTACACAAATTGATTCATCCTTTGAAGAAAATATCAATAATCGACAAAGGGGTGAACAAGGAGAATATTGCCCATAAGTCGTGGAAGTTCCCTCATAGTCACGGAAATCCACTTATGTGGCCATCATTCATCATGCAAGTGACTTGCGCGACCTAAGTGATTACCGCCCGGGGTCTTCTCCTGTCTATAAATACCCCCTATGGGCCCCCATTGAAGGGGAATTTTTTTCTAGAAACTCATATTTGAGCTCCCGGTGCCCTAGTCTCTTCTCAATGCTTCCGAAACACTTATATGGTAATTTATTACCTAGAACGGAAGATCTAAAGAGTCGGAAGAAGGCCTAAGTGTTAAAACTCATCAACAATTGCGCGCCTGGGTGGCCATCCCTTAAGGGAAAAGGCCACACATGTGCCCCGCCTTACTCCTTCAATAGAACTTGCATGACCCTTTTCTCGAAGAACATCAAGAGGATTCTAAAGGTTTTAATCAAGAGTCGCTCAAGTATTACGTTGTTGGTTAACCGTCAAACAAGTACCCCATGTGTCGCACATGCATACCTGGGCGACCAGGACATGCGCGCCCACGCGGTACCTGCGCACCTTCCAGGACTAGCGCACCCCTAGTTTTTTGGGTTCCCTTCTTGCCCATTTCACACCTATTAAGATAGTCTGCCTCTCTTATTCAAGATTCAATCTTCAAGACATTCTTCAAAGACATTTATGGCATGATTTCATGATTTGGATTCCTTATCTGAAAGGAATTATGTGGAATATATCTCATAACCTAGTTATTTTTACATCTTTATGTCACTAAAAAATTGATATTTCATTCATTCAACCTCATCCTTTAAGATGAGAGAACCCCTTAACCAGGGCCTCCTTTTCAGAAATATGCCCTGTCATAATTCTCATAACTGGTCATCCATTATAGGAGTAAGCCCCAACCATAATTCTCTTAACCTGGGATTCTTTTTCAATAGTAAGCCCCAGTCTCAAACATGGGAATCCTCCTTAGAAGTAATCCCCAAGTCCCTTATTCTTTATAAATCTCTTAACCTGTGCCTCCTTTTCAATAGTAATCCCCAGACTTAATTTCTCTTAACTAGTCTTAATTTACCTTTGATCTAGGATTTCTTTTTAGGAGTAATACCCAATCATAAGTCCTCTCCTAATTTGGTCCTCCTTTTTAGGAGTAAGCCCCAAGTTAGAGTATTCAAAATATCAATGAACCACATATACCTTTATTGACCCTACTCCTAGATTTCTTCCCAAACGTAAAATTTAACCTTCATTTATCTGGGCAGTCATACATTCATAAGCCCCACATTATTTCTTATGATTGCATTTTTCATGGAACAATTGTCTAATTTTTACCAATACCTGTTGTCTCTCACATTGACCATGACTCACGTGAGCTTAGAGTGTAAAGTAATTATGAAATTATTCTTTGAGCCATCAATCATAAACATCATACTCCCTTACTCGAACAACATGGGTTCTGATTCTTTTTCTAAACAAAGGATACATAGGTATCCTGTCTGCGGGTTCGATCCCAACTCTGAAATAATCCACGTCCTTCTGAATGACAATAATCTTCAAGTGCCCCACTGAGTGGCTTTAAAAACCATCATGGTCATCATAATGACCAAGAGACATCTATATAAATGTGTCTAAGGGTACCATTGACCAATAATATCTAATAAATACAGATGAGTCTCTATAGATTAAGAAACTCAAATACATATAAAAGATTCTCTAAAGTTCCTACATATCAATCATTGATTGTCAGATCTAAATAAAAACTCTTTTTATATTTGGTAATGTAATAAGGATTCACGAACAAAACATAAATCTATAAGGAGAGTCCCGGAGTAGACAATAATTCCCCTAAAAAAAGTGTGATGAGTCCAACCTCCCATCTTCTTGACCATTGAAAATTCCTAAGCCTCATCAGTCCATAAAATAATGAGCACCTACCTTTGGAAGGTAGTTCCTAATGGATGTTGAATCATTATATGTTTCTGGTTCTACGAACAAACCCATTAGAAACCAATCATAATGTTTGAACCTCTTATCAAAAGGAGGTCATCCCTGAAATCTGAGGGAAACAAAAATGGTGAACCCAACGTGAATATTTAACCAAGTTAAAATAATGTTTTACCA
The DNA here is from genome assembly GCA_963277665.1 of Viscum album. Taxonomy (NCBI): domain Eukaryota; kingdom Viridiplantae; phylum Streptophyta; class Magnoliopsida; order Santalales; family Viscaceae; genus Viscum; species Viscum album. Next base: position 860,837,953 of record OY728163.1, on the reverse strand, counting down.
GTTTTTTAGGCCCCTATTTAAAACTCAATGAGAGGGCCAACAAAAAAAATCATTGAAAAATGTGCTCATCCAAAAGATGTAGTGTCTGAATTTATCTTGATTACGTCTATTATATCAAACAGGAACTCTTTTCTAAGATCTTCTGCATTTCTAGAATGGATGCTCTCAAGTTCACACCTATGAATACTACTGCTACAAATTCCCCTACTGCTACTCCTGCTGGATCATCGTCCTCTCTAAGGATGATATCACCTACTCAGCATCTTCAACGCTAGGTATCAAATGCGCTAGTTGATAAGTACTGTCATCACGGTACCATCCCAACTCTGGAGGCTGCCCAACAAGCCCTCCAAGTTAACAACTCACATTGGATGTCCAGACAACGATGACAAGTGATCACGAAACATGCGGTGCTGACTATCATCTCCAACCATTTCAGGTCGTTATCCCCAGAATGCAATCACAATTCACTCCCTTATTCTGAGGAGGTGAATGAGAAGGTCCCTTAGGGCCTTAATTCAAACAGAAAAGAGCCCTTCTTGAGGGCTCCCACCAACAATCACCGCCAGACTCGTGTGGTAGTGCGCCCTCAACATGATGAGGGTACCGACTCCAGGCGTTCGGATCCGGTTCCTCGAACCCGAGAAAGCAAGTCGAACCACCAGAGGTGGAATCCGGTAAACAGTGAGTAGGTTCTCATCTCTTCCATCTCCAGAGACGTCCACCAACCTAAAATGGTGGCAAGCAACGAGCAGGCACATACACCTGCCCATTTAAATTCTGCTGTCCAGCAGACTCGTCTGGAAGCATCACACCAATCCCGCCAGGCAATTCCGGCGGAGCACTATAGGCAGGAACATACACCTGTTTATACATCATCATCTAGTCAGCAGGCTCATCTGACTACATATGATGGATCTCAACAACCATGTTTGGCTAAGTGCAATCAGCAGGCACAAACACCTGCTAGTATTTATCAAGCCAACCAACAGTCCCACTTGGTAGCATTCAGAGATGTTAGTCAGAAAGCCCTGGAAACAAATATGAGGTAGACTCAACTCTCTGCCCCCACACTTGAGTACTGTCCGGATTCACTAATAGGAAAAGGAGGACAGAAGGAGGCACATACACCTTCTCCAAGCCCAGAATGCACGTATATTCCCGTACCAGCAGCTGAAGTCACCCAGCATATTCTATCAATGGTGAAAGAGAAGAAGAAAACTCATGTTCATTTTCCGGATGCCTGCCAGGATATTATAACAACTTCAGTGGAATCTCATGGAAAGACACATAAATCTATCCCTACCAGTTGAGTGACACATCAATAATTCACTCTGAAACAGACAAACACATCTATTCCAGTCCAAGAGGGTTGTGGGGCATACTCCCCCATATCATACGGACAACCAAGTCAGTCCCATACATCTGATTTGAGTAGAGATCATCAGCCTAACCTGGCCATATTTTTTGATCAGTTATATACACCTTCTCATAGTATCCACTTTCATCAACATGTGGTTTCTAAGGTGGGTAAGAAGGCGTCTAAGAGAAAGACACGCCCAACATAGTCAGGAGATCAAGAGCCAATCTGTAACAAGACTTTGCTCGATGCTAGAGTTCTTGAAGCCCTCAGATCATTATCATTTGAAATTCAAGATTCTACTTCCTCATTTCCCAATAGTGGGAACATTAATTCTGAAGGTCTTCAACATACACATCCTCTTGAAGGCTTTCTTCATGACAATTCGATCGATCATGAAAATTCATCTTCAGATGAGAGTCACAGGAACCCTCTATGTGGTCAGAAGAACAAGGAGCAAGAGATCTCATCTTTTGTTGTAACCCATTATAGTGGTCCTCCCCCTGATGATGAATTTTACTGCGAAAGTCCTCTCCGCAGTAGTAATGCACATTTTTTAGAAAATTCTCCAGTGGACAATGTAGTGCCGAGAAAGCCCTCTTATCTTGAGGCACATGAAAATGCGAAACCAGTCATGTCTGATGCTTCATCACTAGCAGATGAACTACTTTCTCAATTAGGAAATAGCCCATGGTGTAGTTCATTCTCCGAACCTCCCATAAGTCATGCATATTCTATTTTTTCAATGATATCTTTACCAATACCATTGAATCCAATGAAGCAACAAGGAAAAACCAACTCTGGTCAAATCAGGTAGAAGAATCTTCATCAAATGATATAGAGGAAATGCTGAACATGAGAAAACAACTGGAGAAAGGTGAAGTGCCAGTTTTGTTTTGGCCTCTTCCTGACTCTCAGTATAATATTCCAGAAATGTTGACAGAAGATGAAATTCATGATATTCGTCTAAACATATGGAAAAATATTTGTCAGTTAAAAATAAAAGTATTATCTTATGATGATTATGAAAATCTTCTTACAATAATAGAAGGGTTACAACGTTAGATTGATTTTGAATCCCTATTAGTCTCTCGATATCCGAAGGCTGAAAAGCAGTAGAGAGCCCTTCAACGTTCATGCCTTAGCGCACTATGAAGATTGCGTCAGTTTATTTCGAATTCCCCATCTGGTATTCGTGTCAGAGGATGGGGTGTTCATCGAACACTACATTTCATTGTTCTCTACAGTTAGAAAAGCCCTCTGAAAATGGTCTCATTAAATGTTATTGCCCATGACGGGCTATAGTCAAGGGGATTTGTTTTTAATAAAAAGCTTTCCCAAGAACAGGCTTCAACTAGTTCCTCTCAAAATCAAGAATACAGAGAACAAGTTGATGAATTACTCTTGCATCAAGAAAAACAAGAATATTAAACAGGCCTCTCATTTGGAGAAAGAACGTCCCCAAGTGACAGAAGTGTCAAAAATCATCCAACGGTCTTTTGAACCGGGTGATAAAAGTGGATACAGGTTAATGCATCCAGCTAATTTCCAGACTAATGTTCACAAGATCAAGAGGACTTTCAAAAAAGTCTCATACATAGCATGTCAAGAACCACCCCAGCTCGCCAGAATGGGGACCCTTTTAAACCAACCATCGGAATTAACAAATATGATTCGTGGGGTTGAGCGAGAACGGAAGTAACAGCCCCAGTCCACTGGACTGGGGACTTTTTCAAATCATCAATCCCCTCCTCATAGAAAGTCAGTCTTTTCTCGGTTAGGGAAGAAACCTCAAGAGAAACGAAGAGAAAAATTATCAGGAGATTCCCTCCAAATTATGGTTCGTCAAGAAGATCATGAGGGATCTAATAAAAAAAGGTAATGTCTCATGAAAGACATGGAAGAAGACAATATCATAGAAATGTTGATAGAAGGGATGTGATGAGTTATGCATCAATCAATCTCATCAATTTTGTTCTTGCTGATCCACCAGATGAGGCTCACTCATGGGACTCAGATGAAGAGGTTCCTGCTCAAGAAGATGTGTGCACCGACACAAATGAAGAATGTGTGTGTAAATGAATTCAAAGGATTACTCAGAACCTATGTAATACTTCGAGTAACCCACTTCCTCCTCTCCGAAAAGGATCCAACAAAGGGAAGGGAAGGAACCAGGTTACATATCCTTCCTCTGGAGAAGGTCAATCGCTCTCACTAGAGAAAATGTTTGCACAACAGGAGGAATAAATAACGAAATTAAGAAGGTTGAATGCAGAACTACTTCAGATCAGTCTTCTAATTAAGCATGCTAGAGTCAGTCATCCAAAGGAATTTGTTGCATCTACAGAGATGGATCAAGAATATCCTCATCTATCAGTACACCCTCACAAGTCTAATCCTACAGGTCAAGTGCAACAACAGTTGGAAGTGCTACCATCAGTTGCATCACAAATTGCCACATCTGTCCAAAATCCAGTCATTTCACCTACCCAAGTCCAAGTTCAACCAGATGTTTCTCAAAAGTTAATAACTAGTATTGAGTCATTAACACCTCGGTTAGAAACTATGGAAGGGAAAAGTTCACAAGTTCAACCAGAAATTTTTTTTTACCATAAATGGGTAGATTCATTATCTCCTGTATCCAATGTTGGGAACCCTGTATTCCCTATTTTCAATGGATCGGGTGATCCTGAATAGTATTTGATGCATTACGTGTCTTGTTGCGATCTAATGATGGGAACTCCGGAGCAGTAAGAAGTAGTGAAACTCATATGCTTCGTACGAACCTTGCAAGGACCAGCTTTTTTGGTATACAAGCTTGCAATCCTGCTCAATTACCAGATGGGAGGATCTTCACCAAAAATTCCTCCTTCAGTTCAGCTCAACATTGCCAAAGACAACAGTTTTCGATCTTACAAACAGTAGGCAAAGGGAGAATGAAAGGGTCTCAGATTTCATTGCTCGATGGAAGGGATTAACATATTCCTTGAGTTTATCACTCCCTCAAGAAGGATTGTTTCCAATCTATGTGGCAAATCTATGTGACGAATTACGCACATCGTTAATCCCTGTGAAATACACAGGAGGGTTTCGAGACCTTACTTCAATCGCTCAACAGATTGAAGATTCCCTTATACAGGCTAATGATAAATATTGTGTAATTCCATCAGCATTAGGAAGGAGAATGGGTAAAGCAGAAACTGCTACAATTATGTTTAAACAAGCATGTGTACCTGTTTCTACCTCAAAACCTTCATCTTCTCGAAGGGCTCCACCTTTTGAGTGCAAACAACAAAGGCCATTTCATCCAAATGATCAATGAGATCAAAGACGAAAACAATTTGAGGATCTAAAAATAAAAACACACTCTTTCCGAAATGAACAAATTATTGGTTATTTCATTTTGGCTCTGAAAAACATTTTTGTTCAATTGCCAATGACTAAGAGGCCAAACAAGAAAGGAGATGAAGACCGTCCCAATTATTTAACTTTTATCAAATTTTGGGGCATCCCATCCAGATGTTTTTTTGTCTCCTAAGACCTCCTCCAAAAGATGGTCGACTCAGGACACGTCACATTGAAAGGCTCCTCAGCCCAGGTAGCATGTGTCACTGCTACAGTTCCAGAGGAGGAAGGTGAATGGCAAGAAGTCAAAATTAAAAATTCACAGAAGTATGATGATTGGATGGTTAGAATGACAATCAATCAAACTAATGCTATTTTGAGAACACAATTAATGAAACCAATTGTGTCTTCTTCCATGAATATTGCGGCAAAACCCTCTTCGTCAGAGGGAAAGTCGTAAAAGAAACGGCGTGATTCAATGAAATCAAAAGAATCAGAAGAAGATGAGTATGTTTAAAAGCCTATGTTGTCATTGACTTTGCGGACATCATGACATCTACTTCAGAGCCACGAGCACCACCCCACCAAACGGCACAGCCTAAACAGGCTAATCAGGTAGAGTCTTCATCAGTCGAAGAGTTAATCTTTGGTTCTGTTAATATGATTCAATTAACAGATCCATATGCAAGTCGCAGTTTCGATTTCCATGATCCTGGATTCTCTATATCAAACAGAGGAATCAGAGGAAGTTCCAGGGGCTCAGGATACAAGGGAAGACGTGGATCCTTCAGAAGCCTCTATTACAATTCTACCCCTGCTAGAACTGTATACGTAGCAGAAACTGGTGGTAGATCGCTTCAGTGAGCTCAGCAAGAACAAGAAAGTTCTTCTACCAATATCAAATTCTGTCCTGGCATAGTTATTTTGGATGACTTGTTGAAGCTTCCATCTTCTTCCTCTCAACAAGTAAATGGATCTAATCTGTCTAATCTTCCAAAATCCAGAATATTGCCAACTCTTATCCCAATACAAGATGCATCAACTTCCAAAGCATCTTCTTCCAAGGTACCCGCTAAACCACATATTCCTATTTGGAAACACAGACCTCTAGATCAAAAGTATGATATATTGAAACTCATGGACCATGTACCAGCCATGTTATCAATTATGGATGCTCTAAATATGTCAAAAGATCTTTGGGGAGCACTCATCGAGGCTTTGTCAAGGCCTCAGGAGTTTGAAACTGAAATTGTTGCAGCTGAAGTCTATCACATAGAGAATTATCCTGCATAATTCCATGCAATAATATCTTTACTGGTGAAGATTTAGATGATTTTGTGCATGTACAAATTAGACCATTGTACTTGTATGGAATTTTCAATGGCGTATATATTTGATGATCTTTCATTGAAAATGGTTCAGCAGACAACCAAATGCACGTTCGTACACTTCATCGATTGGGCCTCACGTAATATGATTTATCTCCTTCCACCATGATGCTATATGGATATGATAAAAATTAACAAGAACCACTGAGTGAAGATACACTCATAACTCAGTTTGGAGATCTTGTATCCAATTCAGATTTCATGGTTGTCGATCAGGACTCAGCCTTCAATATTTTGCTTGAAAGACCCTGGCTACATCAACATGTGGGTATCACTTCATCATACCATCAATGTCTCAAATATTGTTTCGATGGTCATGTTGGGACATTGAATGGTGATAAGGCCCCGTTCTAGACATGTGAGTCTCAATACATTGAGGCGGAATTCTATCACATGAAGCAAAGGGAGAAATCCATAACAAAAGAGATTACCAAAGTTAATGCTCTATATGGTTTGGAAAAAACTCCAGTAAATCCATTTACACATTGAGTACAGATTATGTGTTACCTATCAGTAAAATTGACAAGATAGACCCAAATAAAAATACACTTATGGAAAGATCCATAATTTCAATTTCGGAAGTCGATCCAGAAAACATGGGAGAAATTGGTAATCTACCATGAAATGTTGAATGAACAAATGGTGATGTCTTCATTTCATCTACTGAAATCCAACAAGTCTATGCTTCACCAATTAGGCCAGAAGAAGTTATTACAACATCGGAGGTGAACAATGATGTTGATTATCCATCCATCATCTCCTCTTTATTACCCAAAGAATACCATTCATCATTAATCGGGTCGGAAATGGAAGCTTCTTCTTCATGATATACAAATTTTGGCATCTCTTTGGATCATGAGAATTCTACTTTATCATCTACTATGCAATTAGAAATGGAAGGAATAACACTTGATGATGAAGAAGAGGATGATCTCAGAGATGCTCCTCCATCATTTGAAGAGCGTATCTCTACCATTGTGGATGAAGTCAGAAAAATAAATATGGGTACAAAAGGAGATCCACGCCCCACTTTAATCAGTGTGGCCATGACTCATGAAGATCAAGAGATGTATATTTCTTTTATAAAGAAAAATAGAGATATATTTTCCTGGAACTATACGGAAATGCCCGGGCATGATCCTAATGTTTCTACACATCATTTGGGTTTACCAGAAGAACATTGAGTATTTAAGAAAGCCGCGAAAAGAACACACCCAACTTATGCTTCCAAAATTGAAGCTGAAGTGGATAAGATTATCAATGCTAAAATCATCAGAGAAGTTCAATATCCCAACTGGTTGGCTAATGTTGTCCCTGTAAAGGAAAAGAACGGACAAATTAGAGTTTGCATTGATTTCAGAGATCTTAATCGGCATTGTCCTAAGGATGATTTCCCAGTTCTGATTACATAACTTCTAATTGATGCAACATCTGGCTATGAAGAAATTTTCTTCATGGATTGATATTCCAGATATAATCAGATCTGAATGGCCCTATAAGAAAAGGAATCTACAGCCTTCAGAGCACCTCAGGGTTTGTCTTGCTACCGGGTAATGCCCTTTGGCTTAAAGAATGCATGTTCAACTTATCAGCATGCCATTCATCGTATATTCATAAACATTTTAGGGATGTTTGTTGAATTCTATGTAGAAGATTTTTTTGTTAAATCCAAACAACTTTCTAATCACTTGGCTGATTTTGATGTCATATTCTTCATGCTTCGACAACATCATTTGAAGATGAACCCCTTAAAATGTTCTTTTGGGGTAACCTCAGAAATATTTATCGGCATTGTTGTATGTCATCGTGGTATTGAAGTCAGTCTTGAGAAGACCAACTCAATCCTTTGTGTGTCACCTCCTAAAATTTTTAAATAATTAAGAGGAATTCAAGGAATCATAGCCTATATTCGGCATTTCATCGCCAATTTGGTAGGAAAAGGTTTACCGTTCACCAAATTGATGAAGAAGGGAGTCACTTACCAGTGGACTGAAGAATTTCAAGAAGCATTTGATATTCTCAAGAAATACCTCATGATTCCACCAGTACTCATGCCACCTATTGAAGGAAGGCCACTTATCCTCTATGTGACAACACTAGAGCGATCTTTGGGTGCCTTTCTTGCTCAAAATAATGATGCTGGGAATGAGAACAGTCTCTACTATCTCAGTCAAACCATGCTTGAAGCAGAAACCTGGTATTCAAGTTTTGAGAAGTGATGCCTGGCATTAATCGTTGCTTTTCAGAAGTTGAGACACTACCTACAACATCACGAGGTCCAATTGGTATCTCGCAATAACCCTCTCAAATTTATCCTTAGTCGTCCAATGCGTATAGGACATCTAGCAAGGTAGGCAGTTATTTTGCAGAAATTCGACATTCAGTATGTGTCTCAAAATGCAATAAAGTGCCAAGATCTGGCTGATTTCCTAGATGAACACCCTTCAGTGGAATACACAACTTCAGATATTGAACTCCCTGATGAGGAAGTCTTCTCTATTCAAAAAAGTCCTCAAGCATGGGAAATGTATTTTGATGGTGCTTCCAGAAGTCCAACAGGGAGGAAAATGGAAAATCCTAAATTCAACAATGTTGGCTTAGGAATTGTGCTCATTTCTCCAGAAAAAGGTAGTGTTACCTTATTCCTTCTTATTTTTGGAAGGTGTTACAAATAATGAAGCAGAATACCAAGCTCTCATCGTAGTTTTGGAATTTGCACTTCAAGCACAAGTGAATCACTTAAAGGTGAAAGGTGATTCGGACCTGTTAATCAAACATGTCAATGGAGATTATGCCATCAGAAAATAAGAACTAATCCCTTTTTATGATTAAACCAGAGATTTAATGTCGGAATTCCCATTGGAAACGACATTTTCTTATGTCCCAAGATCACAAAGTGCTCAAGATAATGTATTGGCTAATATAGCCATAGCTCTGGCAGATCCATATTAGGACGAGACAACCATCAGTATTGCCCACCTTCATGAAATTTCACCTTATTTTCAAATCAGATTACAGGAAATTAATGAAATTTGTCCCATTCATAAACCGTATGGTCATACTATAGGATGGATGTCACCTATCAAGGAATACCTTCAAAATGGAACACTTCCACCTAATAGAGATGAGAAAGAACAAATCCGGCGATGTGTGGTTAATTTTAATCTTTATTATAGCCCAGATCACCTAGAGAAAAATCTCTACAAACGTGTTTCAGATGGAGTTCTCTTCATATGCATTGATGGTGAAGAGACAATGGCTGTCATGAAAGAAGTGCATGCAAGAGTCTGTGGTACCCACCAGTCTGGACATAGACTGTCTGATTAGATTCGAAGGCTTGGATACTTTTGGCCTTCAATGATACGAGATTGTGTCGATTTCACAAAGATGTGTCATTCATGCCAAGTATATTCCAATTTCATTCATCAAACTACAGAGTTTCTTCATACATCTAAATACTCATGGCCATTTTCCACATGGGGAATGGGTGTGGTGGGACCTTACCCTTCAGCTATGGCTAAGCAGTTTAAGTACATTCTTACTGCTACTGACTTCTTTTCCAAATGGGCAGAGACAATACCTCTCAAGGAAGTCAGTTCTATATGTGAGAATGGTATAGAGTAAGAGGTTTCCCACCTCTGATACCAATTGTAGGATCGAAATATAATATGAGATGCTCAATATACAATAGGGGGGGGGGTGAATTGTATACTTTAAAAATTCCTTTGGAACCTTTAAAGTTAGTTAAGAAACTATAGTTTCCTTAAGAAAAGGAAATGGCTATGTTTAACAAAGTTAAACTAAGTAAATTCACAACACCTCTAACACCGAACTAAACTTGGAAAGAGATTCCAAAAGTAGGTTCCCGAAATATGGTTTCGGAAATTGAAACATAACAAAAGTTACAATATGAGATTCTACCTTAAAGCGTATAGAATCTAAATGAATCAGAGTAAGCAAGGAAGTATAAGAATGTTATACTTTCCTTAAGATACAAATTGCAGCGGAATAAAGACAAGTAGTAAAACTACTAGTAACAAGATAATAGTCTTTTAACCCAAAGAGAAGGGTATCCAACAACCTTGGATAAAGGTCCCTTGATTTATACTTTCAAGCAAGTCTGTCTTACCCACACCAGGGTAAGCCCTCGATACGAAGATCGGAGTCTCTGTCTTGCTATCCCCGCAAGCCCTCAACTTCAAGGTAGTTGGCAACCTCTGTCTTTCTCAGCAAGAAAGCCCTCGATCTTTAAGGTAGTCGGCACCTCTATCTTCCTATCCACGGAAGCCCTCAACATCAAGGTAGTTGGAAACCTATGTCTGTCTCAGCAAGAAAGCCCTCGATCTTTAAGGTAGTCGGCACCTCTGTCTTCCTATCCCCGGAATCCCTCGAATGTAATCACCAACATTCGGAGTCGCACGAAGCTTTGAGAGTTAATAAGAGACTCTCTCTCTAGAAATCACTTCAACAGCATGTATGCACAAGTCCAAATTGTTCATCCATCCGCCTCGAGCTCTTTCAAATGAGCTCCTATTTATAGGTAAGGTCGGCTCCTCTCCAACGGTCATATTTTCCTTAAAGATTTGAGGGACCTGTAAACGTGTCACTTAGACAACGGTTAGTTTATAACAAAATGGACGACATCGTTTTATAACAAATTGAGTGTAACAGAAAGTACGACATCGTTTTAAACTCTAACATAAAGGTTCGGAATAGAAACTTCGGAGTGAAGGTTCGGAATGAATAAATTCAGAGTGTATAAAACAATGATAATTAGATTCTGTTTAACAGGTGAATTCGGAATGAGAATTCGGAATAGGAATTCGTCATCAGAAATCGTAATGAGAATTCATCATCAGAATTCGTAATGAGAATTCATCATCAGAATTCGTAATGAGAATTCATCATCAGAATTCGTAATGAGAATTTGTCATCAGAATTCGTAATGATAATTCTTCATCAGAATTCGTAATGAGAACTCTTTATCAGAATTCGTAATGAGAATTCGTCATCAGAATTTGTAATGAGAATTCTTCATCAGAATTCGTAATGAGAATTCTTTATCAGAATTCGTAATGAGAATTCGGAATGAGATTTCTTCATTAGAATTCGTAATGAGAATTCTTCATTGGAATTCGTAATGAGAATTCAGAATGGGATTTCTTCATTAGAATTTGTAATGAGAATTCTTCTTCAGAATTCGTATCCTGAATCTGGAATAAAACTTAGTCAGAGTTCATATCCGGAATTCGGAATGAAATTTCCTTATAGTTCTTGTCCAGAATCTGAACCCTAAAACAGAATGCTTTATATCAAAGTTTCAATGATTCCGAGAAAATGAATCTGAAACTCATACTTAAGAAAAATATGAATGAAAATATGATAAGGATAATTTTTCTTATAAAAGCGATTTTCCTTAAGAAAGCAATTTTCCTTATAAAAGCAATTTTCCTTAAGAAAGCAATTTTCCTTAAAGATAAGGTGTTTGTTATTTTCAAAACAAGAAGGAATGGAAAATTCATAAGGAAAACCTTATTGACTCAACAATCTCCCCCTTTTTGGAAAGCACAAACATCCTTACGAAAAAGCTATTCCAAGAAGAAAGAAACACATTAAAGCTTATCTCTCTTGGTTTAAGGATATAGATGAATACGACTAACTCCCCCTTAGGCTTTGAAACTCTAAGGATCGTATTCATATTTCCGGAGTGATGTTTCATAAGAAGGTATTCTTTAATAAAAACTCCCCCTTAAACAAACTCTTATTAGAATTATTTTTCCTTGGGTATTTTTCTTTCTCCCCCTTTGATAAACTCTTATTAGAGTTCCTCTTTTTCTTAAGGATCTTTTCCTTCTCCCCCTTTGTGATTTTCAAAAAGAATTGGAGGGAATGGAAAAACTTAACAAAGTACCTGAAAAATTAGTAATGACAACAATAGAAACAACAAGTACGACTTTCATTAAAATTAGAATCTCGAAAACAAAAAAAAACAACAAAAAGATCGGATTGGTTATTTCGGATCTTTCTCCTTTGACATTAGCCCCTTAAGAATCGTCTTGATCTTCTTTAAGTCTTTGTGATCTTCCTCTGCTTGCTTCTCTAAGACAACTATTCTTGCTGACTGAGCTTCAATTATTTCTTCCTAAGCCTTCAACTTTTCTTCCTGAGCTTTCATCTTCTCTTCCTGAGCCTTCATCCTTTCTTCAAACTCGATCCGATAATCCCTTTCATATTTCCAACTTTGATTAACAGAATTGAGCTTTCCATTCAGATCTCTCACTTCCTGAATCCGAAAGTTCTTTTCCTCTATCAATTTCTCTTCGAAGGATGCGGTCAGCTCATTAATCTTCTTTTCTTCGGTCTCAAAGGCATCCTTAACATTATCTTGAAACTCATCAAGCATCCTCATCTCTTCCACATTCTTCTTCGACCAGCTTGTCATCCTCTTAAAAGATCTTTTATGAGCTTCGTAACCAACAAAGAAAGTTTTGAACTGAGCTTCAATCTCAACACACTTATCCATAACCATCGATACAGAGTCGGTTTTCTGATTCAACGCATGTTGGAGCATCTGGCATCGTGAATCAATTCTTGAGAAGGTCGGAATGGTTCCTACCAACTTCTTCAAAGACTGAACAACAAAATCATGCCCCAACGAAGATGACTCCGAATCTGAAATCATTCTCGAAGAATTTTCTTCCTCAATAAGCTCCAATTTCCTTTTTGAAGAACTACCAGCTTCCTTCCTCTTTCTTACTACTGAGCTCGGAGTCTCGGTAATAATTTTCTTTCCCTTATCTTTTTCCGGAATAGAATCATGTTTCGGATTTTTCTTTTCACTGTCAGAAACATGAACAACCAAATCTTCCTCATCAGCAACTTCTTGAACACCAACCTCTACGTTTCCCATCTGAGCAATATCTTGTAAAAGTTGTTCTTCTTCTCCATGATAGGCAACTTCTTCTTCTCCTTTCTCTTCTTCCATCGCAGGAGTGACAAGCTTCGAAGATTCAGCTTCTGAAGTCCGGAGTGATAATTGTTCCGAAGGAGTTCCCTTGTACTCATCAACTTGTTTTAGCACATCTCATGTCTAACCACTTCCTTCAGCAACCTCTTCAACTTGTTCCACTTTCTCTTCTTCCTCAGTATTCGTAGCAACAGCCTCTTCCGGAGCAACAAGATTTCTTCCTGGAGTCTCAGGTAGAGATTCCAGGGAGAAAGTTCTCGGAACAGGAATTGTTGCTGAAACCATTTCATTGAACTTCAACAACGCTTAGACTGCCTCAGCTTCTGACAATTTCTTCTTAAACTTCTTTTCCTTAGCTTGTTTCTCAAGCTCATCAGCAGCTTTTTCCTTCAAAGCTTTAGCCTCCGCAGGATCCAATCCGAACTTGCGGATCCCCTTCTTTCCTGTTCTCTTTGTCAGCTCTCCACTTTGTAACGACTTCATCAGGATAGGTCTTCTTCTTCTTAGGCTTTGGTGGTGCGGAGTGGACTTCCTTAGACTTAGGTTTCTCAGCTTCGACTACCACTTCTTTCAGTTTTCTCTTCCTTACCGGCTTGGATGATTCCGGATCAACAGATTTCGGAGTCACTTCTACTTGAGGAGGTAGATCAATAAACTTCCCAGACTTCTTGTCAAAAGCTATATTCATCCTTTTAAGCATGCTATCACTAAGCAACATGATCTTGCAAACTTTTGGTTTAGAACTGCATGCTACCTTGAAAGATTCTAGGCACCTAACTATGATCTTTGATAATATTGCTGGGTACATGATAATCTGAGCTCTCAGATTCCCCTTCTTCAAATTCTCAATATTAAGAAGAATATGCTTCATCAGGTTAAACATTCTTAGATTTATCAAGAAATCTAAGATATATATCTCACTCTTCTTCAAGCTATCCTTATCACCTTTTCTCGGTACGATAAGCCCTTGCACCCATAACTCCAGAATCCGGAAGTTTGTAGATAGGCTTGAAATTTTCGGAGCCTTGTCATCAACCAATCCGAGAGTTTCTAAGGCTTTTTCCTTGTTGAAGCTACCCTTGGAGTCTGGCAATACGTGAGAAATAAACTCAGCTTCACCTTCATAAGATAACCCTACCAAGCTTGCAGCCTTGGTATAAGAAAGCTTATATGTCTTGCCATATGATTTGAACGAAAATTTTTCTCTATTATCTTCCTCGAAGAAAGCAACTGACTCATAAAACTCAACAAGAAAATCTGAGTACACTTCATCTTGGTTGCCGGTTTTTGATACCACAACATCCTCCCAGCCATTTAACTTGATATTCTTCGAAATGACAGAATCGTAGTTGCTGAAGAAAGTCGGATGAACTAACCTTTCTCTGTGTATTAACCACTGAGATATAGGCTTGGTTGAAGACATTTCTTGAGAAGCTAACTCTGCAGACATTCGGATCTGAAGTCTTCTGAGATATTCGGAACAGAGAAGACTGAAGTTCGGAGCGGAGAAAACTGTGGTTCGGAACGGCCTTAAATCGGAGAGTCAGAGCTTCAGCACGCGAAAGCTTGAAACCGATGTGGGACGAGAAAATATGGTCCCCTTTATATAGGCAACGAGATGACGGTTGACATTCCATAGATGATCTAATGGTTGGAATGAGCTGCGATCAGATTTGATGGTTGAGATCTTGAATCCGATCTTTCTGAGGTTTTATTAAAACAAGGATTTAAGAAAACTAAAAACCAAAAACAAAATATAAGAAACTTCCAGCAAGTAAAATATGATTACGAAAACTTCAGTAACGAAATCATACCTTTCGGATTAGCTTAGGAAAGTTGTTAGTAATGGGTAATATAAAGATGACTACGAAAAACTCAATACGAAAAACTAAATACGAAAAACTTAATACGAAAAACTAAATATGAAAAATTAAATAAAAGACTTGTTATGGAAGATTCAGTACGAAAGTTCTGTTATGAAAATACCAGTATGAAAGTTTTTCATTCCGGAAATTTTCAATACGAATACTTCCATTCCAGAAGTATTCTGTACGGAAATATCAATTCTGGAAAAGTTTCATTCCGGAGATTTTCATTCCGTAAATCATCATTCTGAAAATTTTGAAAACAAATTTTGAAAAACATTGTTTAAACAAACAATCAAATGTACTCCCCCTATGAAAAGGAGTTTATTACTCTAAGGAGACTTTTTCAACAGAAAGTTACTTGAGAAAGATTACCTTACAGTTATCATTACTAACTTCTGTTTAATATATTCAAATCTATCAGAAGGCAAAGACTTTGTGAATATATCAGCAAGTTGATCTTGCGTTCCGATAAACTGAAGAATAATATCTCCTTTAAGTGTGTGATCCCTAAGAAAGTGATGCCTAATATCTATGTGTTTTGAACGAGAGTGATGTGCAGGGTTTTTACTTAGGGCAATGGAACTTGTGTTATCACACAAAATTTGAGTTTTAGTAAAACTCAAGCCATAGTCTGTGAGTGTGTGTTGCATCCACAACACTTGTGCACAACAACTTCCAGCTGCTACATATTCAGCTTCAGCAGTGGAGAGTGCTACAGAATGTTGCTTCTTGCAGGACCAAGAAACTAATGAATCTCCTAAGAAATGACAAGTTCCGGATGTACTCTTTATATCCATTCTACATCCACCAAAGTCAGCATCAGAAAAGATTTTTAGAACAAAATCATTTCCAGAAGTATAAAATAATCCTAGATCCATGGTTCCCTTAAGGTAGCGAAAAATTCTTTTAACTGCCTTTAAGTGAGATTCCATAGGATTGGATTGATATCTTGCAAATAAGAATACTGAAAACATTAAGTATGGTCGACTAGCTGTTAAGTAAAGTAGACTTCCAATCATACCTCTAAAAGATGTTTGATCTACTGGTTTCCCAGCTTCATCAAGATCTAAAGAGTTTGAGGTACCAATAGGAGTACTTATACTCTTAGTGTTGTCATAACCATACTTTTTAAGAAGATCTTTAATATACTTATGTTGAGATATGTAGGTTCCTTCTGGTTTTAGAGAAATTTGAATACCAAGGAAAAATGTTAACTCACCCATCATACTCATTTCAAACTCAGATTTCATTAGACTAGCAAAAGAGTCAGTCAAAGATTGCTGAGTTGAACCAAATATAATGTCATAAACATAAATTTGAACAATTAAAACATTTTTCTTATCTTTCTTTATAAAAATGGTTGGATCTGCATTTCCCTTAACATAGTTATTTTGAAGCAAAAATCCAGTGAGTCTATCATACCATGCTCGTGGGGCTTGTTTAAGGCCATACAAAGCTTTGGTAAGTCTAAAAACATGATCAGGATGTTTTGTATCTTCAAAGCCAGGTGGTTGTTCAACAAAGACTTCCTCTTGAACATAACCATTAAGAAAAGCACATTTCACATCCATTTGATAAAGTTTGAAATTAAAGAATGCTGCAAAGGCAAGTAGAATACGGATAGATTCAAGTCTAGCTACTGGAGCATAGGTTTCTTCATAGGCTATTCCTTCTTGCTGATTATAGCCTTTAGCAACAAGTCTAGCTTTATTTCTAACAATGATTCCATTTTCATCACATTTATTTCTGAAAACCCATTTTACTCCAATAACAGAAGTTTCCTTAGGTCTTTCAACCAAGGTCCAGACTTTATTCCTTTCGAATTCATTTAGTTCATCTTGCATTTCTTTGATCCAATCATCATCACCTAAAGCTTCATCAGTGCTTTTAGGTTCTAATTGTGAAAGAAATGCTAGATGTTCAACTTCATTTCTTAAGGAACTTCTAGTCCTTACAGGTTGATTTACATCACCAATGATACTATCACTGCGATGATTCTTAAGAAACACCTGATTTGGGTTTTGTAAAACCTGTTCATCAACATAGGGTAGAAAGTCTTCTGGAGTAAATGTTTCAGAAGTATCTTCTAGAACAATTTCCTTATCAGAAGGTTCTTCTATCAAAGGTTGATAATCAGTTTTTGAAAACACATCCTAAGATGTATGTTGAGATGGTTTAAAAACAAAAGGATCCGACTCATCAAATTTTACATGTACTGTTTCCTCAACAGTACACGTGTATTTATTAAAAACTCTATAAGCCTTAGAGGTTGTGGAATATCCTAAGAAAATTCCTACATCAGACATTGGTGCGAATTTATGTAAGTTATCTTTAGTATTCAAAATGAATACTTTGCAACCAAAAACCTTGAAGTAGGAAAGTCTAGGTTTTCTACCATTCCATAACTCATAAGGAGTTTTATTAAGAAAAGGTTTAATCAAAACTCGATTTATAGTATAACAAGCAGTACTTACAGCTTCAGCCCAGAAATGTCTAGAAATAGAATATTCACTCAACATGGTTCTAGTTATCTCTTGAAGAATTCTATTTCTTCTTTCAACTACACCATTCTGTTGAGGAGTTCTAGGTGCTGAAAAATTGTGAGTAATACCTTTCTTACTACAAAAAGTTTCAAAATCAGAATTTTGAAATTCTCCTCCATGATCACTATGAATAGTTTTCAATGGAAGGTTTTTCTCATTTTTAACTTGAGCTCTAAAACTTTTAAAATAAGAAAAGCTTTAGATTTCTTTGCTAGAAAATAGAACCAAGTAAATCTAGTGTAATGATCAACTAGAAGAAACACATAGTATTTGCCTCCAATACTTCCAGTTTGTGTTGGACCAAAAAGATCCATGTGCACCAACTGTAATGCATCAGTTGTTGAGACTTCACCGATTGACTTAAAACTAGATTTATGTTTCTTTCCATATTGACAAGGATCACAAACTTTAGAAGAATCAAATCTGAGCTCTGGTAGATCCTTAACAAGTTTCTTCTTAGAGAGTTTACATAGGTTTCTAAGATTACAATGTCCTAGTCTTCTATGCCATAACCAAGAATGATCTTCCATTGCACTTAGGCAAGGTAAATCATGGCTTCTTAGGTCTTCTAGGTTCAAAGTGTAGACATTCTCTTGCCTATTGGCTGAGAGAATAAATTCTTCCTTGGAATTGTGAACTAAGCATTTATCATTCCTAAAATTCACAAGGTAACCTTCATCACATAACTGACTTATGCTAATGAGGTTGTGCTTAAGACCTTTAACAAAAAGAACATTTGAAATCAAAGTTTTACCAAGAAAAACTATATTACCAATACCAACAATCTCTCCCTTAGCATTGTCTCCGAAAGATACCTTTACTCCTTTCGTTTTGATAATCTTTTCAAAAAAACTATTGTTACCAGTCATGTGTCGGGAACATCCACCATCCATGTACCAAATATTGTTGCTGGAACTTTCTTTATTTTCCTGAAATTAAGAACAAAGTTAGATTTTCGGAATCCAAAATTGTTTGGATCCGAGATTTCCAAACAATAAAATTTTAGGAACCCACATTTTCTTAAAAAAATAAGCTTTATGAAAACCTAAGGATTGGGTTTTGTTTAAGGAACAATTTTTTTTCCCAGTGACCACCACATTGACATTTAGTGCAAAATGGGGCACTCTGAGGAACAAAATAATTGTCACTGAAAACTGGTTTTGCATGGATAAAACCAAATCCGGATTTATTTCTTAAAGGTCGTATTTGAGAATACATATTATCAAAATTTTCTTTACCATGAGTAAAGTTTGATAAACACTTCTTTAAGGAAAAAATTTCGGACTTGAGTTTTACAACCAAGTTTTTATCCTCAAAATCATTAGTTTTAGAACTAGAGTTAGGCTCGAAAACATATTTCTTAGAAATTACTTTTTCTAACTCTTTAGAAAGTTTATTCTTCCCAGAACTTACTTCCTCAAGATTTTTTGAAATATTTTCAAAATCAGAATTTTTCTTATCAAGATCTTTAGAAAGATCTGATGTCTCTTTAGTAAGAATAGAATTCCTAGAATTTGCCTTGTCAAGTTTCTTGTTGATTTTGGAATTCTCAATCTCAAGAAGTTCAGAAAACCTAGAGACTTCTTCAAAAGTAGGTAAAGTATTTTCCTCATCAGAAGATGATTCTTCATTAGAAGAGTTATAATACTTACTATCATTAGAATTTAAAGAAACATTGGTCAATGATTCATCATTTCGTACCTTAGCCATAAGACAATGATTGTCAATAGGTAATCTGGCTATAAGACCAAGATTCTTCTGTCCTGAAGATTCATATTCAGAAGATTCATCTGAAGAGTCACCACCACTGGCACTACAGGTGTCATTAGCTTTCAGAACATTCTTAGCTTTAGCTTTGTAATACTTCTTTCTGTTCCTGTCAGAATGTATTTCCTTTCTTTCTTTCTTTTTGAGCATAGGGCAATCAGGTCTAATATGTCCAGCTCTTTTGCATTCATAACAAGTTACTTCTCCATCTTTCTTATCTTTCCTGTCATTCTTCTTATACTTGGATTGAATGTTTCTCTGTACAGCTATCTTGTTCATCCTTCGAGCAAGATTAAATAATTCATTTTCTGAAACTTCACTCTCACTAGATTCGGATTGGAAAATAACTTTCTTAGACGTGGATCTGGTTACTCTCTCAGGAGTCTTAGCTTTCATCTGATTCGAAGTTGTAGTAAATGCAACAGTACCATTTCCATTCTTTTTCTTGATGTTGTCAGCATCTCTCTTCATTCTAGTTTCATGTTGTAGAAGAGTTCCAAATAATTCATCAAGAGTAATTTGAGTGACCTTCCTGTTCTCATCTATAGATGTTCTCTTGGATTCCCACTCATTGGGCATAATGTCAATTATCTTGTCCACAAGAGCTTCATCATCTAATCCTTTCTCTCCCATAGATTGTAGACTGTTGACGATAGTCATAAATCTCTGTTGAGCTTTACAGATAGGTTCTCCATAAGGAAAATTGAAGCTATGATATTCTGCTCTAAGCATAGCTCTTCTAGTCTCAATCACCTTAGAAGTCCCAAAGTGTGTAGCCTCTAACTTCTTCCATATACAATTAGCTGCTTCACAAGAATAAATTTGGCTATATATATTTCTAGTCATTGAACATAGTAAAGTGTTGCGTACCTTATAGTTGAGTTGATATTCTTGCTTTTCCTGGTTAGTAAAGGTTCTGACTTCCTTGTCACGAATTTTATAGTCACCAGTAAGCATGACAAAGTTATCTACCCCAGTATTGATAACAAATGTCTTCATACGATCTCTCTAGTATTCATAATCATTACCATCAAATATAGGTGGTGTTGTAGGATTCAGATTGTCAATAGATCCAACAATAATTCCTGTCATACTAAAAATAACTTTGCACACAAACTTGTTAGTAGCAAAGATTCGTTATAACAATGTTCGGAATAAGAAAAGTTCGGAATGGACAAACTCGGAATGACAAATTTCGGAATGAAAAAGTGAGAAAGCAAAACTTGTATGTGAGTACAAGTATTTCAGTAACCTTGGCTCTGATACCAAATGTGAGAATGGTATAGAGTAAGAGGTTTCCAACCTCTGATACCAATTGTAGGATCGAAATATAATATGAGATGCTCAATATACAATAGGGGGGGTGAATTGTATACTTTAAAAATTCCTTTGGAACCTTTAATGATAGTTAAGAAACTATAGTTTCCTTAAGAAAAGGAAAGGGCTAAGTTTAACAAAGTTAAACTAAGTAAATTCACAACACCTCTAACACCGAACTAAACTTGGAAAGAGATTCCAAAAGTAGGTTCCAGAAATATGGTTCTGGAAATTGAATCTTAACAAAAGTTACAATATGAGATTCTACCTTAAAGCGTATAGAATCTAAACGAATCAGAGTAAGTAAGGAAGTATAAGAATGTTATACTTTCCTTAAGATACAAATTGCAGCGGAATAAAGACAAGTAGTAAAACTACTAGTAACAAGATAATAGTCTTTTATCCCAAAGAGAAGGGTATCCAACAACCTTGGATAAAGGTCCCTTGATTTATACTTTCAAGCAAGTCTGTCTTACCCACACCAGGGTAAGCCCTCAATACGAAGATCGGAGTCTCTGTCTTGCTATCCCCGCAAGCCCTCAACTTCAAGGTAGTTGGCAACCTCTGTCTTTCTCAGCAAGAAAGCCCTCGATCTTTAAGGTAGTCGGCACCTCTGTCTTCCTATCCCCGGAAGCCCTCAACTTCAAGGTAGTTGGCAACCTCTGTCTTTCTCAGCAAGAAAGCCCTCGATCTTTAAGGTAGTCGGCACCTCTGTCTTCCTATCCCCGGAAGCCCTCGAATGTAATCACCAACATTCGGAGTCGCACGAAGCTTTGAGAATTAATAAGAGACTCTCTCTCTAGAAATCACTTCAACATCATGTATGCACAACGTTCAAATTGTTCATCCATCCGCCTCGAGCTCTTTCAAATGAGCTCCTATTTATAGGTAAGGTCGGCTCCTCTCCAACGGTCATATTTTCCTTAAAGATCGGAGGGACCTGTACACGTGTCACTTAGACAATGGTTAGTTTATAACAAAATGGACGACATCGTTTTATAACAAAGTGAGTGTAACAGAAAGTACGACATCATTCTAAACTCTAACATAAAGGTTAGGAATAGAAACTTCGGAGTGAAGGTTCGGAATGAATAAATTCAGAGTGTATAAAACAATGATAATCAGATTCTGTTTAACAGGTGAATTCGGAATGAGAATTCGGAATAAGAATTCGTCATCCGAAATCGTAATGAGAATTCATCATCAGAATTCGTAATGAGAATTCATTATCAGAATTCGTAATGAGAATTCATCATCAGAATTCGTAATGAGAATTCGTCATCAGAATTCGTAATGAGAATTCTTCATCAAAATTCGTAATGAGAATTCTTTATCAGAATTCGTAATGAGAATTCGTCATCAGAATTCGTAATGAGAATTCTTCATCAGAATTCGTAATGAGAATTCTTTATCAGAATTCGTAATGAGATTTCGGAATGAGATTTCTTCATTAGAATTCGTAATGAGAATTCTTCTTTGGAATTCGTAATGAGAATTCGGAATGGGATTTCTTCATTAGAATTCTTAATGAGAATTCTTCTTCAGAATTCGTATCCTGAATCTGGAATAGAACTTAGTCAGAGTTCATATCCGGAATTCGGAATGAAACTTCCTTATAGTTCTTGTCCAGAATCCGAACCCTAAAACAGAATGCTTTATATCAAAGTTTCAATGATTCCGAGAAAATGAATCCGAAACTCATACTTAAGAAAAATATGAATGAAAATATGATAAGGATAATTTTTCTTATAAAAGCGAATTTCCTTAAGAAAGCAATTTTCCTTATAAAAGCAATTTTCCTTAAGAAAGCAATTTTCCTTAAAGATAAGGTGTTTGTGATTTTCAAAACAAGAAGGAATGGAAAAGTAATAAGGAAAACCTTATTGACTCAACACTATTTGAGTTGTTAGCTTCATCATGTCTAACATCATTACCAAATTTGGTGTCCCGCATAACATATTGATGGAAAATGGCACCAATTTCTGTTCATCCGAGGTGAAGATGTTGTATCAAGAATAAAACATCAAATCCAACCATTCATCTCGTTATCATGAAGCGGCCAACGGCCAGATTGAATCCATTAACAAGAATCATTCAAATCTACTGCAAAATATGGTGGATAAAGAAAAGTGTTCATGGCCTGAGAAACTCTTTCATGCTTTATGGGCTTATCGGACTACCATCCGCACTGCAACTCAGTCAACTCCATATTCATTGGTATATGGAATGGAAGCCGTCTTGACAATTCAAGTTCAACTACCCTCGATCAGAGTTACCATTTGTGATCAATCATCTACATATGAACAATCTCAAAAGAGATTGAATTAATTGGAACAGTTAGATGAGAAATGATTGTGCACTTTGTACCACATGGAAGTCTATCAGAATCGAATAGCACGAGCTTTTAACAAAAAAGTTAGTCATTGTTCATTCACTCAGGGAGAATTGGTATTAGTTATCAGAACTCCAATGATACCAGGAAGGAATCCTCTCATGCTTGAGCCAAAATGGGAAGGACCTTATTCAATAAATAGGGTCTACTCCAATGGAACTTATTCATTAATCTCTATGGATGGAGAACTCATCACTACTCCAACCAATGCCAGACTTTAGAAGAAGTATTTTGTATAAACTACAAAGTACCTCTTTTTTACTTTCTATATGATGTTAAACTATACAGAAATGGTCCAGTATGACCTTAAACTGCAACTGGGTCCAAAATGACGTTAAACTGTGTCCCCCTTGGTCCAACATAACGTTAAACTGTGTCTCCAAAATGGTCCTGTATAACCTTAAACTTCAACTAGGTCCTCTATGACCTTAAACTGCATCATCAACAGTCCATGCATATGACCCCAAACTATTAACAAGTCCCTTATGTCCAGCAACACGTTAAACTGTGATGTCCTAACTACATGACGCTAAACTATACAGAAAGGCCGTGATACGTCCTACATGACATTAAACTGTATTTTCTCTCTGCTACATGACACTAAACTGTGTAGCTTCAATAGACCGAACTGAAAGACTTTAAACTCCATAGTCCCTTTATAGGTCCTACATGACATTAAACTATGCATCTTTAAGGTTTTTGTTACCTCTTGTTTCTCACACTGAGTATGAATCACGTGGGATTAGTGAAAATCTCAACCATAACTCTCTCTTTTGGCCGCTAACCATGTGTAATTCCCAACAACATCAATTTTTAGGTCATTGTCCCCAAGAACAACTTTATCATTAATTCATTCATTAATTGAACGACACAGACATTGATTCTTGCCTTCTAGGATGAGTATGTAAGCAACCTTTTAAGGTTCAAGCCCAAAACCAATCTCTTCATATCAGTTCACCTCCATCTCATACGATTTTGATTCGTGAAACCACCCCTAGAATCAATATCTTTACATTGGTTCACTTTCATCCTTGTTATACAACGTTAAACTATACAACACTTTTGTCCAGTATGATAATAAACTACAATATTCTTTGATACCCTCACCTGAGAGGGAACCATTATTTACATTTATTTTGTCAATCATGTTTCATTTCAATGACTATGTGCATACATGGCAATGCCCAAACCTTTTATCTTGGGTTTAACCATCATTGTACTAAAGTCCCCTTTCACCCTTCACATGTATGAACCAAATTTGTACAAAGTATATTTCTAGAACTACGTGGGCTTGATTTCAATCCTTATGGGATACGTAGGAACGTTCGAGTCTCCCTTGAATCCAGCCCCAGGTCTTTAGGACTAACCCCAAATTCCACTTTCAGTCCCTTGGCTGAAAAGTCCCCATGAAAACACACTCTGTGTATTTCTTACAATTGTCCAAGCTCTATGACACTAAACTAAGATCTCTAATACTTTTTCCCACACGACGTTAAACTGTAGTTTAAGAAATACGTATGGATTGATTCTCATCCTTATGGGATAAATAGTGAATTTAAACATTTCAATTCAGGACCCAACCACAACATGATTATGGTTAGCATTGATCTGTGTATCTCTATATACATTGAACAATACCCATCTTTATGTTTCATAATCCTAACCTTAAATATTTTCAGATCCTCATAACCCTTTTCATGACTTCTAGTCAAAAAAATGTCAAACATATGAAAGTTCTTTTTCATTACTATGCAGCATGTTCCCATAGGCGGCCCTGCATAAACAGTCTAAATAACAGAATTGATAGCCAAAAGATACTATTATTTGACTATGCATCCAATTCCATTAGGTGGCCCTGCATAATTCAACCCCCTAACAGGTTTTACAGATAGTGGTAACTTCATTCTTGGGAAGAATGCCTCTTTTGTCCTTATTTGTCTTAAATGACAATATGTAGGGATCCACAGAAATAGCCATCCTTATCATATGTGCCCCATATCATTTTTCAGGATCTGAAAGTATTCAAGTATATGGTTTATATTCTCCTTCCCTACATTTGGTCCGGACCTTCGTATGAGTGATATTCATCCAGTTATTTCATAATCATGTTTGGAAATCTCTTCTCCATATTCAAGTACCTCTTTCCATACAACAAACTCTATACTTTGTATGATTTTAATCTCCATAAACATTCACTAACTTTTAGAACTATGAAAGTATATTTCTAAGAGTTCTTTTTCCTGACTATGCAGCACGTGCCCATAGGAGGCCTTGCATAAACAGTCTACATAACAGACTTGTTAGCCAAAAGATACTATTTTATTTAACTATGCAGCCAATGCCCTTATGTGGACCTGCATAATTCAACCCCCTAACGGGTTTGTTAAATAATGGAAACCTCATTCTGGTAAACTACTTCTTCTAATACCTTTTAGCTCTTTTTCATGTCATTTCTCAGATTCAAGTATTCTTAAGTCATAGCTTACATATTTTCCATCATACATGAGTATGGTAATATTTTTTCAGATTCATTTTCAAGGAATTGAGTCAATTATAATCCATTTCGGTCAAATCTATGTCGACCTTAAACATTAGCCTTCATTATGTCCGATGTGCATGACTTTAAACTAGCCAAAAAAGACAAGGGAACTCTGAATAAAAGTCAACATCCCAACTCACTAAACATTCATTTGGTATGATTTTGTTGATATTGAGCAATTAAAAGTTTTGATGTTTATAGGGTTATTTACATTAATCCTAGTAAAAATAAAACTACGCTTACTAGGCCCATTGGATTAGGTAAAATCTAAACCATGTAGAAATAGAGTGTGTAGGTACAAATGAGTAATGGTGAAAGTGTTTTTAATTGATTCAATAGAGTTAGAATGACATCCACAGACTGGAGTATCTTCTCTTTTTCAAGAATTCCAAGAGACTTGGAAGATGGATACATGGATTTGAGAATGGAGCATTGGAAGTTAATCGCCATTTGGAGAGAGTACTCTTTTCAGATATTTCTCTAATGCCATGTTTGTCTTCTCTCCACCAACCGGTATTAGAAAACATTTCAGCCCATGGGTTTTCCATTTTCATATCTACAAGGAAATGACATGGAGGAAGAATTTGAAAGTTCACAACATTATTCTTTCTCATAATGCACAACATAACCGAAATTGAGGAGTAGCAGTGCATCTGAATTTCAGGCATATAGTTCTTTGTATCTGGAACATTGATTCCTTGCAGATGACCATGACCACAAAGAGGAAGATAGATGCTCTTTGGGAAATTAAGATTATATTAATTCAAGTAATTAGCCAAATCTGGGAGAGTGCTGTCACAGATATCATAGTAAGCATGGCCAATGATGTTAATCATGTCATCAATCTACTTGCTATCCATTTCATCAGTCATTCCATTTCCCTTGGGAACCATTGAACCTGCACAAAGGATGAATAATTAACTCTTAAGTAAGTTGTTTTTTCATAAAATTTGTGAAAGAATTCAAAAATAATGGAAAATGCATTAAGGCGCGCATGCCTAAAACATTGCGCGCAAGTATGGTGGTGTCCCACAAGTATTTCGGCATGCAAGTGCCACCGCGCAAGTCAAGATACCTTGATAGGAGCATGCCATCAAGGAAAAATCGGAAAACAGAGCCACCTGCGCGGCTAAGGTGACCTTCGCGGCAAGAGCTCGAAGGATTGAAATCCAGAAATCTGGATGCTTTGTACGGATGTGAGGCCCTCTATTTATAGACGCGGCCGGGACCCTGCGCGATCAAGGGACGTATCCCTGTGGGCCAGAGCTTGCACGCCCTAACCTTGTGTTCCCCAATTTCCTTTTGATTTTTGATTTCCTCAGAGTCAAATCCTCATTTCTTTCAGATCCAACTCTGAGGGGGGACTTTTTTTAAGCTCCTTTTTCATCACAGAGTCCGAAGGAATGTAAAGGAAAATGACATAGCACAAATTGATTCATCCTTTGAAAAAAAAATCAAAAATCGACAAAGGGATGAACAAGGAGAAGTTTGCCCAGAAGTCACGCAAGTTCCCTCATAGTCATGCAAATCCACTTGCGCGACCATCATTCGTCACGCAAGTGACTTGTGCGACTAAATTGATAACCACCCGGGGTCTTCTCCTGCTTATAAATAGACCCTGTGGGCCCCCCATTGAGGGGGTATTTTTTTTTCAAAAACTCGGGTTTGAGCTCACGGAGCCCTAGTCTCTTCTCAAAGCATCTGAAACACTTCTATGGTAATTTCTTACCTAGAACGGAAGATCTAAAGAGGGGGATGAAGGCCTAATTGTTGAAAATCATCAACACTTGCACGCCTGAGTGGCTATCCCTTAATGGAAAAGGCCGCACTTGCGCGCCACATTACTCCTTCAATAGAACATGCACGCCCCTATTCTAGAAGAACCTCAAGAGGATTATAAAGTTTTAATCAAAAGTGGCTCATGTATTACCCTGTTGGTTAACCGTCGCGCAATTACCCCATGTGTCGCGCAGGCATACCTGTACGACCAGGACTTGCGTGCCCACACAGTACCTGAACGCCTACCAGGACTTGCGCGCCCCTACTTTTTTGGGTGACCTTTTTTCCCATTTCACCCCTCTTATTCCATTCCACCTCTCCTATTCAAGATTCAATCTTCAAGACACTCTTCAAAGCCATTTACGGCATGATTTCTCGATTTGGATTCTTTATCTGAAAGGAACTCTGTGGAATATCTCTCAAAATCTAGTGATTTTTACATCTTTATGTCACTAAAAAATTGAGATTTCATTCATTCAATCGTATCCTATAAGATGAGAGAACCCCTTAAACTGGGCCTCCTTTTCAGGAATAAGCCCCAGTCATAATTCTCAAATATGGGAATCCTCCTTAGGAGTAAGCACCAAACATAATTTTCTTAACCTGGGTTCCCTTTTCAGGAGTAAGCCCCAGTCTCATTCCTGGGCATCCTCCTTAGATGTAAGCCCCAAGTCCCTTATTTTTTTTAAATCTCTTAACCTGAGCCTCCTTTTCAAGAGTAAGCCCCAGTCATAATTTCTCTTAACCAGTCCTAATTTACCTTTTATCTGGGATTTCTTTTCAGGAGTACAACCCAATAATAGGTCCTCTCCTAATTTGGGCCTCCTTTTCAGGATTAAGCCCCAAGTTAGAGTATTTAAAATCTCCGTGAAGCACATATACCTTTATGGACCATACTTCTGGATTTCTTCCCTAAAGTAAATCATAACCATCATTTATCTGGGGAGTCATACATACATAAGCCCCACATTATTTCTTAAGATTGCATCTTTCATGGCACAATTTTTTAATTTTTACCAATACCTCTTGTTTCTCACATCGAGCATGACTCACGTGAGCCTAGAGTTTAAAAGTAATTATGACATCCTTCTTTGAGCCATCAATCATAAGCATCTTACACCAGTACTCGAACTACATGGGTTCTGATTCCTTTTCTAAACAATGGATACGTAGGTAGCCCGTCTACAGGTTCGATCCCAACTCTGAAATAATCCATGTCCTTCTGAATGACAATAAATTTCATGTGCCCCACTGTGTGGCTTTAAAACCACCATGGTGATCATAATGACCAAGAGACTTATATATAAATGTGTCGAAGGGTACCGTTGACCAAGAATCTCTAATAAATAGAGATGATTCTCTATTGATGAAGAACATCGAATACATATAAGAGATTATCTAAAGTTCCAACATATTGATCATTGATTGTCAGTTCTAAAGGAAAACTAATTTTATATTTGGTAATGTAATAAGGATTCACGAACATAACTTAAATATATAAAGAGAGTCCCAGAGTAGATAAAAATTCCACTCAAAATGGTGTGATAAGTCCGATCTCCCATACTCTCAACCAATGAAAATTCCTAAGCCTCATCAGTCCATAAACAATTGAGCACCTACCATTGGAATGTAGATCCAAATGGATTTGGAATCATTGGATGTTTCCGGTTCTATGAACAAACCCGTTAGAAACCTATCAGAATGTTTGAACCTCCCATCAAAAGGAGGTCATCCCCAAAATCTGAGGGAAACAGTCACATAGAAGACCAACTTAGGGAATTGATGAGTGGCACTGAATCCAGGATGAATCAAATAATATAAATTTTTATATCCCCTAGTTTCAAAATTTATTATGTTATTATTCTATAATAATAAATTCATATAAGTGACCGTGTTTGAAAATTCAGTAATTTCATTATTAACGTAAAGTTAAAATTTTAAATTAATATCACAATAATTTAACCAAATATAAAATTTATATTATGAATAAATAAATGATCTTACATTTTATAAAAATGAATTTGAATAATAGGAAGAATTTCATTTCATAATAAGGGAAAAAAATATATCAAAATAGTTTTTAGAAGAATGCATATTTGAGCATACAGAAGGTTTTTTTATCATCTAATTAATATTTATTACTAATATCATAATGCAAAAAAAACATTATTGAATATATTAAATTAATTGTTTCATTAAATTAATTAATCAATATATATTATAATAATTCATTATGAATGACACGTATTTGATAAATTCAACTATATTAAATTTTATCATCTTTATTAACTTCAAATTAATTTTTCATTTCTATCCATCTGATAAATGTGTATAAAAATATTATTCATGATTTACTTATTCCTATTTAAACCACCAATAATATATCTAATAGAAAAAATTCATATTAAATAGTAATATTTTAGTAGTATATCATGCTTTTCTTCAAATCGATGTATCAAACGAATAGAGATATCAAGAAAAGTATTTTTATTAAATTATATAAATTTTATAAAAAAACTTTGTTGTTAAAAAAACTAATGGGATGTGTAAGAAAGGAGGTCTGTAATTATCCCCTTTTGTATGTGAAGAGTTTTCTACTTTTGGGAATACCATATGTACAATTCAAAGTTATTATAACACTATTATTTGGACAATGACATCTAAATTTTATAATAATATATTTTTTTGGGTGATTTGGGTCTTTAAATATTCCTAAATGAATTCCACAAACATTTTACTCGATTTTTATGTCTTTTAACACTTTTTTTTAATATTGAAATGTTTTATTTTTCCCTTCTTAACAGTTTCATATGAATGAAATTAATAATATAATTATTGATATAAGGTAACACCTATTTACAAATTTTTATTTTTTTAAAATATAGAAAATATCAATTTAGTATAATTCAATATCTAAAGAAGATGATATTAACTTCTATATGAAAATGTGGAGTATATAAAAAATAGTTTTTGTGAGAATATTCATTTAAACTATTATGTTCTCATAAAAGTTTTTAGTACTAATTAGAAATTGAATGAGGGCTGATATATTTATATTCTTTTTGGAAAATTGTTTTACATTTTTTTTCAAAATTATATGAATTCCATTGATTTCAAATGATATTAAAAATACAATTCAAATTTTTAAAATTATATGACAATTATCAAGAAAATTAAAATCCATCATAAATTTTTTTAATTATTTAAAAATTTTAATTTAATTTTTTAACTAGTAATGAAATGTAGAACCCAAATAGAAAATATTTTAGTCTATATTTTATATCAACAGACGATAAAATATAATTTTTTATAATAAGAAGAAATATTTATTAGTTTGAAATATTACATGGGTTTCATAATTGTTAAACATGTGTATTATAAATTATATAATGGAAATGTTAAATCTTATATTATGTATAATATATATTTAAATTCAATTAATTTGTTTTCACATAATTTTATTTCATATATATTTTGTACAACGTGTATTTTATAGAAAAATGCATTTGTACAAATCACAAAAATCACCTATTATTGAATAATCCAATAAAATTAATCATAAGATGATAATAATGATATTCTAAATCCTAGAATTATTGTCACTTTATTGAATTATAATTCAAAATATTAAATGTTTTTAAAAAAATCATCAAATATTTTAAAAATATTTTTTATTTCTAAATTAAATTAAAAAAGCTTAACTTCTTATATTTTTATTCAATAAATGTTACCATATATATTTTTCGTAGTTAATAATACATATCAAAACTACTTTGTTATAATTTAATATTTTTTTCAAATAAATAAATATTTTATGAAAATGTAATTATTAAAATGGTTTCTAAAAAATGATGATATTATTTATTTTATGTAATCTAATTGAATTTCATTCATATTAGTAATATCCTTCATTTTAATTTTATATCTATTTCATAAAGTGGTTAAACTATCTAATTCATGTTAAATCAACAGCTAGGTTGTATCAACCATATATAAATATTTATTTTTATCTAATTATATGATTGGATTATTTATGTTAAATATTTTGTATAGGGAAACTTGTTCCTAACATTGAAATAATTAGAGGAAAAAAAATATTAAAATATTGCAGCATTAAATTCTCCACCTTTTAAATACATTTCTTACAAAAATTTATAAAAATGACTTAATAAGTGTAATACATAATAGAATCTCATGAAATTATTCCTTTTTAGATATCAAGATTTCATAATTATGAAACATTACATTTTACAGAGAATAAGATTATTCCAAATATTGATTTTTTCTCTTTGTGTTTAAGACATTAGTCTATCATAATTTTGTATCGAAATTTAAATTTTTTTATTTCCATATAATTTTGGTTCATATACATCCTTAAATAGACTATCATAAGATGATTTAAAAATTGTTTTCCTTATTCATAATATTTTTCCCCTCTTTTCATAGAACCAATCCATTTCCAAAAGAACAATAAATTTATCATGGAATGAAAGTATTTTTCTAATTCATTTTTGATAATAAGAAACTAGTCAAACAGTAATCATATGACTAGTTTTTCTATTAATAATAAAAAATAAATCCATTGACGTTATGGATTGATGATATTAGAAAAAACAAGGTGATACATATTTAATTGAATATTATATAAATATAATGCTTCTAATTCTAGTGAGGATGACTAGTCTTCACCACTTCAAATCATTTTTATGACAAGTTTATATAGTTTTAGTATCATGTAGACTCTATTTTCCCCATTTCCATTAATAATGTTGGTAGATGTCAACATTTTCATCATTTTATTTGTGAATTTACTTGGATATTGTGAAAAGTTTCTAAACAGAGGACATTTGACCATAAACAGTTATCCTGGATGTATGGTTGCAAATCCAATCATTCCAATCATCCTATTTTTTCATATAGTTATTTATTAATTAAATACTACAATCCCACAAGTTGTATAATCTCCAATCCTCCTGATGAAAACTGCAATGGATAGTTTTCCACTATTTTTATGAAAATTTATTTTACTCTTCGTTACGTCATCATCCCCATCATCTAAATAGTCATGAGTCTCAGTCAATATCATCATTGATTCAATCATGATTTAAAATATGGTAACATATTAAATCATAATTTTATCTATATTTTAGGAAATAATCACAAATATTTCTTAGTAAATTTAACATTCTAAAAAGTCTTTCATATGGGTAATTATAAAATCATATATATAAACAAGGGTAAACTCACTTTGTTCTAGTAAAAGGAATCTAAAAAACTGAATAGGTGGAAATGTGTCCTAAATAAATTACATCATTGAGGAATTATTATAACCATAATCAAAATGGATTCAACGGTAAATCATATTGACATTTTAGATCATCAGATTATTCGTTAATACCATTAGATCAACATATATCAATCTTAGTTTTACTTATATTAATTAAATTTTTCTTACCTTGTATTTCTTAACCTATAAATTCAATGTATCTAGATATTCTATTCTACGTAATGTTTCATTG
Source organism: Viscum album (assembly GCA_963277665.1). Taxonomy (NCBI): domain Eukaryota; kingdom Viridiplantae; phylum Streptophyta; class Magnoliopsida; order Santalales; family Viscaceae; genus Viscum; species Viscum album. The sequence continues at coordinate 860,805,169 of OY728163.1, read as the reverse complement.
ATTTTATGTGATCAACAAAACTAGATCCTAGATGAGTTTTATGCTAGATGTGTTTTATTATTTTCAATCATCATATATTAGGGTGATGATCGAGTTAATTCTCAAACAACCCTTTACAAGGTGACCATCACAAGATGCATCTTTTCCTAATCTGTATAAACATGCATGTATTTTAAAAGGGTTTTCATTTCTTACAATACCATATTCAATTAAGTTTTCCAATATTTTATAATGTCATATTATAGAAATTATTTTTCATTATACATATGTAGAGTATTTCATTATTATATATCATCTGAATGTCCAAAATAACTAGAACTGTCTTTATAGAAATCTCTAGAATCCCAAACCATAAATATTGTTTATTTATTAATTTTATTAACATGAATCCAAAAAATAAAAAAAAATGTCAAAATTTCATTTCATTATAAGTATTAATAATAATAGTACATAATGTTAAAATATGTCATCATTATAATTAAAATCACATATCTCCCCTAACTCACATAGATCGTCTCACATTAAAATGGATATGCTAGAGATAATATATGTAAAAGGGTCCCCTAAAAAATCTAGGTAATGGAATAAAAATGGAATAAATAAATAAATTATAGTGAAGAGGGATTAAATGATATCATAAAGAGTCCGACCATAAATATGGAAAAATTGAAAAATGAAATTAAATCATATGATCATGGAATCGTTGAACATGTCGAAACAATATATGAGATGACATCATATATAGATGTCAATTATTAATCACGAGAATAGTGTCCTAAATTAAAAAAATTACAATTGGTGGATTAGGCTCTCTACCTTATTTATTAGACATATTATCATGATATAAAAGTAGTTACCCAATGAGTTTGTGGAAAACATAGTGTTCTTGGAAAAACCAATTGATAACCATACATTGTGGGATTGTCACATAGTGAATTTGATTCATTAACTTTTCCCATATTTAATATATCTATAGATATAAATCATCATGATATGACATAGACTGATATAAAATTACTGTCACAACATTCATAAATAATAAAATCAAATATCTGTATGAAAAATGTAAAAAATTAATCATATAAAAATCATACCCATGATCAAACCCATGAGAGGAATGTTTGTTTAATATTTCTAATTCAGGTAATAACCAATAAAAAATCACATATAATCCCAATAGAAGAAGGAATTATAACATTTTTATGATTTTATTTTGAAAATAGATGTCATTATTATTTATTTTGGTTGAGTATATATAATTACAAGAGAAATAATGGGGAATAACAAATAAAAACATACTATATGGGAGATGATTTTAAATTAAATATTTTTTATAAAAATGAAACTCATTATTGTTCTTCATAAAAAAATTATAAAATAGGTGTAATCACAAAAATATTATTGATTTTCAATATATTCGGTGACTAAAATTATTTGTGGATGATTCATAACATAAGGTAAGAAATATGAAATTTACACTAAATCAGGACTTGATGAAAGGAGTATTTTGATTATGACATAAATGTGTTCAATACTAGAAATGAATTTGATAATTTTCCATTTATATATTTAAGGGTAATATATTGAAAATCATAGGGAGTACATGAGAATAATATTACATTAATTGGATAAAAATATTGATAATTTGAAACTAAAAAATAAAATGGTATAGATGATCCAATATATAAAAATTTGATGAAAATAAATTCTTAATAATTTCAGAAAATATAAAAATTAATAATTGGGGATCATGTAAATATTTATTTTAAAGTAAATAAGGTATTTATGATTGTTAAAAGGTTTAAAATATTATTGGTTTTTTAATTAAAAAGTATAATATTGGTTAAATTTAACTTATAGGAAACTAGGGGAATCAATCATTGACACTTTTTGAAATTGATACTCACATTGTTGTGTTTTCTAAAAGTAATAGTACACAAGAATAAAACTTATTTAAATAAAATTGATTATCACTTTATAGATAATACGTATATCATTGAAATGAATGATAAAATTCATGTGGAAGCAACATTACTCAACAATGATGATTGAGTTTTTAATTACACATATATTTTAAGAACGATATAAATCACTAGATAGATAAAGAAATAGAAAGAATAAAATTGAATTTTCTATGAAAAAAATAATTTAATATATTATAAAAATGTGGGGAGGTAGTTATATTACATAAATGAATAATTTGTCACAATATCAATGTTTTCGTAAATGATTGGTAACCTAGTGGGAAACCTTTGTATCTAATGAAACACTCTAAAAAAACCCCTTATAGGAGATAAAGAACTTTCTTTTTTATAAAAACAACATGAATAAATATAAATAGAAATATATTATAACAAATTAAATGTAATAACAATACTTAAATGAGATAGGGTGTGTTGAAAGTTTTTCTCTAAGAAGAATCTTTTCAGATCAAACACTTCCATAATTGTAAATTAATTCTATGCATGTTACCAAATTAATTAATAAAACAATTAAATTTTGGAACCTTATAATTAAATATTTAATTTAATATATTCCCTTTAGTATTGTATGATATTAATTTTTCAAATAATAGTTTCTTATGTTTATCATAAAATTAAATTGATGTCAGCTTATTTCTGTTGTATTAAAAAACACTAATATTTTCATTATAATTTAAATAAAAAATATAACAATTATAAAACCTAAAATATATAATTAATTTAATATAATAACATATTATTATTAGTATTTGGGTTCCTATAGTAATATTTTATATAGTTGTATAGGATTATTCATGAAAATGGTTAAATTAAACAACTTATTAACATACTATAAGGAAATATATGACTACGAACACAGAATAGTTTACTATCATTATTGTTGAATGAAAATGATAAAATTTATAGTTTTTTTAATTTTATGAATTATAAATTTATTGCATTCTATTATTAATGAATATCCTCACGAAATCTAAAAAATATTAATTTGTCAATGAATTGTCATAACTATGCATGGTTATTGTTTTTATTTATCAATGATTAGGAAGGAATTATGTTTCATTATAATTTCACTTTTAATATTCATAGTTATATTACAGATATAAAAATCATTCTTAAATCCTATTATTAATAATATCATTATTTGTGTTATGAAAAACCAAATGGAGAATATTTTTGGAGGTGGTAGTCTAATAAATACACCAATACTGATTCTGTTTCATAAAAATGATGGAGAAGGATAAATAATTTTTATTTCTTAAATATAATTACATAGAAGTATTATAATTATACAGATTTCATATTTATTTTTAGGAATAATGGAGCTGAAAGAGGAATATTATGGGAAAAATTCTTATACATAAGGTTATACATTCATTGGAGACTTGACAATCTGTTAGAGAAAAACTTTGAAAAGATTTATTTATTATATTTATTTAATATGTGTTTCTGGTTTATTATAAAATTTAAAATAGGAGTTGTTTTTTTCTAATTATCAATGGGAAAACAAATGGAATGTGTGACCAATGTGAAAGGGAATTGATCCTCTTCTAAAATTGGATAAAATAGAAGTTGTTTTGAATACCCTTTGCACTTAAATAATATCATTAAACTACACATTGGTAAATAAGAAAATAATTTAAAAATAGTTTATTTTGGGTGATATTAGTTCAATATCACATCATCATTGACTTTAAAAAAAAATCTTTTATAATGATCTTTTTCATTTTATTAGTATTTTATCATGTAATCTAGTTTTAACTACGTATCTACATATTTTTTATCGTTTTACGTAACACATATTACAAAATTATATTTTATATTATCCACCAGTTAATCTTAATTTAGTTTAATTAAAATTATAAAGATGAATAAATGATGAAATAAGTAAATATATTTAATATATATAAATTATTGTTAACTGAAAAATGATATTTATCCAATTCATGAACTTAATATTATAACAATTGATATTCACATGAAGGAGTAATAATATGTATTTATATATAATATTAAATACAATATAATATTAATCTTTCAAACTAGGTCAATTATATTATTTAAAAAAAATATACATGGTATAAATAATGTAAATCATTTAAAAAATATTTTACCACTATCATGGTATTCAAAATTATTATTTCAAATATTATCATTGTTACATAAAATGAAATAGAGAATGTTTTATATTATTTTTTGGTTGATCAGATATAGTAATTTATTATTTTTTATTTAAATCTGAATTATATATTTCCTGTTTTTATATGAATCAAAAAATAATTTTATTGTAAAATATTATCAGAGATTCAAGAATTATAAATAAGTGCAATATAAATTATACACGATATTCAAAAATGTATTATATTTCTTCATATATATATTTTTTATATAAGAATCATTTATTTACCTTTTTTCCTAGATTTTTATTATAAATTAAGTTGTTTTATAAAAAATCAGTAACTTTACTATTAACATAAAAGTGCCTTATTTTTTGAAAACCCACAAATATTAATCTTACATTACTAATAAATTTAACAAATTCATGTTCATCTTCATTTTATAAAAATCATAATATAACATTTAAAAACTAAATTATTAAATAAAACCATAAATTAACATGAATATTATTTTTCATTGTATTGTATAATTTTGAAATATTAACTAAAAATTCTATTAATGTAGTTTCAACTATTTATTTTTGATAATAATAAAACAAGGTTTTAAAGGAAATACAAAAATATTAACACTATATTACTATGTTTTTGTTTCATTTCTTCATTGTTTTGTATGAGGAAACATATAAAACATATTGAAATTATTAGAATAAAACATATATTAAAATATTGGGTTTTACATAGGGTTTATCATCATTTTCCTTATTACTATGACCCCCATTGTCAAAGGATTGAAAGATTGAAAACTCTTTTAGGGACCCAAAATATTGGAAATGACTTAGGGATAACTCATTTTATCAATAAAGTGCTTTATTGGAAGGTTTTCCCAATGGTATGCGCTTTTTGACTGAACTGTACAATGATTTTATGGGGGTATGATGAGTTTTGATGACTAAATTATTAAAAGGGGATTAATAAATAATTGTGTTGGGTAAATGGAATTGAGAGAATATAAATTGGTCATGTGAATGATAGTGGATTATGTGATCACATGGGCTACATAGAGTTAGTCAATCACATGATCAAGATAAGGAATTACAATCACATGATAAGAGGGTTCTCAGGAAATAAAGTAACTGAATCGTAGGTATGGTATTGATAATCACATAAAAAACATGAAATTACATCACATGCCCCCACAATGTGATAGAGGATTATTTCCTCTATCCATTCCCTCTTTATCCATCTGAGAATAGCATACAGAATATTTAAAGGGGAGTCATAAAATAATCGAATCTCATTAATGAAACAATCTATTCTTCATAATATTCGTCATATCAATGTATTTGCACCAAACTTATTTTTAAAACTTATAATCAATATAGTATATTTTAGAAATATAATTCAATAACTGCATAAATTTTCATTAAATGTGATCCTAGTATATGGTCAAATGTGTAAGATATAGTTCTTACAATCATGGAAATTCATATCATATCATCTAACAACATAGTTAATGAGTATGTCACAAGTAACACCATGAACCCAATAATCATGGGCCTGGTGTCTACTACCATTAAAATAGAATGAAATAATAGAATCAAATCATGATTGACAAAAGAGATTATTTTTTGTGGTAAACATGATACATATTCTAGTCTTTAGTTACATAATAATAAATTAATTACAAACTAATTTGTAATAGGTAATACATTATTCCTAATTAGAATATCCTCACATATCATTCATTGTAAACATTATGGAATCCTATAGAATAGAAAAGAATATGTTTCAACATAAATTTTTGGTTATGTTTATATATAGTTAACGATAAAATAATTTAATTTTCATAATCAATATAGAATTTTAATAACTAAAAAAAATATTTATAATCAATTAAATGTGGTGGAATTTCAAATAAAATATGGAATGGTAAATAACTGATAAAAAATTATTCAATTTATTTTTTTATAGTGAAAATATCATGGATAATGATAACATAATATGAATAAATGTAATTCTTCATTTTGGGAACTCATTTTTTCTAGGTTACTGATACCTTTAACCTCAAAAAATATGACAAAATACTGTAAAACATATTGGCTAAAACCCCATAGAGGCAATCCAACTGAATCATCCAATGAGACTATTGATGCATCTTGAGGAAATCTATAACTGGAACCATCCAATTACATAACTATATAAATCAAACAAACAATATTTAATTATCAAATAAATTGACAAACATTGTGCTTTATCAAATATCTTCATTAACTAAAATAAACAGATTTATCAATAATTCACTACAAATTAAATAACATTCAATGTAAACATCCTATGAAATACTGTATGGTTTTGTAAATAATCATATCCATAATAAATGATATATATATTGGGGGGTTTTTTATTGAACAATTATCACTAGAAAGATAATTTTGCAAGGGGACTAAAAAATTATCCGATGAGGTGAATTTCATTACTATCATTGGAAAAATAAATTATAAAAAATCAAGATGAAGAATATTCATGGTTTTTATAAAATATATCTCATGTTGTCTAAGGATAGAAGGTTGTTTTCATTAATGAATAGAAATGTTGTAAAAATAAACAAAAATATCATTTTTTTAAATAATTGGGAAAATCTAGTTTATTTTAAATGGCCTTGTACAAAATTTTCACAAAAATACATCATTGGAAATTTTCAAGTTAGTCATCAATGAAATTACAATTTGTAATTTTATACGTGTAATACAATGTAAAAACAACATTCCATTTTCTAGATAAGAAGGATAAAAATGTTCCTTTTTAGTAAGGATATAAGAATATTACATTGAATAACATTTTAAAATGGAGATCAAATAAAATTAATAAATTATTTTGAAATTTTAAATAAATTTGAAAATATTGTTTTAAAACATGGTTTTGAGAGAAAACGGATTTCACACCTATGTGATAAATGACGCCAGGTTTGGATAAATTATTTTCTATAACATTTTGAGTAAAAAATAGTGAAACAATATCACAATACTTGAAAAAATTAATTAACTACCCTATTATAAGATAATTATAATGTTTTTTGGTCAATAAAAATTTTAATTCCATTAATGGAATTCCAAGAATATGTAATCTTGATTATAATGTAACTATGAAATAATCCACTAAAAATACCCTAATGTCAGTGTGAGAATAAATAAATGAATTTATTAAGTATAAAAACAAAAATCTAGGTAAAAGAAGATTTATTAAATCAATATATAAAAAAATTAATTATACAAAAATTCAATCAATATTAACAACAAAGAGTAACTAATATATCCCAATAAAAATGAATGGTGTTATTAAATTTCATTACCAATATGTAACATTATATTAAATCCTATTAGATGAAATAAATAAAATTTAATCTCAAAATACAAAGATAAATTTTGAATTCATTATTTTACCTGACATAGAGAATTATATGAGTCATTTAATATAATCTAGATACATAACGTTGCAATATTCCTCAATGAAATGAAATTAAGATGAAATCCATTACTTTTTGTTTATTTTGACTGAAATTCCATTAAAATGATATTTAATAATTTTAATCATTTCGATAATGTATCAAATAAACATAACCATATTTATAATATAATTATTGATCTTCTTAAAACATTTTATTACTCATTTGTTAAAAAAAAATCCATATTTTAATAGTTTTGGGTAATAAAAAATTTGTTTTTTGGGAATATTGTTACTGATTAGTTTTTGTTCCTTTTACATAGTTAATTATTTCCACATCTACAGAATATAAATCATTAATTAAATATTAGATATATTACATACATATTTATTTATAGTAAATCATAAAATTTTGAGACACGAACCAAAATGCATCATACATGTAGATAGTAAGTCATACGTTTACACGAATGGTGTTTCCATTTTATTATTGTATTAAATTAATAAAATTGAATTAATTAAAAGAATATTTTAATTTAATTATAGTTTTTGTTTCATATATGTCACAAATTTTCATTAAAACTATCATTAATACAATCCATGAATAGTGTAATGTAATAATATAACTTTGAGGAGGCGGTTGTCCACACATCCAAAAAAGATGTTATAATATTTTAGAAATATATAATGCATGAAGACTTGAGTTATATAAAAATTAAATACAAATAAAAATATTAAATATCATATGTATATCATAAATAAAGAATAAATCCATCATTATCCCCAACCTTGAATGGTTGTAGTTCAAGAACGAATGACATCACCCCACAAGACTGTAGTCTGATGTTCACTGGAATGATGATTGTGTATCCCATTTTATTTTTTCATGTTAATATGTAGGTTGAAATAATTAAATAAAAAACTCAATATCTTTATTATTTTTAGTTTATTATAGAATAAATATATAAAAAATCTAGGGAATTCAAAATTAATTGAAACAAATGTGATCGTTCATGAATTTTACCTTTATTTAGTTAACTCTTATATGTTTATACAGAAATACTTCATTATATTAATTCCATCACAAATAGAGGCTTATAGAATAATGGAATTATGTATGTGAAATTATATTGGAATGTATTGGGTGGCCCAAAGGATTGATATGTTTAAATAAGTGGTATGGTGAGAGACATTTTGTAGTGGTAGAAGAGTGGCATTTTTTAAAATATAAAAAGGATATCATTGTATGGATGTCTTTGTTAAGAATACACCTTGTATATAGACAACATAAATTAAAATATTTTATATGGTATATATATGGCCATGAAATAGGTATATAGCATTTTAATGGTCATTTGATCCATTATGATTTTGGATTAGTCCAATATTAAGCTAGTTTTTCTATTAATTGATTTAATTAATTTTAAATATTTTGGAAAATAATTCTTGTCAAAATATAATTCATCCTTACTATATATTAAAAAATATTCAAGTACAAAATATTTCATCCACTATTACACAATAAAATCACATATGTGGATGATATTAATTTTAATTTAATCCTACAGATGGGGTAACAAATCATGTTTTTAAAGTGGGACAGTTCAAAAGCATGAAGTGATTTTTTACCCAATATCCATTTGATATTTTTTAATTGATGTAAATTTTATTAATTTTTGAATAATAGATCACATTTAACCATGGACCCAACATAATATATATTATTATCAAATACATTATTGAGAATAAATGTTAGTTTGTTATTAAAATCCAGTATTTCTCATTATTCATTAAAAAATGAAACATCCCAGAAAAAAACGAAAAATTCACCCTGATTTTTTTGGACATTAATATTTTAAAAAGTATTTTTATTTTGAGAAATTAAATTTATAAAATTTCCAAATTATTTTTTAAAAAAGTGAACATATTAAAAAGTCCAAAATTTGGCTTTCTATAAAAATAAAATATTTAAATTGAAAACTAGATTTATTATTGTCTTATGATTATCAAATCTATATAAATAATATCACAAATATTTTTTTAATATATAACATATATATTTTATTAATATAATTAACTATTATTTGTTAATTTGATATTTTATGATAAAATACCTTTGGAGAATTTTTTTTAAAGACATCCCTTTTATATTCAATTAGTTCTTATAATAATTTATAATTAATTGGAAACAAATTAATTAAATTATATATATTTATATGATTATTAATAAAATTAATAACTAATAATTTTACCAATAGGTTATATCTTATTAGTTTAGATAATTACATTTTAATAATATATTTTCATTCTGTAAATATCAATATTTCATGTAACACAAGTAATCTGTCACGACTTGTCCCCTGGGGCCCACATCGTGACTACCCCAAGCCCGCATTTCATAAGCAAGGGGATGGAGACTAGCGCTAAATTCGTACTTCTCTAAAACTGGGAAGGCATTACCTTTACAAATCATAAACACACATAACCAGAGTACAAGCGGAAGAAAACACTATGTAAGAGTTTTATAATAAGAGTACTGAAAGTAAAGGGGGATAGAATTCAATCCCAGCTGTAATGATCAAATACAACTTAAAACAAGTACAACTAAAAATGGGACAAATAGATGAAATGTGAAAGAATCTCCTAGATCATCCTCTGAGGTTCCTACTTTAAGGGTAGGTATAGATGGCCTCCTTAGCACTCCACGTCCGTCAGAATCCACCATGTACCGATAAGTCGTAAGGTCCTCCTCTGGGTATCGTCCAGTCCTATCGCTCTCGGACTATGTCATCATTGTCCGTCGTCTACAACCTACACAGTGAGGTGTAGGCTTAGCCCATTAATGGGTGAGTATAACGATAATTGGTAGGGACCCCAAGACCCTCAAGGTCTCACAAATCCAATAATGATAGACCACAAAGTATGATTTTAACGGATTACCATTAATTAGGTATATTCCCATACATATACCAATGTTATCAAGTAACCCATCACAATCATGGGGAAAACACAAAATTTATTGACTCAGATCAAACCAGGATTTTCCCTATTGAATCCACAACTAGTGGATAACATCTCCTCTGTCGAGTACAGTGGCCCTGTCGTGACTTCGAGGCACTACTCACTAACCTTAGACTATTGAGGTACTCCTACTTTCATGTACCGCGAGTCTGCTCCCAAACTGGGAGCTCCCCCCACTATGGGTCTACCACTATACTGGGTGCTCCCGCTAATAGCCGTCAAATGTTCCCCTCCTTTCGAGTATCACAGGACTGCTGCCAAACCAGGCACTCCTTCCACCATGGGTCTACTGCCAAAATGGGCACTCTGTCCACTAGGCTAGGGGAATCACTCCGAGTCGAATCGGTTAAAAAGTCTTCAGGTCTACAGCTACTAGGTCTCTGCACTCCTAATTCTCGTCTATGGAAGGATCTCTTCAATGATTTACTGCTCGATACTCCATGTGTCATGAAGTCTCAGGTGGAAGTATCTCAAACAACCTCCATGTTATAGGGGTCTCATCTTAATAGATGGTGCGTTAATCAGACACCCGGACTGTGAGTTATTAGCATTTTAGTCTTGGGGGCCTGGTTGGATTCGTGTACGAACAAACCTATCCATAACTCAACAATACCCTTAACTTCAGTAGGGTATAATCAAAGGGACGAATATTCCCCAAAAATATTGACACTGCTGACGGTTCGTCAAATGGACATCCGGTGCCAATGTTATGGCCCAAGAAGGTAAAGGGTCAGTAATGGGCTCGAGTCCAGTCCCACGTGGTCGGACCGACTCGGCCCAACCCAGTCTCGAACGACCCTATCTGGGTCAACCCGGTTATACTCGATAGGTCTGACCAAGCCCATTGGGCGGGTCAGCCAACTATGTTTTGACACGGTCTACTAGGCCTGAATCAGCGGACCATGAGGCCGGTTCGGCTCGATAGTCACCACATTGATGGCCCAGTAACATAGCCTAGAAGACCAGGCCAGTTCGGCTAGTGACATTGTGGGGGACGCCGCTGGTCAGCTCGGGAGCCCGGTTGCTAGGAGGCTAGCATGCAGGCCTCGCAGGATGCGGGTTGGCCGGGTGGGCTCCGGTAGGCTCCAGGCGCACTAGAGAGGCCTCTTAAGGAACCGGGCAGGAAAGAAGCATGCTGGAAAGGGTGAGGGGTTCTGGGAGCATGCCAACCGGGGCACGAGACGTCGGGCACGACATCGGGAGGGCGTCGGTAAGGGAGCAGGGCGCCTGGAAGCATGCTGGTCAGGGGCACCGAGTGCGCGCCGGTAGGGGCGTGGGGTGTCGGGAGTGCGCCGGTAGGGGCGCAGTGTGCCGACAGCGCGCTGGTAGGGGCACTGTTGTGAACATATTGTGTATAAGGTTGTATTTGTTGCCATTAGTTGTCAATGTGGAACAAAATGAAGGAGATCAATAAGTACTCCAATGGAATAGAGGAATGGAAATTCAGTTTACAATAGTGATGAATGGTGAGGTATGATCCATATGAGGATGATTAATATAGAATGGGGATTTTATTTTGACCATGCAATTCTTCATGATTTCATGAAAATTATGTGTGCAACTTCTGGAAGAATAGAATCATATGATTTCCATGTAGTAGAGAATGATGGTTGAAGAAGAAGATAGTGGGGAAGGGATTAGAATTCTAAGATGTCCATGCACATCACATTGAATCATAATATGATGATCCTAACTATGATATATCATTGAATATATGTCATGATAGTGGAGTTTGTGATGAAAGAAGAAGAGTTGATGAAGAACCATGTCATAGAAAAGATGTATGAAGGTTATGGACAAAGCGTATAGTGAAGGTAGCGATGTGTGTAAAATAGTAGAGTTTTGCATGAAATAGGAAGTGGTGCGCAAAGAGGCAGTTGTGTGAAAAATAAGTGGGTTTACGCGAAATCGGAGAGTTTTGCGTGAAAAACTGCATGGTGCACGAAATAGTGGAGAGAATTTTTTCGCGCAAGCAGCGTTTCAGATTCAGAATGTTGAAAAACGGTAAAGGCCTGGGCTGTGCGAAAAAACAGTGTTGTGTGTGAAAAAATGTGAATGTGTGTGGAAAAATTTCATGCACGAAATAGATGGGTGATATTTTTGCACAAACAGTGTCTCGGATCAGAAATACTAAAAATCAACAAAGGAAAGAGGCACACGAAAAATCAAGAATGTTCGCGCCATGCCTGAAGAAAATAAAACTTGTGTTAGAAAAGATGTGTGTGCACAAAATTTGGGTCTGATATTTTACCCACAGGAGAGGCTTCGGGTTCAAAAAGATGAAAAATGGAAATGTCATGTGGTTCACGGAAAATCCAGGTGGTGCACAAAAAAATAGGAAGGAGACCATAATCTAAAGAACTGAGAGACAGATTTACATGCATGAAGGATTTTTACACGCATGGTTAAAAATGCCTATAAATAATATGTGAAACCCTCTCATTAGAAGTGTATCTAAACTTAGACAAATCTCGAGCTCTGACATGCAGAAAAATTGAGGTATAGAGTGGTTGGTGAAAAGAAGAAGTGTTGCACGAAAGAGAAGGTGCTGCACGAAAAAGGGAAGTTCTATGCGAAAATGTTGAGTTGCGCGAAAAGGCTTTTTCGTGCCAAAAATATAATTTTTTACATGCATGGTTTGAATTTTACACGCAAGGCACCAGGAAGGGTGCAACAATAATTTGGGGTTCCTACAAACCTTTGACAGGTTCTTAGCACTCTCAAATATTCTTTGCAAAGATGAAAGAATAGTGAACCATTTGGTTTTATGAAGATAAGTAGTACCACACACACATGACTGGTGTTTAACACCCTCGTTGTGCATTGTGAAGAGAAGAAGAACGATTGTGAAACTAAAAATAGATCTACATAGAGAGTTGGAAATATAACGATACACTCAGGTGTTAGTATTGGTAATTGAAGGATGGGAAGAAAGAGATTTAGTGCATTCAGGTATTTCGCTAAAGTTGAAGATTTATTTCAAAATAGAATCAACTCAGGAATCTGATGCAAGTAGACTCTCGTTTTAAGCAGAGTAAAGGACTTCAATATGAATATGTTTAAGAGACTCTCATGTCTATAAACTGACTGAGACTTCACCAAAGGCAGTGAGATAGGGGGAGTAAATGGGAGTGACCTCAGGGACACAATGGTATATCCCTAAACATTTGTAAAGGATGTGGTCCTGGGATAGAGTTACTATTCCAAAACCATTGTAATCCAAAACTATTGATGAATAGAATAATTACGTACAACAAGAACCCTGTCGGTGTATCCTCCTTTGATGTAGCCCTTATTGTTGAACCATGTAAAAGTGTTGTGTCGACTCATTGCATGTGAATGTTTGATTGCTGACCATATCCATCAAACATGTTTTAAATGTTCATACCAATGTGCGGAAATGATCCATCATATTAAAAGAAAAAGTTGACACCCTAATTCACCCTTCCCCTCTCAGGGTGTTCCAGGGTCTTACAGGCGCGGGGGTGCGGGTAGCACACAGGGGCGCCGTGGGGGAAGCACTGTTCACAAAGGCCGTGATTGGTGTTTCCTTTGTCATTACTTCCTTCATCACCTCTTTATCACTTTGTTCCTCCAAAGTACATCATAACAAGATCAGGGGAGGAGTCAGGAAATGTTTGTTTGTCATGCACCCTCCATGTTTAGTGTGGTAACAACTGTCTCATGGAAGGGGATGATCTTAAATTGTTTTTAAACCACGCAATGATTCCATTCAATTCTGAAGAAGAGAAAAAGAAAGTGGAGATTAAGTCAACAAGATGTAAAACCCCAACCTTTTGATTTCTTGCACGACGCTTGTCGTTTGTTAACAGAGTTGCTAAAGGAAGGCGGAGGAGACCGTCGTTCGTCGCGTTCACCACACATCCTCAATTCTGAGCAGTGTCTGTTTGTTGATGACATTGAATGATTGGTGTACGGGTTATAAGTCAATGAAGGAAGAGTGTCACCGGTGTTCTTCATGTACTTCATTGGGAGTAGTTTTCTCCAAAGATTCTCTCAATTCCAGCAAAAGAGAACTGCCAAGAAAATAATATTAGTCTTGTTGTCTAATATTATATTGGAGCACCAATTCAAAAAGGGGGAATTAATTAACTGGGATCCACAAAAAATAATTGCATGAAAGGATGGCACAATTAATTTGGAAGGTCAAGAGGATCCTCATAAATGTTTGGAAAAAATTAATGTGGAGGAGTTGGGGAGTTTCTCTCAATTTAATGGGGAGATGAAGATGTTTTATCCTCCTCAATTGATAGGGGGTCCAGTGGTCCCCTCCCCTATCATTAATATGGAGGTTATGCAGCTTCGGTGGTCCCCACCACAACTAACCTCCCATGTGAGGATAGGTTGTGGCGATCCCACCACCAACTCCCAAGGGGTGGTTTTAACCAACAAACTCAACACTTGGAAACTTAAAAATAAAAAAAAATTCTGTAATTTATTTTTTTATTTTCTTATTAAATCCAAAAACTAACTTTTATTCTCGTTAGAATGAAAATGACATGAACTTCTCACTAGGATTTCACTGATGTTGTGAGTTCAACTGAGCCCTCGAATTTCAATTACGAGTACCATTTCAAAACTTATAAAATGCCCCTAGCACGTTTACTGAACGTACCCGAAAAAATGTTCGAAAAATTATTATCAATCACCCTCGACCAACTGCCATCATGGTTAGGCACTACCTAGGTGAAACACACCGCAACGAACGCAATGGTACTCTTGGATATTAAATCCATGTTAATGTTTAGAAGTTATTAATTTTACAATAAAATAATTTTCACTCAATTATTTTATTTTCGGCCAAAAACTAACATTTTATGGTGGCCCACGCTGGACAAAGTTAGTATCTGCTTAAATTATGAATGCCCTTATGAGTTCAATAGTGGTCTCAAATTTTTACTCTGATCTACCATTTATGAGTTATTAAACTTTTTCAGGAAAACTACTTACACACATTAATTAAAGCTTAACAAAACTTCGGAAATTTATTCGGGGCACACCGGGGCCCAGAATCAAGCATCATCAGAAACTATGGACTCGTAAAATTCTCATTTAAATAATAGAAATTACATGGAAATTCTTTGTCTTTACATTTGCCCCACCTAAGAGCTCTACATTCTCGTATGCCACAACTCACACTAGGGGAACAAAAGGGGGTACTGAGGCAGCATATGAGCCTCCTACTCTCATGTGCTCTCATGGAGGTTCACGTGCTGCCAACGAACACGCAACAGATGAATCGACCATCCACGTAGGACCCACTCTTGTCGATCCCAAATCTCCACTACAACCTATTTGATTGTCTCCCTGTCATCGATTTCTATATCCCCATGGTTGATGATGGGAGATGGGACGTGCACATATCTCCCTAGCTAAGATATGTTGAAGACATCGTGCATCCGATTTAGCTGAGGAGGAAGATCCATGTGGTAATCCACCTCACCTACTGTGATAAGGACCTAGAAATGTACAGTGAAATGCAATGACAATTTGCTTCCATGGTTAAATCTCTATAGGCCTCAGCGAGGTGAGACCCGTAGAAAGATATGGGCACCATCCTCGAACTCTATAGGTCTCCATCTCCTATCCTCATATGAATTTTTTCGGCACTGTGCAGTCTTCATCCACTCCTAGATAATCTAAACCTTCTCCATGGTAGCCCATACTATCTCTGGTCGGTAGGAAGTGGGCTGAATTGGTGAGTCAGTCGACAATCACCCAAATAGAATCATGTCTCATAGACGTACATGGAAGACCCCTCATGAAGTACATGGATATATCACCCCTCTTCCAATTTGCGACCTCTAATGGTTGATCCAAGCCTGTTGGTGACTGATGCTCCACCTTCACCTACTTCAAGTTAGGCATCATGGGACAAACTCTGCTAACTCCGTCTTTATACATGGCCACTAGTGCCATAGTCAAAGGTCCTTGTACATCCTTGCCACTACTACATGTACCGATAGAGGGGAATTGTATAACTACCTCAACACTTCCTTCTGAAGTTAAAATGGTACCATGGTACGTCCACTGAAGAGGATGATGTGCTCCCTACCATTAGAAAATTCATCAGGTGTCTGTACTATGGAAATCTATGCACATCGGATCTCGCAGTCGGCATCCCCATGATGTGCCTCGCTGACTTGCTGATGAAATGGGGGAGTTAATGTAATATACTATAGATAGTCTGCTCTATCCCTATCCACAATGGACATCTGCAATGCGGCCAGCTACTCTGTCGCCTCCCCTAGCAGCGGAATGTATGATATCATTCTGAGTGCATATGGTACTATGTTCCTCATCCCAGGAGTATAGACTATCTCAAAGTCATAGTCCTGGAGGAACTCAATACATCACATCTGTCTCAGGTTCAGGTTATTCTGAGAGAAGATATAACTGAGACTCTTGTGATCAGACTACAAGGTAAAACACTCACCCATCAAGTAATGCCTCCCCATCTTTAAGGATAAGACAAATACTGTTAACTCCAGGTCATGGGTAGCGTAGTTATGCTCTTGTTATCTCAACTGTCAAGAATCATACGTGTTCACAACTAGATCATGCATCAGTACACACCCGAGTCTCATCCCTGATGTGCCGCAGTAGACTACGTACCTTTATCCATCCTCTAGAAGCCTCAAAATGGGGGAACTAGTCAGCCTCTGCCTCTACTCCTGAAAGCTCAGCTGGAATCTATCCAACCACATGAAGGGTTTCCCCTTCTTCGTCAAGGATAATGGTGGTGTTGTAACTCTGGAGAATTCTGGCACAAAGGTATGTCTGGCCGACTCATGAGTGATCAAATGCACCCTCTCATGCATGACTACATCATGTGATTCTTGGGTTTTTTTTCACTGACCAAGGAAAACCCCATCCCAACATTATAGATTAAACACAACCATTTTTCCTAATACATTAAATCTGTGTATGAACTGTGGTTGCCCAATCCATTCCCAAAATATCATCATAAGGCCTCGATGCTGCCACCAAGAGGTTTCAATCGAAATTCTCACATCTAGGGTCAGATCACAATGTCGGTTTATGTGTGATTATCAAGTGTCCTCCCAAAGGTATCTCCATATGTGAGGGTCAAGTCAATGGTTTAATCAGAAACTATAGGTCTAGGACAAGATTCGTGAAAGGAAGAAATGATTGGTACTTATGTATATTGATACGACAGCTAGTAATAGGCATAGAATTAACCTCGAATTATTACTAGATCCCTTGGGTCACACTCCATGATTGTATGCAGCTACTTTATTCCCCATCCCTCCAACTCCCGGAGCCTATTGGGGACTACAAAGATGGGTGTTTGTAATATGTCAAAAATTACACCGCCTCATGCTGCTCTACTAGCTCTGATTCCATTTCTGCTACCCTATAGATTCATTTATCCTTAACACTACCTCTTCATGAAATATTTTTACATGCTCAAGTCTCTATGATTAGCGCTGGTTTCCTGTTTTCCCTCTGCTAACATTCACTAGCTTCATCCGCTCAGCGAAAGAACTTTCAACCACAAAGGTTCACTCTAGCATCCTGACATAAGTAAGAATGCATAGAAGAATTGTGTTGGCTCAGACGTCCTTTAAACACACCTAGATTGGATGTTTGATCCCTGAAGCACTAATCATACCATATTCAACGACTATTAAGAAGGATCAGTATGCCTCGATTAGAACCCATCC
Source organism: Viscum album (assembly GCA_963277665.1). Lineage (NCBI taxonomy): Eukaryota > Viridiplantae > Streptophyta > Magnoliopsida > Santalales > Viscaceae > Viscum > Viscum album. Next base: position 860,786,902 of record OY728163.1, on the reverse strand, counting down.
ACTAACATGTAATCCTTCCAAAGTTGTATAAGATCCAGAAAACTCTTAGCCACATCTTCAACCCAATCCTCAGCCGCCTATGAGTCGGGCTCTCATCGAAACATGAGGGGTATCTGATACTGAAACACATGTAAGGAACTAAGCCTACTAGTGTCCTCTACTGGTACAGCCGGTAGATTATGTTGACCAACGAGAAGTGATATAGTTGGCACACTACCCGAAGGTACCATCTCGGAAAATGGTCCAAGTACTGAAGCCTCATCACTATTTGGACCATCCCCAAGGTCAATCACTGAAAATGACATATAGCTAAGATCACCATCTACATTAAAAGTGTCTAAACTAGGTGGAAAACTCTATAACTCACCTCCATCTAGTCATATACTACCTAGGAATCAGTCTCACTTCCTAACCTCAGAGGCCTCTCCTGCTGGAACTCATGCAACGTGCTATATAGGTGTGCAACATCTGCTAGTACAGAAGGTGGAATCAGCTACCCAATGGCTAGTGGTGATGCTGGTACACCACCTGAAGGAGACAACATAGTAAAAGGGACATGCACTGGAGCCTTGTCAGTCGATGGTCCATCATCATGTACTTTGTCAGAACTCTAACTGCTTGTCAGTGTGGAGGCAACCTAAACAGATGCGACACTGTCAGAAGATTATACCAGGTGAGAAGACCTGGTTTGGTATGAATTAAAAAACTTTTGGAATCACACATGAAATCACTGGTTTCATGCACCAAGTCGGAAATCAGTTGTTAGGGCCCTGGTGTATGGATACGTTGGCCGCCACACAAAAATTGGACACCCTAAAATTAAAAACACACTCGGTACCCAATACTCTATTACTTCACAGAAAAGAAATATTAGAGTCCTAGGTTCTGTGGTATAACTGACTGCTTTGATTCATATTTTTCACGACTTGTCCTTCAAGTCCTTCATCATGACTACTCCAAGCCTGCCTTCCATAGGCCAGGGGTTGGCGACTAGCACCCAAGGCATAATTTCCTAAAACATGGAAGACATTGCCTTTATAAATCATAATCACATTCAACCAGATTATAAAACGGACGAAAAAACTATGTATAAGATGTATAACAAGCCTACTGAAAGTAAAAGGTGTATGAATACAAGCCAAACTGTAATTTACAAATACAACTGAAAATAAGTTCAATTGAAAAAGGGATAAACAGCTGAAAGGTGAAAGTGGCTCATAGATCATCTTCTGGGGTTCCTACCTGAAGGGTAGGTAAAAATGGCCTCCTCATCACTCCACGTCCATCAGACTCCACTGTGTACCAATACGTCGTAAGGTCCTCCTCTGGGTACCATCCTTTCCCGGCGCCCTCGGCCTCCGTCAGCACTGTTCATTGTCTACATCAAACCAAATGAGGTGCGAGCATAGCCCATGCAGGGGTGAGTATAACGATGCATAGTAGGGACCCTGAGACCCTCAAGGTCTCAAAAATTCAACAAGGATAAACCACTAAGTATGATTTCTATAGATAACCATTACATGGGTATATTCCCTTACATATACCTAAGTTATCATGTAACCAATCACAATCAGGAGGAAAACACAATGTTAATTCACTCAGCTTAAACTAGGATTTTCATTATTGAAACAACAGATACTAGAGAACTCCTCCTCTATCAAGTAAAATGGCCCTGTTGCGACTCTGAGGGACTACTCAATAACCTTATACTACTAAGGTACTCCTGTTTTCGAGTACCATGGGTCTGCTGCCAAACCGGGCGCTCCTTCCGCTGTGGGTCTGCAACAGAACTGGGCGCTCAACCTAATAGAAGTCATAGGAACTCCTCTTGTCAAGTACCATGGGTCTGCTACCAAACCAGGTGCATTGTCTGTCGTGGGTCTTCTTCCAAACTGGAACTCTGTCTATTGGGCTAGTCAAATCACTTCGAGTCGAATCGGTCAAGTAATCGTCAGGTCTATAGCTACTAGGTCTCCACACTCCATATGCTTGTCTCTAGGAGGATCTATTCCTTGAGATACTGGTCGATTCTCCAAGTTTCATGATGTCTTAGGTGGAAGTATCTCAAAGGACCTCTATGACATAGGTGTCTCAACACAATAGATGGCATGTCAATCGGATTCCTAGTCTGTGAGTTATTAACATTTTAGTCTCGGGGGACCTGTTGGATTCATGTACGAACCAACCTGACCGTTAATCAACTATACCCCGAACTCCAGTCGAGTATACTCAAAGGGAAGACTATGCTCCATTAATACTGGCACAAATGATTGTTCATCAAACGGACATCTGGTGCCAAAGATATGGCCCAAGAAGGTACAGGGTCAGTAATGGGCTCGGGTCTGGTCCGACCAGATCGGACCGACTCAGCCACACCTAGTCCGGGCCGACTCTGTTTGGGTTGACCCGGTCAAACATTCCAGGTCTGACCTGACCCATGGGTGGGTCAGCCTGCTATGTTTTGAACCAGTAGGCTGGGCATGGCCCAGCCGACCGCTAGGGCGGTTTGTCCCGATAGTCTCCACATATGTGGCGTAGTAATTCGGCCTGGAAGAACGGGCCGTTTGAGCCAGCGACATCTTGGGGGACACCATGGGTCAGCGTGACAGGACAAAGGTTGGTAGGATAGCAGGTAGGCCTTGTGAGGCAATGGCTGGCTAGCTGGGCTCCGACAGGATTCGGGCGCACTGGGCAGGCCGCAGTAGGAGCCGCGCAGGCGGGCAGCGCCCCAGCAGGGGCACAGGGCACCAAGAGCACGCCGGAAGGGGTGTGGGGTGCTAGGTAGTGTGCCAGAAGGGGTGTGGGGTGCCTGGAGTTTTCCGGCATGGGCACGGGGTGCCGGGCAGTGCGCTGGTCAGGGGCGCGGGGTTTTGGGTACTCGCCGGTAGTGGGTGTGGGGTGTCGGGAGCGCGCCAGCAGGGGCACGGGGCACCAGCAGTATGCCGACAGGGGTGTGGCGGTGCAGTTAGTGCACCGGGGTGTCGCGGGGGTGGCACAGTTCCCAGAGGCCATAGGTGGTGTGGCCATTGTTTTTTCTGCCTCCATCACCTCGTTTCCGCTTCGTTCTTCCAAACAACCTCACAACAAAAATTATCGGAGGAGTTAGGCCATGTTTTTCAAGACCGCACCCTCCATGTCTATTGTGGTAACAATTTTCTCAAAGAAGGGGATGACCTTCAATTGTTTTTAAACCACACAATGGTTCATTTCAATTCATAAGAAGAGAAAAAGAAAAGGGATATTACATCAACAAGAATTAAACAACTTGCCTTTTGATTTGTCGCACGATGCTTGTTGTTGGTTGATGGAGTCGTGAATGGATAACGGAGGAGGCTGTCATTCGTCGCATCCACCACAGGTCCTCAATTATGAAATGCTTTGGTTTTTTGACGATGTTGATCGATAGGTGGATAGGGAAGAAGTTGAAGAAAAAAGGGAATTGCCGATGTTCTTCACGTTCTTCATTGGGAGCACATTTCTTCGAATCTTCTCCCAATTCCACCATAAGAGAAATGCCAACAAGATAATATTAGACTTGCCGTCTAATATTATATTTTCACACAAATTCAAAAAAGAGGAATTAATTAACCCGGATCCACCAAATTAATTGCATGAATGGTTGGAATACTTTATTTGGAAGGTCATGATGCTCCCCATAAATGTTTTTCAAAACATAAAATGGGGGAGTTGAGGAGTTTGTCCCCATTTAATGGGGATTTTAGGAGGTTTTATTCTCTTCCTATGATAGGGGGGTCGGGTGGTCCCTAACCATATAATTAATAGCGAGGTTATGTGGTTTGGGTGTTCCCTACCTCAACTATCCTCCCATGGGATGTTAGGTTATGGTGGTTCCACCACCAACTCCCAAGGGGATGTTTTAACCAACACACTTAAAACATGGTAGCATAAAAATAAAATAATGTGTTGTACTTTATTTTATTATTTTTATATAAAACGCCAAAACCTAGCTTTTATTATAATTAGAACGCAACTGTGGTGATGATATCATTAAGAATTCACTGATGTAGTGAGTTCAACGGTGTCCTCAGATTTCAATTCCGATTACCTGTTCCAAAGTAATAAAATGACGCTCGCGCGCTTACTGAATGTACTCGAAAAAAAGAATAGAATATTATTATCAGTCACCCTTGACCATCTGAAATAGAGGTTAGGCTCTACCTAGGTGAAACACACCCCAACGAACCCTACGATACCCTTTTATTCTCAATCCGAGTTACTGTTTAGATGTTATGAATTTTTCAATAAAATAATTATCTACCAATTATTTTATTTAAGTCCAAAAACTAACTTTTTCTAGTGGTCAGTGCTGGCCAAAGTTAGTATCTTCTTAAATAAAGCATGCTCATATGAGTTCAGCAGTGGTCTCATATTTTTAATCCGAGATACCATTTGTGAGTTATAAACATTTAAAAAATAAAATAATTTATTTTATTATTTTATTCACGATTATACCATTTTTGGTATTTTTCACATGAGGCTTGTGCTGTCGAAACTTAAGTCGCACCTAAGTTAACAACGATATCCTGAGTGCAACAGTGCCCCCAGAAATCCTGATCCAAGTAACTATTTTTGGGTTATGCCACTTTTTTGGGAAAAGTGCTTACACACGTTAATTTAAGCTTAAAAAACATTAGAAATTGATTCCGGGAACACTAGGACTCGGAATCAATTACTGTCAGAAACTGCAGACTCATAAAATTCCCATTCAAAAAAAAAATACATGGATATTCTGGGTCATTACACAATCAAATAAAATCATGGATTCATGTGATACAAGCTAAGTTAGTATTGATCTCATTATAATATATAGAATATATTACAAATAGTAAATATTTTTTAATGTAATGGGATGTTATATTCCTTTCAATAATCTTTATTATGTGTCATATAAGATATGAGATAAAATTTTCCCCCTTTATAGTATCTGGGTGCTACACTCTTCCTGTCTTAATTAAATTGTGATGATGAAATTTAATATATATTCATAAAATCAAGGGTTTTTATATTTAAATTTTTTAACTATGACATCATGGGAAGAGTTAATATATTATCATTTCAATAAGATATAATGTGTAGTTTAAATATCATAAGAAATAACATATAACAATTTATCTAATTATGAAAATATTATTTCCATATATATACATATATGGAGGAAAAAAATAAATATTAAAAATGGTTTTTGCGTTTATTGATTAAAAACAACTAAACGATTTATGGATATTTGAGGTCATCAAATACTTAAATATGTGATAATTTAAAAAAATATTACATCAATAGTGATTATGGTAATTTTATTTCATGATTATTTTCTTAAGGTTGAGTAAGTATTTTACTACAAAACACTTATAGGGAAATACACTTAATTTTTGTATTTATTTTAAAAAATTCATTATCTATGTTTTCTTAGATAAATTTTTAATTCATACATTTTTTAAGAAAATAATATCAAAAAATTGTTTTTATTACAAAAAATTGTCTTTTAATACATCATAAAAATCATAATAGAGTGAAATGTATTTATATCTACAACTAAATATTTTCTTAAAAATATTGGGATAATAAATTAATCTCTAAACCTAAAAATTAATAATACTTATTCATTTGAAATATTTTAAAATAAAATCGTTTTACTAAAAACAATGACATATTGACCGGAACATTATGTAGTTTTGTGGTAGGCATGAAACCCTTACAGTCATTCAACCATGTGTTTAATATTTTCATCTATTCTGGACTTATTGGGATTTTAATATGAATATAGGTTGTAATTTTCAAAATATTAATTTATATGATTCTAGAAAGAAATATAATAGATTTCTTTGAAATTAGGTAAATCAATAAAATACCATTTTTCTATGGTTTTCATTAAAAAAATAATTTTTCAAATTATAAATATCTTATTTGAATATAATTTATTTAAATGGATATCAACACCTTTAATCATATTTATATAAAATGCATATTAATTATTCCTCAAACACTGTTTTCAACTATAACTTATACACTTCAATTAATTCCTCCAAAATATCCTTAATATTTGTAATTTTACATTTCATAAATATTAAAATTATATTTTTAGGTCTATGAACATAAAACCAACCTTAATCTAATAATATTGTGATGGTCCCTGTAACTCTTCAGAAAATGAATACATATGTTCTTTTATGTTAATAATCACAGTCTATCATTGAGATTTTTCCATAATATATGTTTTCCTAAACCTTTTTCTCATTATTTCCATGAAAATTACTCAGATACCATGTGTACTGCCCCAACCATTCTTTGTATAAAGAGGTTACATCTAGCATTACATTAGCAACAATATAACGAATAAAATATTGTGGGACCGAATTTTTTATTATTATAAGTATAATAGATAAATACATTGGTTTCATATTACAAATGAATTCATTAATTATAACCTAAATTTTTTTCATGAATTATTCCATTTTAACATATCCTTGCATACAATTCTTCGTAAAACATATAAAATATTTTTCCATAAAAGAAAATAATGTTGTTATTAAAATATCATTATTTATTCGGTACCGAAGAAGAAATAATGAATCTATGAGCGTAATAATTATCAGGAGTTGATAACTATAGTGAAATTACATGTAAATAATAAACACCAAAAAAATTGTGTAAACAATATGAAAATGTAAATAATTAATGACATATTGCATTTAATAAATATAATAATAATAAAAATAAATATTTTTTTTAAATTCTGAAAACATCATGTATAATAATAACTAAAATTTAATAAAGGAAATGCATAATTAATGGATTCTATTTTCAAAAGTTACATGATAGGTTTAGCATTAATACCATTCACAAGATTGATTAAAACAAACCTACCAAAAACCACAATAAGTCAAGTAAACTGACTCATGTCATTAGACTACAATTACAACAAGAGGCTATCAAAAACTTCTTCTACCCCTCCCCCATGTGGTACATGTCCAAAATATTAACAATTTATCAAATAGTTGACTTATTTGAAAAACAATGTTTTTTAGTTATCTGAATTGCATAAAAGTTACAAATTTATGAATATTTGACCAGCTATAAAATAACATTCAATGTAATCAGTGTTTGTAAAATGAGATGTAGTATATGAAATAATCATATCTATGATAAATGATATTGATATTTGGTGGAAAGAAAATTTTCAATGATCAATGGAAATTTAATATATCATTGTGAGGAAAAATATTAATCAATGAAGGTAATGTAAACATTATCCATTGAAAAATTATCCATAAATAATTTTTCATAATAGTACAGATGGTATTTATATAATATTTCAAAATTTATGTAATTATATATAGTTGTTATCATTTATGAATGGAATTATAGTAAAAAAATAATATCATTTTCATTATGGAAAAAATATGGAAATTAAAATTTATTTTAAAACCAAATTTAAAAATAATATCCTCAAAAATTTATTTGAGAAATATTTATGGAACCTCCAGTAAACTTTTAATGGGAAATTTTGTAACTATTTGAAAAGGTAAAAATAATATTAAATTATCCTGGTAATAATTATATAAAAGTTCCTTTTTCAGAAAGAGAAAATAATATTCCATTGAAAAAAATATAAAGAATAAAAGAGTAAATTGATTTTTCATATTTTATTTAGAGAATTTAAATAATTATTTTTTTTATAAAACATTTTTTTGGTAGAAAATAAATTTGAGACCAAAAAGAGAAATGAATTCATGTTCTTATAAAATAATTTTTATAAAAAACATAGTACTAATGTGTGGGAAAATATTAAAATTATTCGATATGTATTCGAATAAAAATAGTTAAATAATATTAAAGGGTTTATTTATAAATTAGCATCTATATTTATATATATAATTTCATGAATTAACAATATTTATTAGAATTATATTGTCGAATAAACCCATAAGAAGACAAAAATGGTTAATTGATAATCAATAAATGAAAATATTATATGTATCAACATTAAATAAATATATAAAAATTATAAATACTTTAATAGAATTTATATTTAATTATAAAGATATGTAAAAAGGATTATTTACAATGTATAAATCATATAACACAATGACAAGGAATTCAATTATGAAATTTATTTTCCACTTGGTATCGTTATATTAAAAAAACATAGATGAAATAAAAAAATTGAAACTAAAAACACCATAAAGAAATCTGTAACCATGATAATACATATCCAATGTTAGTTCATACACCATATCAATGAAACTAGGTTCATAACATTATAATATGTATCCACAAAAAAATAATTGAGATGAAATATTATACATAGTGTTTAAATTTGTTTGAACATACAATAACCTCATTTAGAATGGTCTTATAATTCTTAATAACTAATACCATTACCATAATTAAATTTATAATAAAAAATATTTTATTATTTGAATATTTTATAACACTTTTTTTTATAATTATTCATTAATTTCATTGTTTTGACTAATTTTTAATTGTTTTTTAGAATGTTGTGACTTTTTTATTTTCTGTTCCAATTAAATAGTTCATGATTTAAAAATACACATAAATCAACCCATGATTTAAATATAATATATATTCATTATATAATTATTTATATTAATCCACAAAAATGGTGATATAAATGAAATAAAATGTTCATTGAGGTCATAGACCATTAGTAATCATGAATGTTGCTTCAATTTTCATGTTGTACATAATGCAATAAAATTAAATAATTTAAATGTATGTTTCAAATAAACTAACATATTTAATTCATATATGTCACATATTTTAATTAAAATAATAGTTAGTACATTCCATGTAAATTTTAAATGAATCACATCGTTTTGATGATGCAGTATTCCTCACATCATAAAACAATGTTATCATGTTCTTCTAATATGTAATGAATAAAGGTATGTGTTATATAACAATTAAATTATAATAATGATATTATAAATTTCATATATATCATATATAAACTATATATCCACCTTTATTTCCAACCATTAATTATTGTGGTGGATGAAAGAACAATATATGTTGGAGAAGAGGGAGCATGTTGTACACATGAACGTTGATTGTGTTTCCCATTTGATTGATGCGTGTGAAAGTGATATTTCTACACATATAATAACAAAATATCATCATATTTAATATATTTAGGTTATTATATATTCATTATAAAAAATTTTATTTGTTGGATAAGTAAATGAAGCAAAATAGATCTTTGATGAACATTAAAATTTATTTGGGTAAATCATATTGGTTTTTAATGATAGAACACCATGGTTTTATTTCATAACAAATTAAGGCTTCTATAATGAGTATATGGATGTAGAGATATTATTATAGTATTCATTGGTTGATAGAAATTTCTTTAGATGTGTGAATATAGTTTAGGGGTTAGTGCCTTTTTATATTAGAGGTGTGAAATTCGTCTAAATATTAAAAGGTAAATAGTATTTGGAGGAATCCCTTGGAAAATTTTCCCCCCATAATGAAACAAATTATATAAAATGATGTGTATGTTCTATAAATTTGCATTTATTTTTTTGGAAACGTGGATTGGCCATTTCATCCATTATGTTTAAGGACTACTCCCTTGTTAATCAAATTTTTCTTTTAATTGATGTAATTAATTTTAAATTAATTAAATTATATTTATGAGTAAAAACTAAGTTGAGATAGCTGGAAATTAATAATTATTAGTATTAAAAATATGGAATCCATTTTATTGTATTCTAAATACAGATGTGGTAGAAATTATTTTAATGTTATCCCGCATGTGGGACAAGAAAGGGGGGTTTTTGAAGTAAAAATGTACACATGATTCAAATGATTTTATGTTTAAATTAAATGTGAAATTGATTATAAAGATATAAATTGTATTGTTTTATGTATAATATATCAAAAATATCTTTATATCCAATTTTAAATATAAATTTGAGTAATAAATATTTGTCATGAATAGTTTAATTTTAATCAGAATCCAGTATCATTCACTACACATCAAAAAATGTTACATATCAAAAAAATACATGAATTTAAACATAATATTTTTTTTACATTGTTATTTAAAAATTGAGTTATATTATTTCAAATAAAATATTCAAATTTCCAAAATTTTATTTTATAAATCGGTACCCCATTAGAAGGTGAAAAATTATCACTCTAGAAAAATTAAATTATTAAATGTAAAAATGGATTTATTATTATCTAATGGATATAAAATATATAATATAGATATATAATATATTTTATTTAATATATAATATCAATATATCATTAATATAATTAAATAAGAATAATTAATTTACATTATTGTGATTAAACAACTCTACTATATAATTAAATATTTCATAAAAAATCCCCTTTATATTCAATTATTAGTTATATTAATTTAAAAATAATATGTAATAAATGAAAATAACAATATATGCTCATATGATACATAATAATATTCATAGATTCTAATTTAATTTCAAGGTAATATCTTAATATTTTTAATAAATATATTTTAATAATATATTTTTGTTTGGTAAAACTCATTCTTGAGTTTATTTTAAGATATTATAGAAAAACATTGTTGCATGTGATGCATGATAAATTAGTATTGTGTGAATTGAAAGCTATAGAATATATTATATATAGTTTTTATTTTTCTTAATATCAGGATTTTATATTCCCTTCTATGATATGTGTGGTGTTTCACACACGCTATTAGATGTAATGTTATTACTTTCGAATTTCATGGTGTTAAATTTCATGTCCACCAGTTAGTGAATACCATAAAATAATGAAAATAAATTTTCATGTAAATATATTTCATCTCATGTCAGTTGTGTATTTTAACACGTGATCTTAAATATATTATAACATTTATGTCATTTTTTATAATCCACAACAATCTCAGGTGAATCCATTTTTGAAATCCAATTCGATAAATTGAGCATGATTCAAAGGAACATAGTCTAAAAAAGTGTTTTCACGTGATCAAGAAAATCCATCATGTTATCATTATTCAATCATTTTACGGTCTCAATTCCATTATCCTTGGTTATTATTTATCATTGGATTTATCATCCCTCCCTCATCCATTATTATATGAATTGTACCAATAAATTCCCCCTAAGAAGAATTATTTTACAGAGAAATGGGATGCCTATTTTGAAAAGATATTAGAATTTATTTTTACACTGATCCATAATTAGATCATTACTCACTTATGTTTTCTCGACTATGAATTTTTGGTCATGGTATCCCATCTACACTCATCATCATACATGCGATATATTAAAATTTTTTGAGCATGCTTTTTTTGTCTATCAAATATCAATATTTCACAACCCTCACATGTAATTATTTCCAAAGATCATCTCTTATATTTGATTCATATGATCACCATCATATAAATACATCATGTAATCAACCATTGAATTTAAATCATTTTTTTAATCACATCTCAAGACTTCCATACATCCTCTCATTTAATATACAATGTATCTCCATATTGTTTATGGAATTAGGTATGTATATATTGATAATGTGATTGTGTCACTATATAGTAGTTGTGTTATTCCCATTAATTTGAATAAAATTATTTCTAAACTAATGGATCCTATTAGATTAATAAATTTTTTTGAAATGATATATTGGAGATTATGAACTATTGTATTGTTGTTATTATTATTTTTAATGATAGAAAATTTAAATTTGTATTATTCATTAATGAGAAGTTTCTCATATAATTGTTAAATATATTACATAATACCTTCTCCAAGACTAATAATTCATGTACAAGTTCATTTATCAAAACAAGTCTCTAATTAAATGCCCCAGGTAGTGATACAATTAAAGAACCTAACTCCAGTAGCACGATGATAGTGGATACATTATTCCATTGGAATATTATACAATAGAACACATCCCAATGGAAATAATAGTTTATTATTCTTGGAAATATAAATATTTAATGAAATATCACATTACATTTGAGACAATATTTCACCATATTTATTATAAATATTTTACATTAAATTACTCAATTTAATAATTTCTTCTTCATATCCATAGGAAATGATAAAAATAGTGGTTCATAAATGATTCTAAATAAGGGATAAAAACAATAGAAAAATAATGAATAAATAATTAATAATCAATATATCAAGGTAAATAATTAAAATCAAATTCATTTAATCAATAACATTATTATTAAAAAATACAATTAGAATAAAAAGATATCAAATATTTCAATTTACATAATCAAATATTCTTGAGGCTAATCCATGGATAATATCAATGATTTAACATTATTAATAATTATAATGGAATTTCAAATAAATAATATTATAAATTTTGGATGATATTATTTCATACATAATTATATATACAATTTCAATACCTTATCCAATGATATTATAAAATGTTGTATCGGTTCACTAAAATGGATTTTATGCTAGTTTATATATTTATATAGTGATTCTTATTGATTCATCCAAGAGATATCTTATTCATTTCCCCACCCATCACTACATTTCCAAAATGATCATCATATATCAATGTATCAATTTATATTACAAAAAATGTGTCTTATCAAAAAAACATTTCATATAATAATGAATATAAAATATAAAAATTACCATGGATAATCTATTAACATTAAATTTACAAAAAATATGTATAAATTAAATCCATTTTAAGGTATTTTAATATACATGATAAATAATATTGATATTTACTGAATATTTAATTTCCAGTGATCATACAAAATTCAATGATTCATAGGAATGATAATGACCGAAAAATAATCATGAAAATGAATATAAATACTTTATTTGAGCAGACTAATTAACATACTGAGGGATATGATAAGGTTGATATCGTTTCAGAAAATTTAATTTGGATTAAAATATTTTTATTTTATGTTTCAAGAATAAAAATACAACAAATTTATAACTAAAAACATTTATGTGAAAATAGTCATTTCTATTTGAAAAAAATGAAATCTGATTATTTATATTGTATTATAAGAAAAACTATTATTTGGAAATAATCATGGAAACATGTGACCAATATTCAATTATCTATTTTTCATGATGTCAGGAATGTTCAATTTAATATATGTTTGTTAAAACATGTAGTTCTTTCACATAATTTTTTTTAAAATTTAGGAAAACTATTATTTGGAAAAGGAAATGAATATTTCTATTAAAACAATGTTTGTAAATACAGTAATGGGAAAATATTATTTTAAATATAACTATTATAATATTTAAAAAAATTGAATTTTTTTAGAATAAATTTTTTAGGATGAAAAAGGAATTTTGACCAATGATATTAATTAGATGGATTTTTACGAAATGTTATCACATCCATTTTAAGTCTTAAATTGGGGAAAATCGTACTAAAACTTAAAAATATCATGAATAACAATATGAAAATAAAATATACGTGTTATATTATTCAATTATCAAATAATTTAATTAAATGAAAATTCATTCCTAAATAATTCCTATTATATTGAGATTTAAGTATAAACCATTATTAGATTGGTAAAATTGGAATAATATCCCACATAAAAGAGATAACATCAAATAAATCATTAAATATAATTTATAATAATATATTTGTGATATAACTTATCAAATATGAGGTAGAAAAATATCAAAATTATAAATACTTTCTTAATATCAAATATTTATCTACCAAATAGAAATAGAGACCAAATCATATACAGTGATCATACCATTCGATTGTGGACTAATCATTGGAATGATTATTCCTGAAAATTTTAATTTTGTATAAATATTGTAAATTAAAAATAATATAAATAACTAAAATTACCCACATTATCTATGAATGTCAAATTCATTGAGGATGAAATATATCCCATTGAAAAGAAATTTTTTTATGAAATTCATTTTCACATGGTAACATTCATATAAATCCACCTTGGATGAAATAAATCATATAGAATCATAGAATTCTATGAATTATTTAAGAATCATGATATTTCATGAATAATTGGTATTCTATATACCATATTAATGAAATTAATTTCATAACATCAAAATAACCACCATTGAAAAGATATTCCGATGAAGGCCTATATATATCACTTTCCCATTGATGAAAATTAGTTATCCTCTTGTATAATTGTTTAAATATGATCATTAATTAATACCATGAAATTATTCATATTTATAATAACATATATTATCTAATAATAACTTAATATGCCATGTTCAATATCAATATTTCATTATAACAATTGTTTTTTGCTGTTAACTACATTATTCTCTAAAGAATGTATTTTCACTGATGTTATATTCCTATATCATATTATGTAGAACAATAATATCAATACATATATTAATTTAGTAAATAAATAATAATTAATTCATGGAAAATTAATTTCATTGCTTCATATAGATGGTTACATTGTATATTGGCATGATCGAATATATCATTCAATTAATGAGAAAAATGGTAATGTGTAAGAAGAAATATTAATTTTATAGTATTATAAACATCTCATATTTATCATATATATTTTCTGTTTATATCATTGTTAATATGCATGTGAGTCAGTTACAAATAACCAATTAAGTCATTTATGGAGGTGGTAATCAACCATACAAATGAGCGATGAATTTTTATCAAAATTTTTGGGGGTGAAGATGTATAAATATTATTAAAAACAATAATAATATATAATAATTTTGGATAATTTTTGTAATATATTTAAATTTTTAATACATAATTCATGTGATGATTGAATTTGTAATAAATTAAGGTTCTTAGTGAAGATGATTATCCTCACCTTGAATAACCACCTTTGGATTTCTAAAAAAGGACCTTTGTATTGTTATTTTTTTAAAAACATGTATAATAGAATGTTTGAAAGGATTTTGGGGATATATTTATGTAGGGTTTGTTTGTGATAAATATGTTTACATCTTTTATTATGTTATATATGTGTGATAAATTTTATATTTTCAGAGGGGTGGATTTTTTAATACAGAGAACAATTTAAGAATGGGGAGTCAAACACATCCCATGTTCCTATAAAATTGATAAATAATGGTGTCCTGATAAGTTCATGATGATCCCAAACACCCCCCCCCCCCCTTTAATAAAAAATATGTTTTAAATATTATATTTCCATATCCACTGTGTTTAGTTTCTTTTACCACTAAATATTTCATTGCTGTAAATGTTAGTTTATTTATTTACCTAGATAATTTATCATTATGAATAATATTGAATAACATTTCTTTTTTAATTTTCATGATATATTCAATAATAAATCTTATTCATCAAATAAATGGTTCATATGTGTTTGAAATTAATTTATATACATTTTATTTTATAAAAAAACCATGTATAATCCTTATCAATGACAAATAATTTTGTAAATAATTTACTATTAGATATAAAAAAATTATTTTCAACAAATTAAAAAATATTAATTATAATTACTCCAAATATTAAACCAATTTTCAGGGATTCAATTCACATAAAATTTATAGTTTTACTAGAAATCAAACTCTGAAGTATACTAAAAAATCTGTTTTAAAAGTAAAATGTTTTCTAAAAAAAATATATTTTATTCTGAAATTCATTATAAAATTGATTCAATTACCTAAACTGGATCAATAATATTATTATTGAGCTAATATTTATTTTATAACATTTTTAAATAAAAAAATTTTATTAACCTTTTTTAAATTAAATGTAATTTAATATAAAAAACTATATTTTTCACTATTCATTAAATATTTAATTATTTCCAAAAAAATATAAAACATTAAATTCAACATAATATCTACATTAAGAAATAAAAATTATTTATAATTTTTAAATTAATTTTTCTAGTGTTGAGAAATGTAAATTTAATATACTTGTGGAAAATATCCAAGTATGTACTTTTTTAGTCTTTGCTATTATAATAATTATATTATATCTCAAAATTATGAAAATAACCTTGAAATTATAATTTTATACATTTTCCATATTTCTGATGAATCAATGGCCTTTTTCAGACCTCATAGGTTTTTAATTTTGGTGCTCTTAAATTTATCTAGATCATTCACTTTAGTTAAACAAATAATTATTATTAGTCTTCATTATTATTTATTGAATTCAACCATGGATATATTTTCAGTTCATGTAATATTTTTCTAATTTATAATTTCTGTTATCTGTTATTTTCTATGGCTATCTTACATCCCTTTTTATCTTATCATGTTGATTTTTATTAACCATTTTTCAATGCATGATTTTAAAAAATGTATTTCCAGATGGAAAAACTTGATTATTGAGTGCATGTACAAAATAAAAGTATGAAAATTATTTTTTGTGTAAGGAATTTAAGAGTATGAGTTTTTAAAAGAAGTAGACTATGCCCATTAGGGCATACGAAAGGAAAAATAATAATTATTTATTCCAGATGTATGAAAATATTGTTTAGGAAGATCACATTTTCCTTGAAATATTGATAATTACTTATATTTATCTCTAAATTTTATCCAAAAAACTAGAATAATATACATTAATCTCAATGAAATATAATATAATTGAAAACAATCAATATAATCTATTTCATAGGTATATATCATTAAAATAATTTATGTAAAAACTTGGTCATACTAACCTATACATGACATAGGATGGTCATATACATGACACCATTTTCACCCTCTGGTTGTGGTTTCAATCCAAATTGCATTTCCAATTGCCCCATGTTTTATCCTGATATGTTGTTTTTATCTATCTAAATATATGTTAAAATAACTCATAAATTGTAACTAAATATATGATTATATTCCACAAAAATAACATTAATCATCTCGTAACATTTTACCAACTATGTTTTCTTAATAATCATAATTTTCTATGTAATCAAATAGTATTAATTTTCTATTACTATGCTAGCTTAAATGAATATATTAACCCATATATTTATCAATACATTACAAAATTTGAAGTTATAATGTGTCCTAAAAAATAAGTCATGATCAATTGAGAGGTTACATATACTTTCAAACTCTTTTTTAAAATTATCTAAAATCCACCTTATGGGATAGTGTTATCCTTACATTCAATCCTCATCCAACTTATTTCTACATTCAAGATCAAAATTCAGATAGAGACGATGTCTTAGATACATAAAAAATAATCGTCTTTTAAAATGTTTCTAACCACATGAAAATCCCGTCAAATAAAACCTTTATGGCAGTGTCTAATACATTGAACATATTATCAATCAAAAAATCATAATCCCAGAATAGAACCTATAATTTCTAAAATAATATTATATGAAGTTATATATTCTACCAAAAAAATTAATAAAATTTATGGATGATTAATGGTGTTTATAAGAAAAATAGAGTTTATTAATTTAATTATATAATAGAATTCATGAAAAAAATACATCATATAATTTTTCCTTTTAATTAAATGTAGGATATTTTTTGATCTACGTGTTATACTATATATTGTGGAATTTACATAGAAAATTCACATGATTACTATATTCAAGAAAATATACTCTAGTTGTATCTTTATGATGAAATTTAATTCTCTATTTAGAGATTATTATACATTCACAAAAAAGATTTCTCTTAGACAATACATTCCACATATAAATAATTTTCATCTCCCTGGGAGTCATTATCATGGTTTTCCTTTTCCACATTTCAAACATGAAGTAAAATGAGTTTTCCTTCCTCCACATTCCCCACTATAGTAAATCTTAGTATAATTCATCCTTTTATATTGGTGAGTCAAATATTTGGAATGTTATAAGTTTTTATTCAAATATAATGATAGCATAATATAGATAATTACAGTATATTTTACATTATACATCATACCATTGGGATGGTCATAATAATGGAATATTCTATCAGATCAAATGTTAATATGACATCACCATGTTCCACCCATTTACTATAACCAACCATCATAGTTTTAGTAAACATAATTATAGTGGAAAACCATATAATTATTTATAGATTTTCCAAATCAAGAAACATTCTTTTCAATCTAAGATGACTTCTATTTAATATATTTTATTCATTGAATTCATCTATTTCAATATTTCATGATGTTTCATAAGCTAAGTTTCTATCAATGATGAGATATCCCACATAAATGTCAAACCTAGTCGGTAGGTAATCCCATTTTCATGAACCATGCGATGATATAGTCAATTATCATTGCACCATTTTTAGATTTATCACAACATGTTAGAATTATTCATGATACAAAGTTAGTTTTTATATTTATACAAGGATTTATTAATCTAAAACCAGATTATATCATCCTTACCAAATATTTAGTATGTTTCCCAATACAAATACTTATCTATAAAATGATTCATGTGGAAATATCACATAATCTATTTTTATGTAAATATGATTAAAACATTTCTAGTAAAAATTATCTCATTCTAAATTTAGAGACCCCAGCTCTCTTATCCTAGAGTCGGTCGGTACCCCATTACATTGAAATAAGAAATAAGAGATCACATCTTTCATGACATACTTGTTTTATTAGTTTTGGTAAACTAGATACTTTCTTTAATCTCAAATTTTATTGGAAAATTCAAATTAAAACATTTTGAATCTAATTATTATTCATCCATAAAATAATTTATTTATTCCTTCCCCATATCCTAATTAAAGGAAAACAAAAAGGATAAGATCATATTCTTATTAAGGGTTATAGACAACAGAATATATCATGAATAAATAAGTCATAAACAATATGTAATGGAAAATATAAAAAAAATTATCTTTAATAAATAACATGAGGAAAAAACCATACGGTTGGAATTAACGATGATCAAATAAAGTTATATAAATAATTAAGTTATCATGATGCTATTTTACGGATAATAACAATGTGGTAATCTCTTGTGTAATTAAACTAATTTATCAATGAAGGAAATCCTTAATAATGGACATCATGATCTTAGATATCATTATCTCTATATCATCAAACCCAATTTCCAAGTCTATTTTATACAAAAGTAATGTATGCACTAAACCTTATTTAATTATGGATTGTTAATTTTTCTATTAGGAATGTCTCATAGCTCCAGGAAATATGTTTTCAAGTTTACGAATCACTAAATCCAAGCGGAATCTATTGAATTTATTCATGGAACCAAAAACAACCAATAGTTCTTTGTCCAAAACGGACTTTCTTTCCAAAGGCAGGCATTTTTTAATATTGTAAATTATGATACTTATGAACATCCAATGGTAGAGTGGATGGGAGTTCGGACTCACCACACCCTTTTGGGTGAATAATTGTCTACTCTAGGACTCTCTTAATAAATTGATGGTATTTACATGAATCCTTATTAATTATCCATGTATAAATTAGGTTTCCCTTCGAATTTTCAATCACTTATTAACATGTGTGAAATTTTGATTCATCTATATGTATTCGGTTTATTCATTAATGGAGATATCTGTATGTATTTGAGGTTTTAAACTAATGGTATCCTCTCATATACTATTTAGAGATTCTTTTAATCATTATTACGATGATACTAGTTTTTAAGCTAGTCATGGGGGAACTCTGCAATTTATTTTCGTCCATGGAGATGAACGTTGGTTTTGATATTGGGATTGTACCCATAAAATAGTCTACATGTGTATCCTTGTGAAAGGAATCATAACCCTCATAGACTAGGGCCTCTTAACTGGACACATCATACATTTTAAGGTCATGGGTTAAGGACATATCCATACAGTTTAATTTCATGTGCTAAGGACATCATCAAGAATGGGGAATAGTTAATGTTTGGTGAGGTACTTATGTCGAAGAAACCAATTGAACATTTAAAGGATATGGGTTTCCAATTAAGATTATACCATGTTGGGAATATTTCCCACGAAGAACATGGATTATTTGAAGTGTTGGGTTTAAACCTCATGCATGATTCCTACGTATCCCATGTGTATTGGAATCAAATCCCATTTAGTTAGATGAGTCTCATAAGATAATATAGTATTTTAAGATATATGATTATGGGCTTAATTGTTGAAAAATATTGCTTGGTGACTTGGGGGGATTAATTTGAGGCTTATTCCTAAGGAGGATTCCCATATTAAGTGAATTAGGGTTGGAATTATAAAGATGACATCCAATGATCTCGGGCCCTAATAATACGTCCAACGTATCCCATCTATGATATGAATCAGAGTTCTCATAGTTCATTCATTGTGTTGCGGCTTAAGAATAATAGTTTCCCATTGGTGGGGATATGACTGGGTGAACCCTTTTGGAAGGGCTTCCTTTTGAGCTCGGGCTTTTAGGTGGGCATCCTACATATCCTATTTTGCAAAATATTCAATTTTCTTGTATGTCATGCCAATATTTCCCAAATTTTGTGATCATGGAAAATATCTAAGCCAATGTGAGTCATTCTCGATGTGAGAAATAAGTGGATGTCTGAAATTTAACAAATAATCCCACACATTTCTTCATCTTCTAGTGGAAGACGGTGCGCCTTTGGTGGAGACCTGGGAAAAGGGTGAGGTGATGAGCCTTCCCTATATTCACGTTACACTAGAAATGGAATGAATTTAATGACTGATTGTAGGTTAAGGAAGTAGAGATAAGAAAGACTGAAACCTCCAACTTGAAAGCTTTGGGGATTAAACAAATATGGATACCATAAAATTCATCCTACTGGGGAGGGAGATTTCTTGTTTATTCAAAAATAAATATATGTGTGAACCGTACCTTCCCTACAAGAGATCTAAGGGTTTAGTTCTTAGAGACGGGAAGGGGAGGTCATAAACAAAACAAACAAACACTCTATGAATCCTAACCCCATTTGGAATCAAATTTGGGATACCTATAATAGTATATATAAAACCCCAAATAGGAGGAATGTTGTTGTTCCTTCCCCCAAGGTTTGAATGTTATGAGGTTCGGGTGGAGGTCTCAATATAATCCCTATCCTCAAAAGGATAAAATGTAGAGTAATTCGTGACATTAACTGATTTGAAGAGAGAATGAGGGCTTGTAGACTGAATGGACTAGGTGAATAAAATTGGGGTGCCATAGTAGATACGGGCGCACAAGTATGGGCAGGAATGTAGGCTTGGATGACATGATATTCACTTATGTGATGAACAACCTGGATGTTAATACTTGGGTAAGACCTATCTCTATCCTTCAAAAGTACTCATAAGTATTCCCAAAAGTTATTTGATCAAGTTCCTATGATAGGAATATGTGGAGTTCAAGTGTTTCTAATTTAGGGGGGATAGGTTCTTTAAGTGTGCATGTGTTATGAATTTCAAACTCTTGAAGGACTTATGTCATATGATCCTCCTTAAATTCCACCTATTTAGGTGTTAATGAACTTCCTTGACTGTTTCAAAAGACTTGGGAGAAGTACTAGGGTGACCAGAGCAGTAATTAGGCTTCTGGGAAATTAGTCTATAGAAATGAAGGTTCCAAGGGTCTATTTATATGAGAAAATAGGTCCTTGGGTGTTATGATATTAATCGCACAATTATTTTTCTTGACATAATTTTGACGCGCAAGTGGCTATGCGGAGGATGGGTGACGCCCAAGTATAATTGTGTGTCACTGGTGATTTAGCCTAACTAGGAAACCTCTTCGAACACATAGCAAGAAATTTTTCATTATTCTCCTCTAGAATGGTGTCATACAGCTGTTTGCGTGTAGGTATCATGGGTGCCTCTTTGGTGACATAGCCAAATTCATCTCTCAATACTACACGGGATGCTCCCTTGTACCCCGGCTTCTGTTCACTCTCAGGTTGTGGTCCTGCCCCTTTGAGCATGTGACATTGCTATCGTTATAGACCCGCATGAAATATTTACAATCTCAATTCAAACTTTTATTGCTTGATTTTCATCATTTTACAAAAAAGAGCATGGAACATATTTCATGGTGTTTAGAAATCCCCCCCCCCACATAATTTAAATCATCCAGAATGAAAAAATCATGTTCTAAGGTGAAATTAGGGCACTTTGATGCATTCCAATGTCATTTGGTTATATTTGAAGCTATGTCAGGTTTGGAATGATTCTATATTGTTTCCAAAATACGTGTGGCATAGTGATCATTGTTTGATTTTGTACTTGGGTTAGATAGAAAAACCCCAAAAACATTGTATCTTTTGACTTTTTATTACTCAATGTTTCATAAACCATACAAAATGATGGTCCAGCATGATGAGACATGACCTTTTGTCCATAGTTCCTTATTCGGGTTTCCAATATGATGTGTACCACATTTTTTTCTGACAGTTTTCAGTAATGCATATTGTACAAGAAAGTGAAAGTTTTAATAGACGAATATCTTGTAACAATAATATTGAAATTAGATCCCAAAAAAGGCTTAGTGGATTATAATTTCTCTAAAATGCTTAAAATATTTTCAACGGGATTCATAAGTCATGATTTTTATGGTCACTAAGTCTAAAACATTTATAAACATAAAGTATGTATCTTGTATGAACAAAGTTACCATTATTTGAAAAACATTTTATGGGGGTTCTGTTATATAGGTCCTACTAGTGTATATAGTACATACCCAAATTGTGTGATTGTTTTACAGATAGGCATGTTATGTAGGAAACTTATTAAAACCCTCTTAAGGGTACACACTAATATGTTATGTAGAAATATTGATTAGGAATTTAACATTTTAATGTTAATAGACAAAATAAAATAACAATTAAGTGACAAAATAACATAGTGGGTTGTTTTCCAATGTAATATATTTTAAGAATAAATTGTCGTCTTTGATGACATATGTCATGAGTATGAAAACCACTTGTACACAAATTTGTGGTACACAGAATTGTTAAAAAATTTCAGAAATGAAAATTTATGATATCATGTTATGATGATTCAATACATGCATTTAGGACATTGTACTATGTAGTGTTTATTCTTACAGTGTGTACATTTTACTATTCAGTTTTATGCCATGTATTGAGGACATTGTACTATGCATTTTAATTTCATGCAGTGAGGAGATTGTGTGGATTTAATTTAAGGTCTTCATATTTGACCAATAGTATGAGACACTCCCTATTTCATGATACTTTTTTTTGGAAACACACTACTATATTCAGTTATGGATGTTAATTATTGTAAACTGTGACTTAATAATTTTAGAAATCAATGGATGATATGGGAAAAAAGGGATAAAGGCATTAAAGGAATCATTTTCCTTGAATGATGTTACCATTATTTGAAAAACTTGTTATTGGGGTAGTGTTATGAAGGGTTGACTACAGCATATGTTTCATAGACCAACAGTGGAATCTTTTGACTTACATGCATATTATATAAGAAAATTTTATGCAAGGCCACCTAGGGGAACATAATGCATAGTCATGAAACAGATATCTTAGAATTTTGACATTATATTGCTAAATGCCGAAGAAAATTAATGTTGATTCTGAATTTCCAAAGAAAAAAAATTTGTTTATAGAGAAAGATACCTAAATATGGAGAGGGTATTTCTAATCATGATTTCCAAAGAAATAAAGGAGTAACATTTCTTTTAAGTTTTAACCCAAATGTAGGGAGTTTGGTGTTTTTAGTTTTAGGTCATACAACTAGGACCTGAAATGGAAACAATATATGATATGTGGTCAAGTGATAAAATGGTATTTCATATTGTTTTGAACAAATGGAGAGGGTAATGTGTAAAAAATGGTCTTCAAGACATTCATATTGATAGAAAGGTAATGGGAAAAATATACATGAATGTCTAAATTAAAATACATATTCTTGTATATTGATATCAATTTTTTGAGGGGACAAAAGTCACATTTTCCACGAATCAAATTACCATTATATAACCAACATGTTATGGGGGTTTTATAATGTAGGGAAAACATGGTTATGTGATGCAACACTAAATAGTTGCAACCTTTTACTGACAGACACTTTCTATAAAGAACTTATGCATGACCACCTAAGGGAACGTACTGTGTAGCCAGGAAAAAGAGATATCATATATCAGAATCACTGCCCCCAAAAACCATAAAATTATTATGAAGATCAGAATATATTCAAGGTTATGAATGTGGAATATGATAGTGGCAAAACTAAATAAACACGATAAATATATTAATCAATATTGGCCAGATGATTGAAGTTCTTTACATAGATCATACTCACATGTAAAATGGAAATATTCATTGTTTACTTTTAATCAATATTATGAGGTGTAGTTTAGAGACTTGTAGAATTAAATTAAGTGATTTCGATGTAAAAAAATGAATATTTTTGTTAGACCAAGGAATAAAAGCCTTTCTTTCACTACATATCACATATTGATGAGAATAAGTGCATACGTAGATCATTAAACATTCCCTATGATGGTTTGACTCTTAAATAAAGAATATAGGGTATTTTTATCATTACAGGGGCCAAGATTGTAGATAAAGGAGTCTCAATTTATCTCGTATAGATAAAAATCCAGTGAAATGTAGTTCTTGAGCCATCATTTTCCACATCAATTGGGTTTGTTGTGTGAGACAGGGGATTTAATCACATTCAACAATATTGATATAAATTCAAGATACATGATTGTATGAATATAAATCTGTGTATCTTAAAAGTGACTCTGTAAATATTTGGTTCATATTAATGTGGAGCAAAAATGAAAAAAAATCTTTTGTGTGGTTATGGTTGGGACTAGGATTTCAGATCTAGTTGTCTCTATATATCTCATATGGATAAGAATCATTACACACATAGTTCTGGAACATGATGTCCCTATGAAGATCTGATTCAGACATAGAGAAAATAAAGGGACTCAAGTGCCACTAAAAAGTAACAATGATGTCAATGATTCTTTAATTGGAATACTCTTAACATTTAATAGAGATGATATAAAACATACAATTTAATGTCATGCGACGAGGAAAAATGATGCCATGCATTTTAGCATTGTGTGACAAGGAAAAAGATGTTATTCATTTTATAGTCTCGCTGCATGACAATAATGGTGGTTTTTTAGTTTAATTTCTTGTGACTGGGAGTCTATTTTTTAATTTTTTGATTCATGTATTGAGGAAATTATTTTCAATAACATAAATTACTTCTTCATGAATCTCACATTGGTTTGAGTTGCAATAATATCTCCATCCATTTAGATTAGGGAATAAACTACATTTGAGTAGACCTTATGTAAGTAATAAGTTCCTTCCAAAATAGGTTCAATCATTTGAGGATTCTTTCCTAGTATCATTGCAGTCCTAAAGAACAATACCAATTCTCCTTGAATAAATTAATATAGTGAACTTTATTGTTAAAGGCTAGCACTATTTTGTTATGATATACTTCTAAATGATGCTAAGAGTGAAATATTTTTTCGTCTAATCATTCCTTCTGATCAAAACATTCATGAGGCGTTTCATCTGTTGAAAAATGATCCATGATTGAAACATGGAGTGATGTAAATAGAATTTCAATTGGCAGCACTACTTTTTTTTCGAACACTAGTGACTATGGATTAGCCTGAGTAACAGTATGGGTAGTAGTCCAGTAAGCCAATAAAGTAAGAAAAGTTTTATCAAGTCATGATTTCTTATCATTATCAACCATATTCTAGAGTATTTTTTGTTTGGATTTATTTAAATCATGTATCTGTCTATTGGTCTTCCCTTCATAGAGATCTAAATGGCTTGATTTTATATTATGCTCCACATAGATCATATTTACCTCAACAGATCGAAAATTGGATCCATTTTCAATAAATATAGTATGAGGAGCCCCAAATATAGTGATTATTTTAGTTTTGAACAATATTATAATGGTTTTGGATCTGATTTCATTGAGAGTTATTGCCTCAACCCATTTGGAGAATAACATATTAGTATTAAGAATATACTGGAATTGCTTAGCTGTAGATGGAGGATAAGGTCCGACATCTTCCATTCTCCTTTTGGAAAATGACCAAGATAATTTAATTGTTTTTTGAAACATCAGGGGTTGATTAATGAAGTTAGCATTCACATGGAAGGGATGAAATTACATTGTGAAATCTATGAAATCATGCATCGTTGAAAGCCAAAAGTATAAAAGCCTTCATATTTGATCATAAATCCCATGCCAGGAATGGTGAGCCCCGAAAGATCATGTATGTACTTCTTTCATAATAGTTGTAGCTTCTTCCCCATCAAAAAACCAAAAGAATATTCCATCAAGGCCACATTTATAGAGGATCCTCTACAGATCTAGACTATCATAAATAGTAAAATTGGCTACTCATCATCAGATCAGTTCTTTTGTAGCTCTGTTTTGTGGAAGTACATCATTTTGATGGTATTAAATTATGAGATTCATTCATCTTGTTGTATAACCAAATGTCTATGAAATATGGATAATTTCATAAATTTACTCTATTATAGATTGAACGAATGGTGAGACCACATGACAATGGTAGAATACTGATGATTGTCTCATACTGATCTAGATCTTCAATAGCCATGACTACATTACTCAGTGCATCATCATGGGAATTTTGTGATCACGAGACATAAGACAATGTCGATTCTATGTGAAATTCATCATTTAATCCTATGATGTAATCAAAAAAATGTTTAACATGTTTTTTCTGATAGAATAACCAACATTGAATTGTTTGATTAACAACTCTCAATAAATTTTTACATTCATGTGGTTTAGTTGTACTTGAATTTCCAATTCTTGTCCTACGATGTGAGCATGATACTCTACTTCATTATTGGACCACATTCTGACAACATGAGGGATTATGGAAACAATTTCTTTTCTAGGCTGACAAGTGCAATTCCTAACCCCAATTATCTGAGTTTAGTGTTTTCCATTTTCTTCCATGTTGGGCTTCTGGAGGCACTATCAAAGTAAATTTCTCAAGTCAGGGGATTATCCTGAATAGAGAAGACCTCTACAGTAGGAAGATTAGAATTCAATGATGTATCTTCCTTAGATTAATGTTCAGGAAATAATTCATCTAGAGCATGGACATTTATTACCTTCAGACGCAAATACTAGATATCCAACTGTTGTAAAATAATTTCCAATAGTAACAAACAACATGTAATAATATAACGATTGAGGGTAAATTTTAGTGTGTTATTGTGAAACACCAATTGGACCTCATGATTTTGTGATTAGTGCCTCAATATTTGAACTTCAATGATTAATTCTTGGGAGAACTTTTCAATACATTAATATTGAGTCTTTGTGTCATGAATAGTTCAACTGAGATAGTAAATTCTATTTTAATGCACATCATCATTCATTTGTGCATGGAAGGAACTGAGTGATCTCTCTTATGATGTCACATAGAGAATAAGTGGTCTTCATTCAATAGGTGAAATTAATACTGGTGTAATCAAGAGATATTTCTTGAGGGTTTCATATGACTCTTGTAATTCTTCAGTCCATTGATAATTGACTACCTTCTTCTTTAATATATTGAAGGAAAAAAACTATACTTCCAAATTCTCAGTGAAGCACCGAACATAGGACATGTTTACATGGATTCCTCATAACTCATTCCAATTTAGAGGAGTTTACATGCAATATATTTGATTTTTTTTTCTCAGTATCATCTTCAATTCCATAATGGAATACAATGAAGTAGAGGAATTTTCCAAATGTTACACTAATAGAACATTTCAAGGGGTTCATCATCAAATTGTGTTGTTGAATATTACTGGATATGGTCTCATGATAAGCCAATTGATTGGACCATTTTTTGAATGTAACCACTTAATCATCTAATGAACATTCATTATATTTTCCTATGATGTATTTGAAGATATGGTGAAACTTAGGTTGATATATTGCACCTTCATTCAATAATAAAAAGGTTGTTACCCTATAGAAAAACACACATTGAGGAAATTTGAAGGCTGTAGAATTTTCCTCCTCTATGGGCCATGCTGATAATATTGTACCCATAGTATCCATCCATGAATTAAAGAACTTTATATCAAGTAGTTTCATTTATTAAAAGCTCTATGATCAAACTGCAATGTTATATTTAGAAATATTCCTGTAATGATATATGAAATAATTGAAAACTATGATTTTCATATTCTTCTTTTTTACTAGGAAAATGTTGTCCATCTATATTGGATATTGAAACTCCCTAGTAAACTTATCCCTGATAATATTTTCAACATCAATTATAGAGGAATGAGTAGGGTGTGTTTTTCTTGCTAACTTCGTGAATCCTTAATGTTCTTCTAGAAAACTAATATGATAAGTATCTATTTGGGATTATAATCTAGAATTTCTGTATATTTCCCTGAAAGGATATCTCAATGATTCATTAGAAATGAGTTATACATCTATTTATATTCATATGTAATGGCCGCATTAATTAGAGTTGGTGGTGGATCTTCTTATATACACAGAATTATTTATCTTTACTCATCCACAGTGATAGAGTCACCTTCCTAAAAAGATGGAGGAGAATCCAAGATATCAATATCTTCTTGTTCCTTATGCTTCACTTCATCTATTTATAATTTCATAGTAGATGATTATTCAAAAAAATCATTTATAGGGTAGTAGTCAGTATTTGGACATCTTAAATAAGTGACCACCATTTCTGACCCTACTGACGATGAAGGGTAGTCCCGATGTAAAAAAGAGGAGATGATGGGTTGGGAATCAAAATCCTTGTACTCCTCTAGTATTCTATGTCTTCATCTTGTCTTAGTTGTTTATAAAATTCTTTCTGATGTTCAGTGGATAAAATGAAGACATCTCTATTTTAGCTTCCATCACATTTGGTAAATAATCAATATCTCATATATTTTCAGGTTAGATTTTCATAATTGACATTATAGAATTCACTGAATTAGTGTTTAGATTTAGGTTTATCCATTTAATTTTATTAAAGGAAACATAATACATGTACTAAAATTTTTGACTGGGTTTGCAGGGATCTTTCCCAGAACATTTGGAGCATTGATTCTGCTTACCTCCTTTACCACAGACCTCATTCCCTTCATGTGATAAAATTTTTCATCAATGTATTGAGATTCAATTGTTTTGAATAGAGCCATGTAATCATAAAATGTTCCAATTTGACCATTGAGATGGTACATGAGACATTGGTGGTATTATAAAGATTTGGTTTCATGTTGATGTAGCCAAGGCCTACCAACCAGAATGTTAAAGGTTATGTCCTAATGGAAAACCATAAAATGATTTTTAGAATCAAGTTCTCTGAAATGATTTATAAGTGTACACTTTAGGATTGGTTCTTGCTAGATCATGTTATAAATATCACACATTTATGTGGAAGGAGAATGTCCTATTCAATGAGGCCAAATCAACGATGTGTATAAATACCAATGTGATTGACACCTAATCAATTATCAGTGAGGGATAATCAGATGACTATTTCATTAACCCTATTAGATATATACATGGCCTGATATTTCCATGTACAACATCATCTTAATATTTATCTATAATAGATATACATGCAAAAAATTCTGTAGGATCATTCTCTATACAGAAAACATCAGCAGCAGAAACTTCTGTTTCAAACTTTTAAAGACATGTCAAAGCTTAATAAGTGCTTCTGAAATATATTTTTTCAGATTCAAGGTATCCAAAATCAACAACATGGATGATACATTTTCTATATATTTCAAAACAGAATAGTTTTAGTTAGAGGTCTGCGTTTCATATCGTGAAGATGTGGTTTTATAGGTTCCATGGAATTTGATGCTCCTGATGTAGATGTTCCCTGTGCAGGAACAGAAACTGGAAATAATCTGGGATTTGGATATTTCGACTGACTAGGTATATCTACATACTAATATATATATGGTTTAATCTCTAATTGGTCCTACAATACAATCATCTCATGAATGAACAAGTCATGCATGGAAACATTTCCTGGTTCTTGTTGAGTCCACTGAAGGGCTCTCCAAAATGTTTTTACAGCATATACAGTTCGAGCATTGGTAGAGTTTAAATTGTGGATTCTAGAATACCCATGTCTTCCCCTCTATCCTCATCCTCTACTTCTTCCTCTTGTTTCCTAGTTAGGTACATGGAACTCCAGCTCATTATAACTAGAAGCACCAACGAAATAGAGATCTATTAATTTTATAACATTGAATGAAGCAAAGATAATTTCTTCTTCTGATAAATATTTGTCTTGGCATGATAGTTATCATTGTGTCGTTTGACAGGGAAGTGCTCATGCCTTTGAATATTATGGAATGAAATATTCTAAATTCAATGAAAATGTTTTCATTGAAATGGTGTTGTATTCTTCTGACTTTTCATTGTCCTTCTGATCATGTCTCTTCTTTGAGGACTGGCCTTTATTGTACAAATTTTTTGATGAAGGTGGTTTTTCTATGACAGGAGTGGTAGAAGACATAAATTGTTATTTCAAATATGTTCATATAATTTCATTAGTTCTATAGATCATATTCCTAGTAATCTAGTCATCATATTTCTGTGCAATTATACCTTTTACATTCTACCATTTTCCTTTTGTTACGGCCATCGATATCTTGGATCATATTGATGAGGCTTTCATTACTGCTAACACTCGGGAGGTAGAGCCCTTAGATATGATTATTTTTATGAATTGGAAGCATGTACAAGTTCAAGAGTGAGTGTGAAAATAGTAGCCTCTTCATTCCTTGTTGTACTTACCAAAGCTGATGGAATTAAATGAGATTTAGTTTCAGTTTCTACAATAGAATCCTCGACCTATAGGGAAATTGATGCAAGGTCTCAAAACCCACATTTTTATTTCACACGGATTAGTGGTGTGCATAAATATTCATGCATAATATCAACAAAAATTGAAAGGAACTATTCCTAATGGATTTCCAAGGTTAAATAACATGTTAGTCCTTTACATCGACCAATACAACCTGAATCACATTCATTTAATCAATGTTTAAAATTTGTATGATCTAAAACTGTTTTCTGAGGCATAATTGAGCTAAATTGAAGAATAAATATCTGATAGATATCTTCCCATTCAGTAATTGATTGACAATGTAAACATGTATACCATACAAAATATGGTCCCGATAATGACATCATAAATCACCTATAAATTACTACATCTTGTTGATGAAGAGTCGCTATCATGGGATCACAATGATAAATGAAATATTTTAATTATTTCACTTGATCTTTCAAACCATGAAAGACTGGGAATAAAGTATTAAAAAAATTGGGGGGGGGGGGGAGGGATCAAAACAACCCATTCATGTTAAGCTCACTTTTCTGGATGAACTGGAACACTATGTTCTTCCATAACTTTTAATCGACTAGTTAATGCATCATTTTTGTTCATAAGAATTTTGGATTTATAGGGATGAGTTGGGAAATATATAGGTAAAATAGATGGATCTTGAACTGCAGTAATGACCAACAAAACCACTGGTGGTGGTGCTGGTATGAGTCTTGGATAACTCATGGGGAGAGTCCTATAAGGTTGTGTTTCATCCGACCCAGACAATGTACTAAATGGTGGTAATTCATTATCATCATCTATTGTTTCCAAAAATCCTCTTTTCTGAGGAGTTCCAATAGGATATTCATGTTTTGGATCTTCCTAGCAAGTATGTCTAGTAGAAATTCTGCTTCAAAATACTCTATATTGATTCTTTTCAACTATTTCATCCCCTCTTATTACTATGAAAATAAATCTTCTAGTTAAATAGATTGACCTTCTCCATTGGAAAAGTGATACATGATCTAACTTTTAGCGCTCCTCTTGTTAGAATCCTTTTAAAGGGGTGGGAGTTCATTATTTGATAGTATACCTAGATTATGGGTAAGCCACTTATTTTGGGTATGCACACCACTTTCATTTTTTAGTTTGTACCATATTAGAGATTTGATCTTCATCATCTAATTCCTCTGAACTAGATTAATTTTCTAGAGAATATTTTGTAATGGTGTTAATGACATTTACTGAGACATAATAAATTGATGGCATTCAGTCAGTATCATTGTAAGATCATATCCTTCTATATCTTCAATGAGACTACATTTTACTATATTATGAATTACTGGGAACTATTTGATAGACAGTTACATGAAAGAAAACCTTGGATATTTTAGTTCTACACACTCTTTGTGGCCTCCTCCCTAATCCGGAGAAAATGAAATTCTATTGAGGAGGGGATTGTATATGTGAAACATCCCCCAGCGATGAAGGCTGGGAATTTTTCTATTCTTATTATTCAAACCTTCAAATATGGTTTGTTGTATTCAAATTTTGAATTAAACAAGCCCCAACCATGTATGATGGGGAGTCTCTTGAACTGATATACCTGAGATTCACGCAGCCGGACTTTGGATTTTTTATCTATTAGTTTAGACATTAGCTCGGTGATTTTTCAGACAACTACTCAGATCACCTATTTCATAAGTATGCAGTACTATTTCAAAAATTAGTTCCAATTAATCATGCCATCCTCTTAGAGGGAGGCATAGTAAAGATTCTCATATAAACGGTGAAAACAATCTCAATAGATTTCATTCATTTGGTCTGGATCTGATGAGATCTAGTTGATGATTGTTCTTGAGTGTATACTTGATTACATAAAAAATGTATTGATTCTAGCTGGCCCTAGGAAATAACATTGCATGAGACCACTTTGGGCGGGTTTTGTTGATTATAGAGTGCAGTGAAATGCAATTCTCTATGTGCACCACATCCTCTATCATGAACACAATATGAGGAATAAAAATTATACTGGTGTAACCTCTTTAAAGAAATGAGTCATGATTGTTGAAGGGTTCTCTACTTATTTTTTACCATTTGATGTCAGAAAACTTAGAGATTTTCCAATTCAATTTTGTAACGCCCCGACCCCAGTTACCTAGTGTCGGTGCATTATTACATAACATTGGCATGATCACAAGAAAGATCAAGTGTCGAAACACCGATTGGTTTAGTAACCTTGGAAACACAAGATATATTCATAAAGTTTTACACTACATCATAAAGTGAAAAACTACTGCAACAACATAGTATCCATATTCCACACTCAGATCCCCACATACTATCCCTGCAGGGCATTCATAAATTACTTCTTCACATCCTGGGAAAAATAAAACATAGAAAAGGGGTGAGCTCAAATGCCCAGTAAGGATAACAATATAGCGGAAACATTCATAAATAATAGTAATCATTTAAGGCAATGTATAACTTAAAACAAAAGCCTTTTAAACTTCAACTTCAATATAGTATGTAAAAAATAAAATGAAATAATTCCATTTACTTATTCACATGGATATTCAACTAATCGAATAATGAAATGCAATATCAATAACCACTTTCATAATGATGGAATGCATAATGCCAATCTATCTTAACCACATAGCCAAGGCCTCGTGCCAAGACTACAAATAAAATTTTGTCAATGCCTTGTACCAAGACACTAGTTTGTCTCATTAGACGTATCGATGCATCGAGGAGCTATAGTGGGCTCCACCTGTCACATATTAAGTCCAATGCATTCCTATATGAAATAGTTTAAACATAACATAAACATTAATCTTAAAACTAGCATACTAAATGTCAATAATTTCACCATAAACAATGAATGGTATAAAAATAGCACATCCATAGTCAAACATATCACAAAACCTTCAATACAATATAGACTTTTTGTATCATAATTAATCAGCTTCAAATAAGCGTAAAATCCATCAAAGGATGTTGACATAGATGAAATCAAAACACTTTTTAGAGAAATATATCATTCTATTTTGAAATAATTTAAGAGTAATATATTTATAAAATAAAACCTTTTCCTTGAAAATATTCTTATAAGCTTGTAAGGGAAGCTTAGACAATTTTATAACGGCCGAAAATAACCACACCCGCCGTATAAGTTAAAAAAACATTATTACCTTAATTTTGTCGAAAAGGTTAAAAAGCACCTTGTTTGGAAAACGATGGAAAGATTCTTTTATAAAACTCTTATAAAAAGTCAAACATGGGTATAAATGACTTTAAACCATATTCTATTAAATAGTAAAAATGTTTTGAAATACATTTTTAAGAAACTTGGATGTGGATAATAATGAATATCCCAGTAGATTATTACGTATAAACAACCTCGGATAATGAAGAGATTGCGAAATAAATCTTTACTTTGTACTTTTCCTTGGTTGCGGTAGGTTAACCTCCTATATAATGGTGAAATAATTGTTATTAAATTATACAAGAATCGTATACATTAATATGATATCATATATGATCTTTTAACATTGATTTGTTAATAATATCTTAGTATTATCGTTGTTCCGTGTGTTAACTTACTAGTTTTCTTTTATATGTTTCGTTACATAAGCAATGTTTGTAATGGATAGGTTGTATCTTAATCATATCCAGAATGATATCGAGTCCTTATATACTATTATTAATCATCAAATTAGAATTATACTTTAATGGATACGATGGAGAATGAATCTCATCGCGTTCGTGGAGACGGTAGTCCGTACGTACGCAAGAGTGACAATATCATTGTTTTGATATTAAAATAATATATAATTTGATGTTATATCATATATACAGAATCATTATCATGTTATATTTATTATTTACATTAATTAAACATCATTATTATACCAATCCATATAATAATTTGTTGAATAACAATTACACCACGACGTGGAGACGCTAAGCCGTACGTACGCACGCATGTTGACATGTTATTCAAAGGATGGATAGAATACTGATTATAGTTGTACCATATTTATAATAAAATCATAGTATATATATGATACTGAAGTTATTATTTTATAATGGTAATAACAAAGGAAGAAGAAGTGGAAGGAAAACGGAACTTGGAAAAGGGCGGTGAAATCATTACCGCTTCTTCGGGTTCCTCTTTTTGATTTGATCAAAAGGGCTCCATAGGATGGCTTTATGATCAAACTAATGCCTCTAGGTTGTATTTAGGGAAGTTGGGAGAGTATTTGGGTAGAGTTTGGCTGAACCATATGGATTTTTAGGTGTGATGAAATGATAAGGAGGAGTGCCCTTTTATAAGAGGGGTGAGGGGCACCTTTGGAAAAGCTAGAAATATTAATTTATAATAAATTCATATTCGGTTTCTAATGGCTACAAAGTGAATTGTTTAAATTTTAAGGAGGGTATAGGTATAAATCCATTCAACCAATATAATTTAGATAGTTTTGGGTCATTATATTAACCTTATCTTTTAGTTTTAACTCTTAGTTACTTAGTCTGACATTTACCATGTCACTTTATATTTTTATATTATATAGTTAATAAACTTATTATATACATCCAATCAACCCCCAAGTGGTCCATTAATGATACACCTGTCATGATATAAGTCTCATGGTCGAACCATAGATTTTTAGGAATTTAATATCAATTAATAATATAATATTTGTTTTAAAAACTCTTTTATGTCAATTTTGACAATATTCAATAGTTGATATTTGTGAAACTCATAATAGAATTATTACTTCTGAAAAAGTCAATTATATCAATACTAATATGTCATATTATCCTAGAAAATTATTTTAATTCATGAAAAGTCTCAAATTATATTTATTTGGGTATTTATATTATCAATTATTTTAATTTGTCACTATTATGGTAATTACTGCATCATCATTGTGTCATAAATAAATTAAATTATTTACGGTCTAAAAATTATAAATATACTATCATTATGTAGGAAATCGTTTTATTTTTCTAATTAATATTTATAATCGAAAATCCAACATATATAACACTATGTAAAAATTGTTTTTCTAAAAGATATATGCTTATGTCAATTTTGTACTTATTTTAACTTAATTAAAATAAAGTGTCCCTATCACCTACAAGTGGCTCCATGGCGTCCCAAAATCGACCCAAAGATGACCATGTTCGGATATTTATCCACCAGTATGGTTAGGACACGTTTTAGGGTAATTTTGTATTATTATAATATTATTTTTTAACCCGTATTTACCGGATTTACCCTTAACCATGATAAATAAAATATTTACAACAGTATTTATTCAAAATGTCTAAAAATAAAAGTTACCTATTCACACAATATGAACATCCTGATTCCAAATATAGAATCCATTTTTCCAAATTCAAAACACATAAGTGGTAGAAATTAATTTAAAATTAATTCCCGCTGTTAAAATAAAAATCGTGTTTTTAAGATATAATAACAATCAAAAGATTGATACTTATTAATGTTTGGTTTAACTGTGAAATTATGTACAATGACCAACATTTTATTAAATGGTAAAAATATATTCTAAATATAATTTAAAACAACTCAAATTCATAATTTATCAATATATATTATTTCAATTAAAAAAGTTGTTGTAATTAAAATTTATTAATTTTCACTATTTATCAAAATATAAGTGTTATCCATAAAGTTCCAAAATTTCACCCTAGGATAAATTCAATATTCAGAATCCAATAATTAAGTCTATTTTGAAATATAAAATATATATAATTTCAAAAAGTAGGTGTTACTATTCATAACGGCTAGTTTGATTGGTTATGGTGTGTAAGAACTCGGTGTTGCGTACAACACATTGTATCACATTATTCAAAGAGAAGCATACAATAGAAGCTTGGGTTGTTACATTCTCTCCTACATCAAATAATTTCATCATCGAAATTTCTAGAATACTACCGCATGAAATGACTCGGGTGGTTCTTCATCATTAGTTCCTCGGGTTCCCACGTTGCTTCTTCCATCTTATGGTTTCTCCACAAAACGTTTATCAGACGGGTCGTCCGGTTTCTCAGTACTTGTTCTCTCATATCAAGAATCCAGATGGGCTCTTCATAATAAGATAGATCGGGTTCTAGTTCTAATTCCTCATAGGTGAGTACATGCATTGGGTCAGGCATGTATTTCCTCAATAGAGATACGTGGAACACATCGTGATCTTTGGAGAGACTTGGC
Organism: Viscum album; assembly: GCA_963277665.1. NCBI lineage: Eukaryota > Viridiplantae > Streptophyta > Magnoliopsida > Santalales > Viscaceae > Viscum > Viscum album. Next base: position 860,749,902 of record OY728163.1, on the reverse strand, counting down.
GGCATTTCCAATCGGTAAGCTACAGCCCCAATTTGTTCTAGAATTTCGAAAGGTCCAATGTACTTGGGACACAATTTATCTTTCTTACCAAAACGTATGACTCCCTTCCATGGAGATACCTTCAGGAAAACATGATCACCGACTTGAAATTCCATATCCTCTCATTGATTATCGGCATAGCTCTTCTGCCTATATTGAGATGATTTGATGTGATTTTGGATTACCTTCACCTTTTCCATCGTTTCCTCCACCAGTTCTAGACCTACAAGTTTTCTTTCACCAACGTCATCCCAACAGGTTGGTGTGCGACATCTCTTTCCATATAACACTTCATATGGTGCCATCTGAATACTCAAATTGAAGCTATTGTTATAGGAAAATTATACCAGAGGTAAATACTGATCCCACATACCCTGAATGTCAAGTGAGAAGGATATCAACATGTCTTCTAAGGATTGAATAGTTCGTTCTAATTGTCCATCCATTTGAGGGTGGTAGGCAGTGCTCAAATGATGTTCAGTATCCAGGGATTTCTGAACACTCTTCCAGAATCTTGAAGTAAAACAGGGATCACGATCAGAAACAATCTATAGGGGTACTCCATGAAGACTCACAACTTCATTAATATATAGTCTTGCTAGATGTTCCAGTGGTAGATCTTCTCTTATAGCAAGAAAATGTGCTGAATTGGTAAGACGATCAACAATAACCCATATTGCATCATTCCATCAAGGAGTCTTTGGTATCCCCATGACAAAGTCCATCGTAATATGTTCCCATTTCCACTCCGGTATGGGAAGAGGTTGCATGACTCCTCCAGGATGTTGCCTTCCAGCTTTCACTTGTTGACAACCCATACATCTTGACACAAAATCAGTAATCTCCCACTTCATATTGTCCCATAAAAAATGTTCCTTCAAATATCTATATATTTTGGTGCTCCCAGGGTGTATAGAGAAATTGGAACTACGAGAATCATCCATCAACTACCTTTTTAGATCAGGTATATTGGGAACACAAAGTCTCTTCCCAAATTTCAAAGTTCTATCTTCATACACAAAGTCTATCAATCTCCCATCATTCACAACATTAATCTTCTTTTGAAATTCTTCATCATCGGTCTGAGAACTCTTAATCATTTCTAGTAAAGATGGTTTGGAAACCAATTGAAAAAGCATTGATGTTTCACCTTCCCTGGTTATTCCAATGTCCATTTTCACTAGATTCATCAAAATTGGATCCCTTTTAATTATCATCACGTTCAAAACTCCGAAGTATTTTCTGCTCAAAGAATTCTCCAACTTGTTTGCTTTCCCTGGGTGGTAGTGTATTGTACAATCACAATCCTTGAGTAATTCAAGCCATCTCCTTTGCCTCATGTTGAGTTTTTTTTGTGAGAAAATATACTTCAAACACTTGTGATCAGTATAAATCTCACATTTTTCACCATAGAGGTAGTGCCTCCATATCTTCCAAGCAAAGATCACAACTACTAACTCGAGATCATGAGTAGGATATTTTTTCTCATTAATTTTCAACTGTCGTGATGCAGTGGAAATAACCCAATCATTCTGCATAAGGACACAACCAAATACTTTCTTTGATGCATCACTATAAATAACGAACCCATCACTCCCTGATGGTAGAGTAAATATAGGATCATTGACTAATCATCTCTTCTATTCTTCAAAACATTATTGACACTCTTTTGTCCAATCAAATATATCCCCTTTACGTGTCAGCTTCATTAATGGGTTAGCCAATTGGGCAAAATTCTGGAAAAAACTTCGATAATAACCTGCTAAACCAATAAAACTACGTACCTCAGTTATACTCATGGGTGCTGCACATTCTTGGATTGCCTTGGTCTTAGAAGGGTCGACAGAGATTCCATATTTAGAGACAATATGGCCAAGAAAATAAATCTCCTAAAGCCAGAATTCACACTTGGTAAACTTCCCATATAATTCATTTCATCTCAGAGTCTTTAGGATAATGCGCAAGTGATTTTCATGATCTTCGTAACTTTTGGAGTATACCAAGATATCATCAATAAAAGCCACCACAAATTCATCGAGATATTCCTTGAAAAATCTATTCATCAGATCCATGAATACATAGGGTGCATTAGTCAATCAAAAGGCATTACATTAAACTCGTAATGCCCGTACCTAGTTCGAAATGATGTCTTCAGAATTTCTTCCTTCTTCACACACAACTGATGGTATCAAGATCGAAGGTCAATCATTGAAAAGTATTGTGCTCCATGTAGTTGTTCAAATAAATCATCAATGTGTGGTAGGGGATACTTTTTCTTTATCGTTATAGCATCGATCACCCTATAGTCAATACATAACCTTATAGATCCATCTTTCTTTTTAACAAAAAGAACAGGGGCTCCGCATGGAGAAACACTAGGGAGAATAAATCACTTATTACTCAATTCCCCTAGTTGTTTCTTTATTTAAACTAATTATAAAGTGGCCATTCTATAAGGGGTCTTTGATATAGGCCTTGATCCAGGAATTAAATCAATGGAAAACTGAACTTCTCGTTCTGGAGGATGTCCATGTAAATCTTCCGAAAATACATCTACATATTCTTTCAAAATAGGTACATCCTCTGTTTGAACATTCCTTTTCTCACCCACAGTCACTTCATTCTCTTCCTCCCCAATAATTTAATTTAGTTGAGCTACTGGGGGTGGATCTAGATAAGAATTAGGTGGTGATGATTCTGCTTTAAAGATAAGTTGTTCTTTATCATCATCATCAAAAATCATAACCTCCTTATTATTACAATAAATATTCGCATCATTGTCTGAAGCCAATCCATACCAAGGATTATATCAAACTCTATCATAGGTATGATGATGAGATCAGCAGATAAAGATCATTTATATACTCTAATGGGGACTGATTCACAAAACATTGTTGCAATGATACTTACCTTAGAAGTTTTAACTGAAAACTCCATTATTAAAACAAATTGGAAATATCAATTTTTCTTAGCAAACTGGGAAGATATGAAACAATGCGATGATCCAGAATCAAATAAAGAATTTGCTAAACTTGAGGAAACTATTAAATTACATGCCACCATGTCTTTCAGTGCTTCTACCTCAGCAGTAGCGATAACATAAGCTTGGCCCTGATCCCATGGCCTTTTCTATGGTATGTTCTCTTGATTCTTAGGAAATTCATTTTCATAATGTCCCATCTCCCTGGAATTGTAGCACTGAAAATTGGTTTCTTCCTTCTTCCCTTTGCAATCACGAGCTTGGTGGCCTTTTTCACCACACTTGTAACAGACTCTCGTTCCCTTCAAGCAAGTACCAGGGTGTTTCTTCCCACATTTAACAGAGGATGGATATTCAACCATTCCCTTCTTCCCCTTATTTCCATTCCCAGATTTATCAGCAGATCTATTCTTCTCTTGCATTTCTTTAAAGTCATATAACATAGAGAATTCCTTTTCGGTCTTGATAGCACATGAGACAATGTCTTCGTATGACGTGAAGGATTGTGAGACTAATGCTCAATGGAGAAATGGTTTTAACCCATAAAAGAAACGATCAATATTAATTCTTGGGTTACGTATATAATATCCAATATACCATGCTATCCTTGTAATGTTATCCTCATACTTTATGACATTCTCATCCTCATTTTTTCTCAGACTCAGAAATTTCCTTTCCATATCTTCTCGATGGTCTTGAGGAAAGTGTTTTTCTAAAAAAAGATCTTTGAACTGACTACATTCCATATTTCATAATTCATCATCTTCCTTCGTATTTTGAATCAATGACCACCATTGATCAGCATCTCAAGTGAGGCTGTAAAATGCCATGATAACTTTTTCCCTTTCACTACACCCCAAAGCCTGAAATATTTTCTCTATGAAATTTATCCATTGTTCATCTACTAAGGGATTCGTACTCCCATAGAACGTTGGTGGTTGTTTCCTCATGAATCAATCTATCATTGATCCTACACACTACGGATCAGGGTGCTCCATACGGGAAAGGTTATTATTAATAACCTGAGTGAGTTGTCCCAATATGGTGATTAGCTGATCAGCACCAGTTTCATCACCAGCTCCTCTATAATTATCTTGAGTAGAAGGGAAATCCCTACATGGAGTGCGTGCATTGATACGGTTTCCATTTCTTCCACTAGGTTCCATTTCTAAATAATGGCATAAACTATATCAGTTTATGAATCAAAATATATAATTACATACTTATAAAACACTTAACATAAATTGAACTATTTATGAATATAATCCATAATCATAAAAATGTTTTCTTTGAGGAAGTATATACTCAGAAACCTTTCATAATAATTTGTAAGGAAAATGAGAGTTATCCTAAGCATATCCCCCGGCAGTGTCGTAACCAAGAGTACAGCAAGGCCCGTTGTCGTGCACCAGTTCCCGTTCAAGTCTAGCTCAAAGCAGTGTTTTCGGGTTTTACCCCTAGGTAAATCTGTGCCAGAGCCGCCTCTACCTGCTCGTATCCAGACAGGGATGTATTGCTCGGAAAACTCACAACATCTCTACAATACCAAAATTCAAGGAAGTTATTGTATACTAATCCTCAATGTCCATCTTAAATCTATGTGCTCTAATCAGAGTTTATCTAAATCTAGCTTCCAAGGTTTGTACTAAACTTCCTCTGATACCATCTGTAACGCCCCGACCCCATTTACCTTGAGTCGGTGCATTATTACATAACATTGGTATAATCACAAGAAAGATCAAATCTCGAAAGACCGATTGTTTTAGTAGCCTTGGAAACACTATATATATTCATAATGTTTTGCATTACATAATAAAGTGAAAAACTACTACAACAACATAGTCTCCATATTCCACACTCATATCCCCACATACTATCCCTGCAGGTCATTCATAAATTACTTCTTCATGTCCTAGGAAAAATAAAACATAGAAAAGGGGTGACGTCAAATGCCCAGTTAGGATAACAATATAGCAGAAACATTCATAAATAAGAAAAAACATTTAAAGAAATGTATAACTTAAAACAAAATCCTTTTAAACATGAAAATCAAAATATAATGGAAAAAATAAAATGAAATAATGCCATTTACTTATTCACATAGATATTGTACTAATAGAATAATCACATGCAATATCAATAACCACTTTCATAATGATGGAATGCATAATGTCAGACTATCATAACCACATAGACAAGGCCTCGTGTCAAGATGAAAAATATGATTTTGTCAAGGCCTTATGCCAAGACGCTAGTTTGTCTTATGAGACCTACCGATACATCGAGGATTAATAGAGGGCTCCACCCATCACATATTAAGTCCAATACATTCCCATATGAAAAGGTTTAAACATAACATAAACATTCCTCTTTAAACTAGCATACGAAATGTCAATACTTTCACCATAAACTATGAATAGTATAAAAATAGCACATCCATAGTCAAACATATCACAAAACGATCAATAAAATATAGATGTTTTGTATCATAATAAATCAACTTAAATTAGCATAAAATCCATCAAAGGATGTTGACATAGATGAAATCAAAACTCTTTTTAGAGAAATATCGCTTTCTATTTTGAAATCTTTTAAGAGTCATATATTTATTCAATAAAACATTTTCTTTGAAAATATTATTATAAGATTGTTAGGGATGCTTTGACGCTTTTATAACGGCGGAAAATAACTGGAACCGCCGTATATGTTAAAGAAACATTCTTACCTTAATTCGGTCGAAAATGATAAAAAGCACATTGTTTGGAAAACGACGGAAGGATTCCATTATAAAACTCTTATAAAAAGTCAAATAACGGTATAAATGACTTTAAAATATATTATTTTAAATAGTAAAAATGTTTTGAAATACATTTTTCAGAAACATGGATGTGGATGATAAAGAAGATCCTAGTATATTATTACGTATAAACAACCTCGGATAATGAAGAGATTGCAAAATAAACCCTTAACTTGTAATTTTCCTTGGTTGGGGTAGGTTAACCTTTTGTATAATGGTGAAATAATTATTATTAAATTATACAAGAGTCATATACATTAATATGATATCATATATGATCTTTTAACATTGATTTGTTAGTAATATAATAGTATTATCGTTGTTTCGGGTGTTAACTTACTAGTTTTCTTTTATATGTTTTGTTATGTAATCCATGTTTGTAATGGAAATGTTGTATCTTAATCATATCTAGAATGATATCAAGTCCATAGATACTATTATTAATCATCAATTGATAATTATACTTGAATGGATACGATGGAGAATGAATCTCATCGCGTTCGTGGAGACGGTAGTCCGTACCTACGCACGAGTGACAATATCATTATTTTGATTTAAAATAATATTTAAATGGATGGTATATCATATATACAGAATCATTATCATGTTATATTTATTATTTACATGAATTACACATAATTATTATACCCATCCAAATAATAATTTATTGAATAACAATTACACCATGACGTGGAGACGCTAGGCCGTACGTACGCACGTATGGTGACATGTTATTCAAAGGATGGATAGAATTATGATTATGGTTGTACCATATTTATAATAAAATCACATTATATATATGATACTGAAGTTATTATTTTATAATGGTAATAACAAAGGAATAAGAAGTGGAAGAAGAACAGAACTTGGAAAAGGGTGGTGAAATCATTACCTTTTCTTCGGGTTCTTTCTTTTGATTTGATCAGAAGGGCTCCATAGGTTGGCATTCTGATCAAACAATGGACTCTAGGTTGTATTTAGGGAAGTTGGAAGAGTATTTAGGTAGAGTATGGCCGAACCAAAAGGCTTTATGGTGTGAAGAAATGATATGGAAGAGTGCCCTTTTATAAGAGGGGTGAGGGGCACCTTTGGAAAATCTAGAAATACTAATTTATAATAAATTCATATTCGGTTTCTAATGGCTCAAAAGTGGTTTATTTAAATTTGAAGGTGGGGATAGGTCGAAATCCATTCAACCAAAATAATTTTGATAGGATAGTGTCATTATATTAACCTTATCTTTTAGTTTTAACTCTTAGTTAATTAGTTTGACATTTACCATGTCACTTTGTATTTTTATATTATATAGTTAATAAACTTACTATGGAGTTGACTGAGTAACAATATGGGAAGTAGTATGGTAAGCATAAAAGCATGAAAAATTTTATCAATCCATGATTTCAAGTCATTATCAACCATATTATGGATTATGTTTGATTGGGTTTTATTTAAATCCATTATCTGTCGATTGGACACCGCATGATAGAGATGTGAATGGTTGGATTTGATATTATGCACCTGATATAACTTATTTACCTCAATAGAATGTAAATTGGATCCATTTCAATAAATATAGTATGAGAGGCACTGAATATGGTGATGATGATAGTTTTGACCAAACTAACAATGGTTTTGGCTCTGATTTTCTTGAGGGGTATTCCATTAGCCTATTTGGAGAAGAAGTCAGATGCAGTAAAAATATACTTGAACTAAGTAGTTGTAGATGGAGGATAAGGTCTTAAGACATCCATTCCGCATGTGGAAAATGGCCAGGAATAATTAATTGTATGTAGAAACATTGAAGGTTGATGAATGAATTGGGAATACACATAGAAGAGATGAAATTACATAGTGAAATCTAAGTAATCCTGTATCATAGAAGGCCAAAAGTATACAAGCCATCAGATTAGATCAGAAATCTCATTCCAAAACTAGTGAGCCCCATTATATCCTTTATGTACTTCTTTCATGAAAGAAGCTGTTTGTTCTCTGCCAATACACAAAATCATTATTCCTTCAAGCCTCGTTTGTAGAGGATCTACAAAAAATCTGGACTATCATAGAGAGTAAAATTGGCCACTCGTCGTCGGATCTGTTCTTTTATGTTCTATCTTGTGGATGTACTCCATTTTTATTGTATTCCATAATGGGTGTCATACATCCCATTGTATGACCATTGGGCTCATAAATATGGCTGATTTCATTAATTTCTTCAATTATAGTTTAAAATAATGGGGAGACCACATGACGATGTCGGAATGGTAATGATTGTCTCATCATGATCCACATCTTCTAGGGTCATGGCTGCGTTATCGAGTGCATAACCTTGGGCATTTTTAGATTTTGGGACATTCGAAAATGTCGTCTCTATGTGAAATTCATCGATTAACCCTTTGATGTAATCACGCAAAGGGATTAAATCTTTTTTTCCTATATTAATAATCCACATTGGTTTGATTGATTACCAACTCTATGTCACCATTTACATTCAATTGGTTCACATGTAATTAAAGTTCCAATTCCAGACCTATTATGAGAGCATGATAGTCTACATCATTACTGATACTGCCTACTTACAACAGGATGGTGTAGGGCCACAATTACTTTTTTTGGGGTGATAAGTAAAATTCATAACCCCACTTTATAGAGATTAGTGTTTTCCATTCTCTTCTATGATGGGCTCCTAGAGGCACCATAAAGGTAAATTTTCCATTGTAACACCCCAAGATTTTACGAAAAATATTCTTTTTAATTTCATTAATTTCTTGGGTTGTACGCTTCACCAAAAGGATCTTTCACAACACGCATCCTTTGAATTTCCGTTCATTACACGCAATCGCGACCTTTCTTTATAGCGTGTGTAGTACGCAATACCGAGTTTCACTAAACAACGATATGCTATTAAAATATTATTAAAACTAGCCATAATGAATAGTAATAAAAACTTTTTGAAATTTTTTAAATTTCATTTTTCAAAATGGACATCATTTTTGGATTCGGAATATCGAAATTAGCTTAGGGTTTAATTTTGGTAATTTTCTGATAACTTTCATATTTTGATGAATAGTGTAAATTACTAAATTTTAATTAAAAACAACTTTTTCAATAGAAATAATTATTAGTGATAAATTATTAATTTTAGTGGTTTTAAAGTATATTTAGAATATATTTTTACAATTTAATACAATGATGGTCATTGGATGTAATTTCACAATTAAACCAGTTATAAACAAGTTTCAATCTTTTGATAGTTATTATCTCTTAAAAACACGCTATTTATTTTGACAATGAGAATTAATTTTTAAATTAGTTATTGCAACTTATATGTTTTGAATTTTGTAAAATAGACTTCATTTTTGAGTTCATAATATCAAATATAGATTAGGCCTAATTTTTGGTATTTTTCAGAAAAATTTCAATTTTTGATGAATAGTGAAACCACAAGTGGTAGTTAAAAAAAACTTAATTGTTCATAAAACATAATTTTACCGCTTCTGTGAGTTTAATTTCAAAAATCTAAGAGACACGGTTGATGTCAGTAAGTAAAAGTTGGTTCAATGAGATGAAAATAATTTTTTGGTGAATAGTAACTTTTTACTTTTTTTTACCACGGTTATAAGTAAATAGGGTAATTAAGGGTACAAATGATATTATTATTACCCTAACACATGTCATAATTCTATTGGACAAGTGTAATTCGACCAAAAACAAACTTAGGAATAAAATATGACCATTTAGGCCCACTTGGAATAGATTGGGACATTTATTATTAATTTATTTAAAGAAGGGTTAAAAGAGTTAAAATCAAGGTTTATTTACTAAAACATTTTTAATATTGGGTTATACATAAAATAAATTCGACTATAAATATTAATTAGAATGATAAAAATATTTCCTACATAATGGTCTTTTATTTGTAATTTTTAGACATTATATAATTTATTTTATTTATGACACAACGATGAAGGAGTAATTATCTTATTAATGAAAAATTGACATAATTGATGTTATAAATAACCAAATAAATATAAATTGAGACTTTTTATGAATTCCACTAATTTTCTAGGTTAATATGACATGTTAGTATTGATTTAATTATCTTTTTTCGAACTTATAATTCTGTTATGATTTTCAGAAAAATAAATTACTAAATAGTGTCAAAATTGACATAAAATAGTTTTTAAAACAAATATTATATTATTAATTGTTATTTTATTCCTACAAATCTAAGGTTCGGCCAAATGACATAGATAAAGATATATATATTAATAATAAACATCTTGGGGTTCGTTTGGCTTCTTATAGTATGTTTATTAACCTTATAGTGTAAGAACGCAAGAAGACACGGTAAAAGTTAAACTATTTAACTTAGAGATAAATCTAATTGATAAGGTTGAAATAATAACCTAAACTTGTCTAAATCCTATTGTATGAGAGTATTTCGACCCATCCCCACTTTATCTTCGAAATAAGACCCTTTGGAACCATTATAAACCGAATTTCACCTTAATATAAAATAATATTTTGAGATTTTCCTAAGGTGCCCCTCTCCTCCCTTATAAAAGGGCACCTCCTCCCTCTCTTCCTCACACAACATTGAGCATTCATGCTCGGCCAACCCATGCCAAATTCTCTTCTCCACTTCCCTAGAAACATCCTTGAGGTTCTGGTATTCTTCAAAGACCCATTTTAGTGCCCTAAAAGGAGGTCTCAAAGAAGCACTTCAAAGAAGAGGTAATGTCCGTTACCGATTCATTCACCTTTATTTCTTCTTCCACGTCTTCTTCTTAGGTTTTTTCATTATTAAGTAATAACATCAGTATTACTCATATAATGATATGTTATTATAAGTATTAAACAACCCTATTTCACCATCTATCCATCCTACGGAAAACGAAATCACCGCGCGTGCGTACGTACGGAATACCCTCTCAACGCCGTGGTGAAATCTATTTTCCACAACCACCTTACATGGACGGGTATAATGGTGTAAAGAATAACTATATATAGTTATTAGAACATCATATTGATTATGATATATTGTATCACCCACTCCAATTCAATTCAATAATTATGGAAATGATATGATCGCTCGTGCGTACGTACGGACTACCGTCTCCACGATGCGATGAGATTCATTCTCGATGTTAACCATTTAAGAATGATTATAAAGTATATATATGAAATAATAACTAAATATATGACATTATAAAGCTACTGGATTTATGTATATATGTATGTCATCTAATTAATTCCATTCAACTCAATAAAGAAACGAAAACAGCGTTCATGCGTACGTACGGCCTACCGTCTCCATGAACGGTGTATTTCTTTCCATTTACTAATTTATTATATATATGTATATTCTGAATATAAACCATGTTTTATATTCTGGAATTAAGTAATTATGATCTAATCAATCATATGAATAATTACAAGTCAAAACACGGACGACAAATGAAACAATTTTTCCAAAAACGCTCTTTAACATGGAATTTACAAAAGAACGGGTAATATTAAGTCATAAGTGAACCATATATGATATCATAACAATGAATATGATTCTGTAATAAGTCAATGACATTATTTAAATCATTATACAGGAGGTTCGGACACTTACGAAGAAAATCGGACCTAAGGTAAGGGAAATATCACAATCTCATTTTTATCCGAGATTGTTTGGCATTTACTAGGGTGTATTTTATCATCCACATCCATGTTTCCTAGATATGTAATATTATTTCCATCCACCTACAATTTTTTAAATCCAATTTTACCCTTCGGTAAGTTTTTAGTAAAAGATATGAAAGGAATCTTTTGTCATTTTTCATACGAGGTACTTTTTGACTTTTCCGACAATAGTACGAGAAGAATGTTTTTTTAACTTATATGGCATGAATGAATTTTTTAAAAAATTATTTCCAAGAGGCTTCATTTAAAAGTTTTCATGTTTATTTTTAATCAACTTATTTCAGTTTAGAATTGTACGACATGTTAAGAATGGAAAGTGTTTTTGAAGCAGAATGGATATGTTCCTCAAGAACGGAGTTTAAATGTTTTATCAAAATTATTTTCCATCTAAGATAATAAAGGGTTCTGTTTCTATCCCTATTATTACATTGATTTGATTATCTTGTGATGTAATTATATTTTTATGAATCCCTTTATCTTATATGAATTGTTTTATGATGTCACGATGTTTAAGATTCCCATTTTTGTTACATGGGTTATGCTATGATGTGTGGTTTATGATTTTGTGGAACACATAAGAATGGTACCATTATGAGATGGGTGGGACCTATATCTCCCTCAAATTCATTGGGTAAACATTTTATATCTCATGAGATAGACATGGCTTGAATGGTTGGTTATATCGGTTCAGTGAAACAGGACTGAAACGAGGGTGACTCGGTTCAGAAAGGGACTTTGTCCACTAAGATAGTCTTGGCAATGAGTCTTGAGTAATAAGATATGATTATCTATGATTATTTGTGTATGCCACAAAGTTTCATGTTTTATGTTATGATTATTGGGATTTCATTTCACTACTATGATTTATCCCATGTTATGAAATTATGATCCCTTTTGCAGGTTAAGATTTCCAAAATGTTATGTTCTTATGAAAATGTTGTGATTGATATTTCTTTTGTTTAACCATACTGAGCATTTGACCTCCCCCTTTTATGTTTTTTTCCCAGGATATAAATAAAGGTTTTAGGTAATAAAAAAACGAAGATCTTTATGGGAGATGTTGAAGATCTTTCACCAGGATTAGAAGATTATATTCCGAGTTTCCAAAGACACTAAACTATTACGGTCCTTGTGTGTGTGTTTTTGTTATGTAATAAGTATTCCACAAATATAATGTAATGTCAATGTACGTCAGGATTCGGGTCTCTACATTTGGTATCAGAGGAAAGGTTTAGTCAACCTTTGGAAACTAGGATGCGAAAGCGTTAGTGAGATCCCTAGAGATATTTCTAAGGTATGCCTAGGGATGTCCCTAAGGATAAGTATAGGAATGGGATATAGTCCTAGAACTATGGTAACGATATTAGAATTTAACCTAAGATGTTAGATATTGATGTTACTCCCCCTTTATTATGATTTTTGACTCTAACACTATTATTTTTGGGTTTTAGAAAATGCCTCGAAACAAGATGATTCACGATAATGGAAGATATTATGGACAATGGAATGATATTCTTCATGAGCAACCAAATGAAATGGGATTTGGAAGTCTAGACATAATTACTATGTCGAATCATAAATCTCATAATATGATCAATAACGTAAAATTTTGTAAGTTTCCGGACTCGGATAATATGAGAAAGATGGAGTTTCATGATGATCATAGAGGAAAGAATGTTCAATTTCCCCTATGTAAATCATGTGGGAAGAGGAATCAAGGAGAATGTTTCAAAGGAACTGGAAGATGTTTTGGGCGTTGAAAAGAAGGACACAAATCCAGTAAGTGCAAAGGAAAAGGTTCAGCTAACACCAGGGATGAGGATAATGGTATTGCAACGACATAAACAATGGTTAAATGTTTTAAATGTGGAATGTACGGGCATTATGAAAACCAATGCCCTAAGGGAAAGTATCATGAAGAGAATCAGTATGGTCGTATGGGTAGTATTTATGTTGATAATGATGAAGATACTACAAATGATATGTGAGATGAAAGAATTGATGAAGCTCGGTCAATGGTTTAAGAATGTAGTGGAACGATTACATGTTTATCATGTGTAAGGTTGTATAAGTAATCTCATGGTACTATTGAATAAAGAGACATCTAAGGATTGTTACACTGTTACCTTTCCTTGAGTTTTGAAAGTGTATGATTAATGTTACCAGTATCCATTAAAGTTTATTCAGATATTTTTGGAATGTAGATGATATGCACATAATGAAGGGATAAGGAGAAAATTAAATGTTTGATAGTATTCCAGAGCTCATGACTGATATAAGGAGAAGGTTATATCATGGTTTGAGTATATAGAATTTTTGGATTTTGGTATGTGGAAAGAGTTAACTTTTGACAGCATTCATGTTTTCACTAAGGTTCAATGGGTATTCAAGAGAGTACAAGATTAAGGCCATTGAATGTTTAGAATGTGACCAACAAGACATATCATATGATATATGGGGATCAACGATGGTATCAAATCCCTAGTAATTGTTTTCACTATATTATGAGTGTGGACTGCAGTATTATGGGAAAGCCTAAAGATTGGAATGGATTATGTTGGATATAAGTTAGTATTGTTTAAGGATAGAAGTTTTTTCGATGGGATGTTATAGTAATATAGTTTTAGAAAAAGGAAAACCTGCCGGACGGGCGACAGCCCATCGCGTCGGACAAGGATGTGGGAATCGAACCCACAACTGAAATGTGACTGGCCTTTATCGCCTACCACTGGCCTACAAGAAGTCCCTGGTTAGTATAAAATTGTTTTATTTTATTAAGAGGTATGATATATGAAGTATAAGTTCATTTTTGGAACCATATACGATTAATCTAACCATAAGATGGACTTATAACTTTTACTAACCTTTTGTTTGAAAGAGATGGAATGACCCATCATTCTATCAAATGATCTGCTAACACATCACGAATAACAAATTCAACTTCATTTCTTTAAGGGATGAAGTGGAAATTGTTCAATTCACGAACAATAGTGAGATTGTACCAAAATCATACAAGTATTCATCAACTTTTGGGAAATGATCTTGAAAACCAAAAATGTTGTCCATGTTCCCTTATATCCGATGAATCAGATGGCACCTTAGATCATCACAAATCAATAGCTTTATGATTTTTGACTTTTCCATAGCCATGTTCTCTACCACTCTCCATCAGAACATGATGGATTGATTTCTCTTCCATATCCATATTTTCACCTATGTGGAAACCCAGTGATTAGTTTATTTGGGTAACCGTTACGTTTCATACTTTTGTTTTTAAAGATTGGTTTTGGTATTCCTTTTTATGATGTTGGTTTCTATTAAAGAAACTTTCGAATAGTAAACCAATTATAACCTCGACGAATTTCGAGGGTGAAATTCATTTTAAGGGGGGTAGAATGTAACACCCCAAGATTTTACGATTTTTTTTTAATTTCATTAATGTCTTGTGTTGTACGCTACACCAAATGGATCTTGCACAACACGCATCCTTGACTTTCCTTTCATTACACGCAATCACAACCTTCCTTGATAGCCTGTGCAGTACGCAATACCGAGTTTCACCAAACAACGATATGCTATTAAAATATTATTAAAACTACCCGTTATGAATAGTAATAACCACTTTTTGAAATTTTGTAAATTTTATTTTTCAAAATGGACTTAATTTTTGGATTCGGAATATCGAAATTAGCTTAGGGTGAAATTTTGGTAATTTTTGGATAACTTTCATATTTTGATGAATAGTGGAAATTACTAAATTTTAATTAAAAACAACTTTTTCAATCGAAATAAATAATAGTTATAAATTATTAATTTTAGTGGTTTTAAATTTTATTTAGAATATATTTTTACAATTTAATACAATGATGGTCATTGGATGTAATTTCACATTTAAACCAGTTATAAACAAGTTTCAATCTTTTGAAAGTTATTATCTCTTAAAAACATGCTATTTGTTTTGACAATGGGGATTAATTTTTAAATTAGTTAATACAACTTATATGTTTCGAATTTGGTAAAGTAGACATCATTTTTAAGTTCATAATATCAAATATAGCTTAGGCCTAATTTTTTTTATTTTTCTGAAAACTTTCAATTTTTGTGAATAGTGAAACTACAAAGTGGTAGTTAAAAAAACTGAATTGTTCATAAAACTTAATTTTACCACTTTTGTGAGTGGAATTTCAAAACTCTGAGAGACATGGATGATGTCAGTAAGTAAAATGTGGTTAATTGAGATGAAAATAATTTTTTTTGTGAATAGTAGCTTTTTACTTTTTTACCACGGTTAAAAATAAATAGGGTAATTAAGGGTAGAAATGATATTATTATTATCCTAACACGTGTCCTAATTCTATTGGACAAGTGTAAATCGACCAAAAAAAAACTTTGGAATAAATTATGACCATTTAGGCTCACATGGATTAGATTAGGACATTTATTATTAATTTATATAAAGAAGGGTTAAAAGAGTTAAAATCAAGGTTTATTTACTAAAACATTTTTAATATGGGGATACATATAAGATAAATTCAACTATAAATATTCATTAAAAATCTAAAAATATTTCCTACATAATGGTATTTTATTTGTAATTTTTAGACATTAAATAATTTAATTTATTTATGACAAAACGATGATGCAGTAATTATCTTATTAATGAAATATTGACATAATTGATGTTATAAATACCCAAATAAATATAATTTAAGACTTTTTATTAATTCCACTAATTTTATAGGTTAATATGACATGTTATTATGGATTCAATTAACTTTGTTAGAACTTATCAATCTGTTATGATTTTCACAAAAATCAATTACTAAATAGTGTCAAAATTGACATAAAATAGTTTTTAAAACAAATATTATATTATTAATTGTTATTTTATTCCTAAAAATCTATGGTTTGACCAAATGACATAGATAAGGTAATATATATTAAAAATAAACAACTTGGGTTTCGTTTGGCTTATTATAGTAAGTTTATTAACCTTATAGTGTAAGAACACAAGAAGACACAGTAAAAGTTAAATTATATAACTTAGAGTTAAATTTAATTGATAAGGTTAAAATAATAAACTAAACTTGTCTAAATCCTATTGTATGAGAGGAGTTCGACCCATACCCACTTTATCTTTAAAATAAGACCCTTTGAAACCATTATAAACCGAATTTGACCTTAATATAAAATAATATTTGGAGATTTTCCTAAGGTGACCCTCTCCTCCCTTATAAAAGGGCACCTCCTCCCTCTCTTCCTCACACCAATTTGAGCATT
This sequence comes from Viscum album, assembly GCA_963277665.1. Lineage (NCBI taxonomy): Eukaryota > Viridiplantae > Streptophyta > Magnoliopsida > Santalales > Viscaceae > Viscum > Viscum album. The sequence goes on along the minus strand of OY728163.1, from coordinate 860,733,115 downwards.
AAATCTCGGCCAACCCCTGCCACATTCTCTTCTCCACTTCCCTAGAAACATCCTAGAGGTTCTGGTCTTCTTCAATGACCCATTTTAGTGCCCTAAAAGGAGGTCTCAAAGAAGCACTTCAAAGAAGAGATAATGTCTGTTACCGATTCTTTCACCTTTATTTCTTCTTCCACTTCTTCTTATTAGGTTGTTTCATTATGAAGTAATAACATCAGTATCATTCATATACTGATATGTTATTATAAGTATGAAACAACACTATTTCACCATCTATCCATCTTATGAAAAATGAAATCACCGCGCGTGCGTACGTACGAAATACCGTCTCCACGCCGTGGTGAAATCTATTTTCCACCACCACCTTACATGGATGGGTATAATGGTGTAAAGAATAACTAGACATAGTTATTAGAACATCATATTGATTCTGATATATTGTATCATCCACTCCAATTCAATTCAATAATTATGGAAATGATATCATCGCTCTTGCGTACATACGGACTACCGTCTCCACGACGTGATGAGATTCATTCTCCATGTTAACCATTTAAGAATGATTATAAAGTATATATAATAAATAATAATAAAATATATGACATTATAAAGCTACTAGATCTATGTATATATGTATGTCATTTACATAATTCCATTCAACTCAATAAGGAAACGAAAACAGCGTTCATGCCTACGTACGGCCTACCGTCTCCATGAACGGTGTATTTCTTTCCATTTACTAATTTATTATATATATGTATATTATTAATATAAATCATGTTTTATATTCTGGAATTATGTAATTATGATCTAAGCAGTCATATGAATAATTACAAGTCAAAACACGGACGACAAATGAAACAATTTTACCCAAAACGCTCTTTAACATGGAATTTACAAAAGAACGGGTAATATAAAGTCATAAGTGAACCATATATGATATCATAAAAATGAATATGATTCTGTAATAAGTCAATGACATTATTTAAATCATTATATAGGAGGTTCGGAAACTTACGAAGCAAATCGGACCTAAGGTAAGGGAAATATCACAATCTCATTTTTATCCGAGATTGTTTGGCATTTACTGGGGTGTATTTTATCATCCACATCCATGTTTCCTCGACATGTAATATTATTTCCATCCATCTACAATTTTTTAAATCCAATTTAACCCTTCGTTAAGTTTTTAGTAAAAGATATTAAAGCAATCTTTTGTCGTTTTTCATACGAGGTACTTTTTGACTTTTCCGACAAAAGTACGAGAAGAATGTTTTTTTAACTGATACGGAATGAATGGATTTTTAAAAAAATTACTTCCAAGAAGCTTCATTTACAAGTCTTAATGTTTATTTTTAATCAAATTATTTTAGTTTAGAATTGTACGACATGTTAAAAAAGGAAAGTGTTTTTGAAGTAGAAAGGATATTTTCCTCAAGAATGGAGTTCAAATGTTTTATAAAAATTATTTTCCATCTAAGATAATAAAGGGTTCTGTTTATATCCCTATTATTACATTGATTTGATTATGTTGTGATGGAATTATATTTTTATGAATCCCTTTATCTTATATGAATTGTTTTATGATGTCACGATGTTTATGATTCCCATTTCTGTTACATGGGTTATGCTATGATGTATGGTTTATGATTTTGTGGCACACATAAGAATTTTATCATTATGAGATGGGGGGACCTATATCTCCCTCCAATGCATTGGGTAAGGATTTTATATCTCATGAGATAGACATGGATGGAATGGTAGGTTATACCGGTTCAGTGAAACAGGACTGAAACGAGGGTGACTCGGTTCAGAAAGAGACTTTGTCCACTAAGATAGTCTTGGAAATGAGTCTTGAATAATAACATATGATTATCTATGATTATGTGTTCATGCCACAAAGTTTCATTTTTTAAGTTATGATTATTGGGATTTCATTTCACTACTATGACTTATCCCATGTTATGAAATTATGCTCTCTTTTGCAGGTTAAGATTTCTAAATTGTTATGTTCTTATGAAAATGTTGTGATTGATATTTCTTTTGTTTACCCTTACTGAGCATTTGAGCTCACCCTTTTATGTTTTTTTCCCAAGATATAAAGAAAGGTTTTAGGTAATAAAAAAAGGAAGATCTTTATGGGAGATGTTGAAGATCTTTCACCAGGATTAGAATATTATATTCCGAGTTTCCAAAGACACTAAACTATTATGGTCCTTGTGTGTGTGTTTTTGTTGTGTAATAAGTATTCATCAAATGTAATGTAATGTCAATGTACGTCAAGATTAGGGTCTCTACAGTTGGTATCAGAGGAAAGGATTAGTCAACCATTGGAAACTAGGATGCGAAAGCATTAGTGAGATCTCTAGAGATATTTCTAAGGTATGACTAGGGATTTCCCTAAGGATAAGTATAGGTATAGGATATAGTACTAGAACTATGGTAACGATATTAGAATTTAACCTAATATGTTAGATATTGAAGTTACTCCCCCTTTATTATGATTTTTGCCTCTAACACTATTCTTTTTGGGTTTTAGAAAATTCCTTGAAACAAGATGATTCACGATAATGGAAGATATTATGGATAATGGAATGATATTATTCATGAGCAACCAAATGAAATGGGATTTGGAAGTCCAAACATAATTATTATGCCGAATCAGAAATCTCATAATATGATCAATAAAGTAAAATTTTGTAAGTTTCCTGACTCGGATAATAAGAGAACGATGGAGTTTCATGATGATCATAGAGGAATGAAAGTTCAATTTCCCCTATGTAAATCATGTGGGAAGTGGCATCAAGGAGAATGTTTCAAAGGAACTAGAAGATGATTTGGGTGTGGAAAAGAAGGACACAAAGCCAGTATGTGCAAAGGAAAAGGTTCAGTTTACACCAGGGATGAGGATAATGGTATTGCTACGACATCAACAATGGTTAAATGTTTTAAATGTGGAATGTACGGGCATTATGAAAACCAATTCCCTAACGGAAAGTCTCATGAAGAGAATCAGTATGGTCATATGGGTAGTATTTATGTTGATAATGATGAGGAGACTACAAATGATATGTGAGATGAAAGAATTGAAGACGCTCGGTCAATGGTTTAAGAATGAAGTGGAATGATTTCATGTTTATCTTGTGTAATGTTGTATAAGTAATCTCATGGTACTATGGAATAAAGAGACATCTAAGGATTGATACACTGTTGCCTTTCCTTGTGTTTTGAAAGTGTATGATTAATGTTACCAGTATCCATGAAAGTTTATTCAGATATTTTTGGAATTTAGATGATATGCGCATAATGTATGGATAAGGAGAAAATTAAATGTTTGATAGTATTCATGAGCTCATGACTGATACAAGGAGAATGTTATATCATGGTTTGAGTATATATAATTTTTGGATTTTGGTATGTGGAAAGAGTTAACTTTTGAAAACATTCATGTTTTCACTAAGGTTCAATGGGTATTCAAGAGAGTACATGATTAAGGCCTTTGAATGTTTAGAATGTGACCAACAAGACATATCTTATGATATATGGGGATCAACGATGGTATCAAATCCATGGTAATTGTTTTCACTATATTATGATAGTGGACTACAGAATTATAGGTAAGCCTAAAGATTGGAATGGATTATGTTAGACATAAGTTAGTATTGTTTAAGGATAGAAGTTTTTTCGATGGGATGTTATAGTAATATAGTTTTAGAAAAAGGACAAACTCCAGGATGGGCGACAGCCCATCGCGTCGGACAAGGCTGTGGGAATCGAACCCAAAACTGAAATGCGACTGGCCTTTATCGCCTACCACTGACCTACAGGAATTCCCTGGTTAGTATAAACTTGTTTTATTTTATTAATCTTTATGATATATGAAGTATAAGTTCATTTTTGGAACTATATACGATTAATCTATCCATAAGATGGACTTAAACTTTTTCGAACCTTTTGTTTGAAAGAGATGGAATGACCCATCATTCTATCACATGATCTGATAACACATCACGAATAACAAATTCAACTTCATTTCTTTAAGGGATGAAGTGGAAATTGTTCAATTCACGAACAATAGTGAGATTCTACAAAAATCATACAAGTATTCATCAACTTTAGGGAAATGATATTGAAAACCAAAAATGTTTTCCAAGTTCCCTTATATCCGATGAATCCGACGGTATCTTAGATCATCACAAATCAATAGCATTTTGATTTTTGGATTTTCTATAGTCATGTTCTCTACCACTCTCCATCAGAACATGATGGTTATATTTCTCTTCCATATCCATATTTTCACCTATGTGGAAACCCAATGATTAGTTTATTTGGGTAACCATTACGTTTCATAATTTTGTTTTTAAAGATTGGTTTTGGTATTCCTTTTTATGATGTGGGTTTCTATTAAATAAACTTTCTAATAGTAAACCATTTATAACCTCGACGAATTTCGAGGGAGAAATTCATTTTAAGGGGTGTAGAATGTAACACCCCAAGATTTAATAAAAAATATTATTTTTAATTTCATTAATGTCTTGTGTTGTATGCTACACCAAAAGTAGCTTGCACAACACGCATCCTTGACTTTCCTTTCATTACACGCAATCACGACCTTCCTTGATATCCTGTGTAGTACGCAATACCGAGTTTCACTAAACAACGATATGCTATTAAAATATTATTAAAACTAGCCATTATGAATAGTAATAACCACTTTTTGAAATTTTGTAACTTATATTTTTCAAAATGGACTTCATTATTGGATTCAGAATATCGAAATTAGCTTAGTGTGAAATTTTGGTAATTTTTGGATAACTTTCATATTTTGATGAATAGTGGAAATTACTAAATTTTAATTAAAAAAAACTTTTTCAATCGAAATAATTAATAGTGATAAATTATTAATTTTAGTGGTTTTAAAGTATATTTAGAATATATTTTGACAATTTCATACAATGATGGTCATTTGATGTAATTTCACATTTAAACCAATTATAAACAAGTATTAATCTTTTGATAATTATTATCTCTTAAAAACACGCTATTTGTTTTGACAACGGTAATTAATATTTAAATTAGTTAATGCAACTTATATATTTTAAATTTGGTAAAATAGACATCATTTTTGAGTTCATAATATCAAATATAGCTTAGGCCTAATTTTGGGTATTTTTCTAAAAACTTTCAATTTTTGATAAATAGTGAAACCACTAAGTGGTAGTTAAAAAAACTGAATTGTTCACAAAACGTAATTTTACTGCTTCTGTGAGTGGAATTTCAAAAATCCGAGAGACACGGTTGATGTCAGTAAGTAAAATTTGGTTCAATGAGATGAAAATAATTTTTTGGTGAATAGTAACTCATTACGTTTTTTACCACGGTTAAAAGTAAATAGGGTAATTAAGGGTAGAAATGATATTATTATTACCCTAACACATGTCCTAATTCTATTGGACAAGTTTAATTCGACCAAAAAAAACTTATAAATAAAATATGACCATTTTGGCCCTCTTGTATTAGATTAGGACATTTATTATTAATTTAATTAAAGAAGGGTTAAAAGAGTTAAAATCAAGGATTATTTACTAAAACAATTTTAATACGGGGTTATACATAAGATAAATTCTACTATAAGTATTCATTATAAATTTAAAATAATTTCCTACATAATGGTATTTTATTTGTAATTTTTAGACATTTAATAATTTAATTTATTTATGACACAACGATTATGCAGTAATTATCTTATTAATGAAATATTGACATAATTGATGTTATAAATAACCAAATAAATAAAATGTGAGACTTTTTATGAATTAATATAATTTTCTAGGTTAATATGACATGTTATTATTGATTTAAATAACTTTGTTCGAACTTATCATTCTGTTATGATTTTCACAAAAATCAATTACTAAATAGTGTCAAAATTTACATAAAATAGTTTTTAAAACAAATATTATATTATTAATTGTTGTTTTATTCCTAAAAATCTAATTTTCGGCCAAAGGACATAGATAAGGTTATATATATTAATAATAAACAACTTGGGGTTCGTTTGGATTCTTATAGTATGTTTATTAACCTTATAGTGTAAGAACACAAGAAGACACGGTAAAAGTTAAATTATTTAACTTAGAGTTAAATCTAATTGATAAGGTTAAAATAATAACCTAAACTTGTCTAAATCATATTGGATGAAAGGATTTCGACCCATACCCACTTTATCTTCTAAATAAGTCCCTTTGGAACCATTATAAACCTAATTTTACCTTAATATAAAATAATATTTTGATATTTTACTAAGGTGCCCCTCTCCTCCCTTATAAAAGGGCACCTCCTCCCTCTCTTCCCCACCCAAATTTGATCATTCAATCTCAGCCAACCCCTGCCAAATTCTCTTCTCCACTTCCCTGGAAACATCCTAGAGGTTCTGGTCTTCTTTAAAGACCCATTTATTTCCCTAAAAGGAGGTCTCAAAGAAGCACTTCAAAGAAGAGGTAATGTCCGTTACCGATTATTTCACCTTTATTTCTTCTTCCACTTCTTATTATTAGGTTGTTTCATTATGAAGTAATAACATAATTATCACTCACATAATGATATGTTATTATAAGTATGAAACAACCCTATTTCACCATCTATCTATCCTACGGAAAATGAAATCACCGCGCGGGCGTAAGTACGAAATACCGTCTCCACCCCGTGGTGAAATCTATTTTCCACCACCACCTTACATGGATGGGTATAATAGTGTAAATAATAACTATACATATTTATTAGAACATCATATTGATTCTGATATATTTTATCATCCACTCCAATTCAATTCAATAATTATGGAAACGATATCATCGCTCGTGCGTACGTACGGACTACCGTATCCACGACGCGATGAGATTCATTCTCCATGTTAACCATTTAAGAATGATTATAAAGTATATATAATAAATAATAATGAAATATATGACATTATAAAGCTACTAGATTTATTTGTATATGTATGTCATCTACTTAATTCAATTCAACTCAATAAGGAAACGAAAACAGTGTTCATGCGTACGTACGACCTACCGTCTCCATGAACGGTGTATTTCTTTCCATTTACTAATTTATTATATATATGTATATTTTGAATATAAATCATGTTTTATATTTTGGAATTATGTAATTATGATCTAAGCAATCATATGAATAATTACAAGTCAAAACACGGACGAAAAATGAAACAATTTTACCCAAAACGCTCTTTATCATGGAATATACAAATGAACGGGTAATATAAAGTCATAAGTGAACCGTATATGATATCATAAAAATGAATATGATTCTTTAATAAGTCAATGACTTTATTTAATTGATTATACAGCAGGTTCGGACACTTACGAAGCAAATCGGACTTAAGGTAAGGGAAATATCACAATCTCATTTTTATCCGAGATTGTTTGGCATTTACTAGGGTGTATTTTATCCTCCACATCCATGTTTCCTCGATATGTAATAATATTTCCATCCACCTAAAATTTTTTAAATCCAATTTTACCCTTCGGTATGTTTTTAGTAAAAGATATGAAAGGAATCTTTTGTCCTTTTTCATACGAGGTACTTTTTGACTTTTCCGACAAAAGTACAAGAATAATGTTTTTTAACTTATACGGGATGAATGAATTTTTTTAAAAATTATTTCCAAGAAGCTTCATTTACAAGTTTTCATGTTTATTTTTAATCAACTTCTTTTAGTTTATAATTTTACGACATGTTAAGAAAGGAAAGTGTTTTTGAAGTAGAAAGGATATTTTCCTCAAGAATAGAGTTCAAATGTTTTATCATAATTATTTTCCATCTAAGATAATAAAGGGTTCTATTTCGATCCTTATTATTACATTGATTTGATTATGTTGTGATGGAATTATATTTTTATGAATCCCTTTATCTTATATGAATTGTTTTATGATGTCATGATGTTTGAGATTCCCATTTTTGTTACATGGGTTATGCTATGATGTATGGTTTATGATTTTGTGGCACACATAAGAATGGTATCATTATGAGATAGGTGGGACCTATATCTCCCTCCAATGCATTGGGTAAAGATTTTATATCTCATGAGATAGAAATGGCTGGAATGGTAGGTTATACCGGTTCAGTGAAACAGGACTGAAACGAGGGTGACTCAGTTCAGAAAGGGACATTGTCCACTAAGATAGTCTTGGCAATGAGTCTTGACTAATAAAATATGATTATCTATGATTATGTGTGTATACCACAAAGTTTCATGGTTTATGTTATGATTATTGGGATTTTATTTCACTACTATGATTTATCCCATGTTATGAAATTATGCTCTCTTTTGCAGGTTATGATTTCTAAAATGTTATGTTCTTATGAAAATGTTGTGATTGATATTTCTTTTCTTTACCCTTACTGAGCATTTGAGCTCACCCTTTTATGTTTTTTTCCCATTATATTAATAAAGGTTTTAGGTAATAAAAAAAGGAAGATCTTTATGGGAGATGTTGAAGATCTTTCACCAGGATTAGAAGATTATATTCCGAGTTTCCAAAGACACTAAACTATTATGGTCCTTGTGTGTGTGTTTCTGTTATGTAATAAGTATTCCGAAAATGTAATGTAATGTCAATGTACATCAAGCTTTGGGTCTCTACATCCATGATTGGGGATTATCTTCAATAGAGAATAACTCTTCATTAGGAAGTTCATAATTCAATGATGTATCTTCCACAGATGGATGTTCAACAAGTAATTCTACTAGATCTTGGCATTTTTTCCTTCAAAGGCAAAAATTGTATATCAAAATGTTTTAAAATAATTTCTCAATGTACCGAACACCCTCTAAACATAGGACGAGTGACGATAAATTGGATCGGGTTATTGCGAGACACCAATTGGACCCCATGATCATCTATGTAGTGCCTCAATTTCTGAACTACAATGAATAATTCCAAGAAGATCGTTTTGATACTTTAATACAGAGTCTTTATGTCAAGCATAGTTTGACTAAGATTGTAAAGTCTATTTTCATTCCAATCATCATTAATTTAGGAAAGTAGGGCACCTAGTAACCACTCTAAAGCTGTAACATATAGAATAATTGGTCTTCGTTCAATTGGTGGAATTAATACTGGTACACTCAGGATATATTTCATGAGGGTATCAAATGCCTCTTGGAAGTATTCATTCCATTGATAGGTGACTCCCTTCTTAATTAATCTATTGGAGGGAAAACAATTCCCTTCCAAATTATTGATGATGTTTTGAATATATTCCAAGTTTACAAGGAGACCCATTAACTCATTAAAATTTTGATGAGGATACATGCCATGTATTTCTTTTGTTTTATTAGTATCTTCTTCGATTCCATGATGGCATAAAAAGAATCATGGGAATTTTCCTAAGGTTACCATGAATGAAATTTTCATGGGGTTCATCATCAAATTTGTTTGTCAATGTTTACTAAATATGGTCTCAAGATCAGTCATGTGATTAGAACATTGTTTGATTTTAACCACTAAATCATCCCTAGAACATTAAATTAATTCTCCTATGATTGATTTGACGATATAGTGCATCACAGGTTGATACGTCGGAACATCATTCATTAATCCAAAGGGTATTTACCTAAGTAAAAACACACAATTAAGGGATTTGAATGTTGTAGACTATTCCACCTATATGGCCATGAAGATTCTATTGTACCCAGAGTAGACATCCATGAAGGGAATCGCTTCATATCCTACATTTTATTCAATTAAATGATTTGTGATTGGATCAAGAAAGTCATCCTTAGGAATATTCCAGTTAAGATCCATGAAATCAATGAAAACTCTGATGATCTCATTCATCTTTTTTACTGGGACAATGTTGGCAATCCCTTTTGGATATGGAACCTCCTTGAAAAAATAATCCTTGATAATCTTTTCAACTTCAATTTTAGTGGTATGAGTTGGTTGTGTTATTATTTCTACCATCATTAATCCTTAATGTTTTTCTAGAAAACCCAAATGATGAGTGGATATATTGGTATTATTCCATGGAATTTCTGTATATTTTCAAGAAAATATATCTCAATGTTTCTTTATAAATGAGTTATACATATATTTCTATTCAAAAGTCATGGCTGTATTAATTTTAGTGGGTCGTGGATCTTCTTCTATACCCAGATTTATATCTCTGAGATCATACACAGTGGTTGAGACCCCTTCCTCGAATGATGGAGGAGAATCCCTGATATAATTCTCTTCATCTTAATTAAGTGTCACTACTTAAATTTCTACTTTCATAGTAGATGATGAACTAGAAAATTTCAATGCTAGGGGAGGAGTCAGTCTTTGGACATCTTGAAGAAGAGGCCTCCATTTCTAACACTACATATGGTTAAGGGTCTTCCCAGAGTAATAAAGAGGAGATGATTGGTTGATAATCATCATCTTTGTCTTCCTCTAGTATTTCTATTACATCTTCTTGTCTTATTGGTTCATTAAAGGCTTTCTGAAGTTAAGTTGGCGAAAAGAAGACATCTTTATTTAAGCTTCCACCACCACATGGTAAATAAACAATTTATCATATGTTTTCTAGATCAATATTGGCAATGGACATTAGGGAATTCATAGGATGAGTGTATTGATTTGGGTTTATCCTTTCAATTTTACTCATCAGAAATAGAATCTATATTCTCAAATGATTGATTGGGTATAATGATATCTTTTCCAGACCATTTGAAGCATTGATTTAGGTTACCTATTTTATCATGGACCTTGTTCCCTTCGTCTGATAAAACATTTCATCAATGTATAGATAATCCCATGTTTGTAAGAGACCCTTGTCACCATAGAATGTTCCAATTTGACAGCTGAAATTGTAATTGAGACATTGGAGATCTGAAAAAGGTATGGAAACATGTTGATGTAGCCAAGGCCTACCAACCAGATTGATAAAGGTTGTGTCCTAATGGAAAACAATAAAATATTAATTAGACCCACATTCTCCCATTTTTGTTCTAAGTGTACTCTTGTCGAGCGGTTCTTTCTCGTTCATTTCATTAACTTTCAAAATTTATGTCAAAGGAGATAAGTTAGATTCCGTGATTCTCAATCGACGATGTATATGAATAAGAATGAGGATGCCTCCAAATCCATTTTCAATGATTTCTAATTGGATGTCTCTTTCTTTGACCCTTCCAGATAGATAAAAGGCATGATATTTTCATGTACAAAATAATCTTCATTATTATCTATGAAATATATAACTACATCACATTCTGTAGGATCATTCAATATAAGATAATCTTGAATAGTAAAACCATCAATTTCAAACTGTTGAGGAGTTAACAAAGCCCAATAAGTTCTTCTCGAAGATCTTTTTCTTGATTGAGGGCATCCGAAATTAACAAATTGGTCAGTAATTAGACGTGCTATTTAAAAAAATTATAGTAAATGTTCATAGGTCTACATTTCCAAACATGAAGATGTGGTTTTCTATGTTCCTTGGAAGTTTATGCTTCTAATGTAGATATATAAACAATGGGAATAGTAACTTGAAATAATCTTATCTTTAAATGTTCATACTGACAATGTATATGTACTAGCTGAGATATATATGGTGTATCCTCTAATTAGTCCTCCAAATTAATCATGCCATGCCTGAACCTGCCATGCGTGGAATAATTTCCTTGCTCTTTTTGAGCCCACTGAATAGAACTCCCACGTGTTATTGCAGCATATACAGATCGAGCATGGGTAGAGTTAAAATTAATGTTTCTATATTAACCATGTCTTCTCTTGTATACTCAACCTTATCTTATTCATATGGTTCACTAGTTAGGTAAATATAACTCAGTCTCATTATATCAAAATTCATCATTGGAATTGGTATCTATTAATTGGATAACATTGACAAAACCAAAGATCAATTCTTCATCTAATAATGATTCATCTTGACAGGTCAGTTCTGATTGTGTCGTTTAGCGGGGAAGTTCCCATTCCAATGAAACATATGGAATTAAATCATCTATAGTCAATGAAAATATTTTCATTGAAAAAATATTGTCTTCATTTGAATTCTCTTTGTCCTTCTGATCACGTCACTTCTTTTAGGATTGACCTTTAGAGGACTGAATTTTTTATGAATGATATTTTTCGTTGATGGGAGTGGTAGAAGACACAATCATTTATTTCAACTATGTTCATATAATTTCATTTGTGCAGTTGAATGTATTCCTTGTCATCCAGTCATCATATTCATGTGCGTTTTTACCATTTAATTCCTACCATTCGTGTTCTTCCTCTGTACCAATAGTAGTAACACATGCTGCTTGTGTGAAGGAACATTTCAGTTTCATTTGTCCAGAGTCTACAATTTTTTTTCAGGAGGTCATTGAAAACAAAACACTCATGAATAGGATTCCTAAACATCTAGTACAAGGGAAAATAGTTCAGAATATCTTCATCCCCTTCTTCATTTGGATAATTTTTCCTTGGAAATGGAACCATTTTTTTCAAATATTAAATGAAGAAACCAGGAACCATTTCATTTAGAAAATAATTAAAAAATTTCTTTAACTCTGCCAACTATTTCTGACATTGATATCTTTGATCATCTTGACAAGGTGGTCACATCCTTAAATTCTTGGGAGGTGGATCCATCCGATATTATGATGTTTATGAGGTGGAAGTAGGTACAAGTGCTTTGTTGAGTGTGACTATAGTAGCCACTTCATTCCCTGTTCTACATCCTATAGTTGATGGAATTACACATGATTTAGTTTTAGATTACGCAAAGGAACCCTCTACCTATTAGGAAATTGATGCAAGGCCTCGAAACACTCATGTGTATTTCACAGGGATCAGTGGTGTGCATAACTCATCATGCAGATTTTCAAAACTAATTGGATGAAACTCTTCCTGAGAGAGTTCCACGTTTATGGAATATGTTAATAATTTCCATCGGGCAATGAAATATGAAACACTTTCATTTATTCTATGTTTAAAATATGTACGATTAATAAATATTATCTTCAACATTATTGAGCTAAATTGAAGATGAAAATTTTTCTGGGGATCTACATATCCCATAATTGATCGAGAATGATAAATTCTATACCAGACAAAATATACTCCCTGTAATGACATCACAAATCAGTTGTTCTTTATTGCTTTTTGTTGTTGGAGAGTCCATATATTGGGATCACAATGAGAAATTAAATATGAAAAATATTTCTATAGATCTCAAGAACTATTAATGATGTGGAATATAATATTCAAAAAAAATTGTGGGGGACAGATTAGATCAACCCATTCATGGTAAGCTCCCTTTTTCGGCAGAACTAGCACATAACATTCTTCTATATCTTTTAATCGAGTTGTTAATGCATGAATTTTGTTAATAAGAATTTTGGGATTATCTTGATTAGTTTGAAACTATACATGTACACAAGTTGGATAATGAACTGGTGTAACAGCCAGCAAAACCATTGGTGGTGGTGGTGGTATTTTTCTTGGATAACCCATGTGGATAAGGTTGTAAGGATGTGTTTCATCCTACCCAGCCTATGTACCCAATTGTGGTAATTAATTATCCAATCTGTAGTAACCACAAATCCTCTTTTCTGAGAAGCTCCTAAAGGAATTGGATGTTATATATCTTCATAGGGAGTATGTCTAGCAAAAATGATACATTCAAGTAACTCTATATTGAGTCTTTTCAACAATTTCATCCACTATTTTTGTTGTAAAAATCATTCTTCAAGTGAAATAGATTTATCTTCTCCTGTGGAAAAGCAATACATGATCTGACTATTACCATTCACCTGTTTAGATATATTTCAAAGGGGTTGTAGTTGATTATTTGAGGGAATTCCTAGATTCTGGGTAAGCCTCTTATTTCAGGCACGAACAACTCTTTCATTTCTTCTGTGTGTAACTTATTATGGATAAGAACTTCATCTTATGATTCCCATGAACTAGACTCATTTTCTGGAGGATATTTTTTAAATGTGTTAATGAAATTTACTGACCTATAATGCATTTATGGTGTTCTGTCTGAATCTTTTTAATATAATCTCCTATTATATTGTCCATGAGACTCCATTTTACTACATGCTAAATTCCTGGGAAATATTTGATAATAGTTACCCGAACAAAATCCATGGATAGTTTAGTTGTGCTCCCTATTAGTGGCCTTTTCCTTTATCAGGAGAAAAATAAATTCTGTTTAGGAGGTGATTTTAGATATGAAACATTCCCTAGCCTAGCAGGATGGGGCTATTTCTATTCTTCTTATTCAAACCATCGATCATTGATTATTGAATTTAAATGTTGAATTAAATAGGCCTGATCCCTGTAGGATGGGGTGGCTCTTGAACTGCTACAACTAAGATTCACGTAGATGTACTTATAATGTTTATATTTTTTATTCAAACATTACCTGGGTGAATTTTCTGACAACCAATAAAATCTACTATATCTGGTGTTTTCTGTACTATTTTAGAAATTATCTCCATTTGAAGCGTGATATCCTCTATGAAGGAGTCCTAAGAAAGATTCTCATATACATAGTGAATATTATCCCAATAGCTAGCTTTAGTTGGGCATGGCTCTGATGAGATCTTGTTGAGAATTTTTCTTGCGCGTATACTTGATTACATACAAAATCTGTCAATTTGTTATTGTCATAGGTAATATAATTGCACGAGACCACTTTTGTCAGGATTTTATGATTATAGAGTTCATTGTAATGAAATTCTCCATGTGCACCCATCCTATGATATGAACACCTTATGTGGTATGGAAAATATTAACTGGTGTATCCTTTTTAAATAATTGATGCATGAACCATGAAAGTTTCTCTACTGCTTTTCAATTGTTGGATATCGGGAAAATGAGAGAGATATTGAGTGAATTTGGTGTTGCAACCCTTATACTACCTTTAGATGTTTTTTATATTCATCATATTGTAAAACATTGGTTTTAAAATGACTAAAAGTCATCAATATGTTGAGTTCTACATCATGAATGAAATCATCTACCACTAATATCAAAATGTTGTATTATAAATTTTCCAATGATTGGAACATGACTGGATATCTCCATTAGCCAATTTTTATCTCATGTTTAACATACCTTCATCTATATTCACTGGAGGTTTCTCCACTTGGTCTGGAAATATTGGATGCTTCTCAATTGATTAATTAATATAATCGAATCAATCATTTTATCATATCATGTATTAGATGTCAAATAACCCAAGGAAGGTTCATATAATGATTGTTCCATTAAGTAATCTTCTGGTTGAGAATTTATTTCACCCATTAATTAAAAGGTATCATACCTGACATTCGTTGTTTTTGAAAGTGCCTTGAGATAAGAGGGATTTCCCATTACTACATTGTCAACTATATAATTATCATGACAATGTGAAACACTTCTTTGAAGAGTTATTCTGTAGAAAATCACATCATAGTGAGGAACACCCTAGAGGATTTCAGCAAGGTATTAATCCTTTTTATCCTTGGTCTCTTGGCCACACTGAGGGTTACTATGGCTCTCAACAAGAGATAGGCTATCTGGATTGACCAATTTTTAATGATGAAATCCTTCATGATGAATTGTTTTATGGGGAACTTCATAATTACTCAACCACTCCCATAATATGGTAATGGGAGGGTAGGATGTTGAACTACAACAGATAAATGTCTAAGGGCACCAAGAACCCCAACATTATGTGGATCAAGATCACAGTTTGGATCATGACTTTACAACTATGTTTTGAGAGACATCTTCTGGATTCTCTATTACAATTAGTTGGGGCCACATGCTGGATGAAGTGGTTATAATGGGTAGGTGTATGTGCCTACCTTGGAGTTGTTATATTTTCAATGTTTGGAGGGGACAAAAGGCACTTTTACAAAGAATGAAAGTAGCATTATTTTACAAAGCTATTATGGGGGTTGTATTATGCAGGGCCAAATAGGGTATGTGATGCATTACTAAATAGTGGCATATTTTGACTGTCAGACCCATTATATAGGAAACTAAATCAAGGCCACCTAAGGGAACATACTTCATAGTTAAAAAAAATATTTCTCAGATATTTGAAACACTTCCACCAAAAACATTATCAATGATTATGAAGATCTGAATATATTCAATATTAAGAGTGTGAAATATGAAATGAGGTAATACTGAATAACCATGATATATTTTTGAATCAATAATGGCCATGTGGTTGATGTCCTTAACAAAGATCTTACTCACATGTAAAATGGTAATATTCTTTGTTTCCTTTGAATCAATATCATGATCTGCAGTTTAGAGTCATAAAACAAGAAAATGAAGTAATTCTGATGTAAAAAGGTAATATTATAGTGATACCAAGGAATTAAACCCACATGTCACTACATATATCATATGGAAGAGAATCAAGCAGTATGTAGTCCTTTAAACATTTTCGATGTTGGTTTGACACATACATAGAGAATAAATTTTGTTTTTTATTGTGGCTGGGCTAAAAATTGAAGACCAAGGCATCTATATGGATCTCATAAAGATCATGATCAGGCCAAATGTAGTTATTTAACAATCATAATCGACATCAATTGATTTTGATGTGGGAGGTAGGGGATTTAAACACATTCTAGATGAATGATTTATATTTAAGACACAATACGGAATAAAAATCAATATGTGTATCTTAAAAGAGAACTCTATATAGATTTTGTTCATATATAGTTGGATGAAAATAGAAAATAAAATATTTCTTGGTTGTGGTTGGGATGATGATTTGAGATCTAGGTGTATCTAATTATCCCCTGTGGATAATAATCAAGGAACATGTTGTTCGTGAAAATGAGTCCCCTATGTAGATCTGAACCAGACAGAGGGAAAATATAGGGACTCCTGTGCCACAAAAGAGTAACAATGATTTCAAATATTCATGAATATAAAACTATTAACCTTAAATATAATGTATTTTAACCATACAATTTAATGTCGTACATCATGGAAAAATGTTGTCATGTAGTTTAACAATGTGTGATAAAGGAAAAGATGCAATGCATTTTAACACCATGCAGCATAGACACTTATGGTTGTTATGAAGTCTAATATCTTGTCACTAGGACCCTTTGTTGTGATGTTTAGAGTCATGTAGTGGGGATAATTTGATTAGTTACACAAATTATTTCTTCATGAATCTCGTATTGGTTGGAGTTGTAATAAGAACTACATCCATTTAGATTATGGAATAATTTCTATTTTAGAAGACCTTATGTATGGAATAAGGTCCTTACCACTATGTATCTAGTATTTGAGGTTTATTTTCTGGCATCACTGGAGTCCGGAGGACCAATACCAATTCTCTTTGAAGAAATGATCATAGGTGAACTTTATTATTAAAATATAGCACTTTTCTGTTCTAATAGACCTCTAAATGATGCTAAGTATGAAATATTTTTATGTCTAATCATTCCAGCTCATCAAATCATACCAAATATATTTCATCTATAGAAAAATGATCCATTATTTCATCATGGAGTAAATTAAATTGAATTTCAATTGGAAGCACTGCTTTTGTGTCGTACACTAATGACTATGGAGTTACATGTGTAAAAGTATAGGTAGTAGTCCGGTAAGACTATAAAGCATGAAAATTATTATAAAACTATGATTTATTATCATTATTAACCACATTAAACATTTTTTTGATTGGGCTTAATTTAAATCCTCTATTTTTCTATCGACCACTGCATGATAGAGAGATTAATGGTTGGATATGATATTATGCTATTGATATTACTTATTTACCTCATCAGAATGAAAATTGGTTCCATTGTCTTTCAATATAGTATGAGGGAAGCCAAATATGGTGATGATGTTATTTTTGACCAAACTAATAATGGTTTTAGATCCAATTTCATTTAGATGTATTGACTTAGCCCAGTTGATGATGGAGTCAGTAGTAGTAAGAATATACTTGAACTGATTAACTGTAGATGGAGGATCAGGTCCTATGAGATCTATTCGCCAAGTGAAAAATGTGTAGAAGTATTTAATTGTATGTAGAAACATTTTTGGTTAATGAATGATGTTGTCATGCACTTGAAAGGGATGACATTACTTATTGAAATCATTGCATTCCAGCATCATTGATGGCCAAAATTATACACGTTTTCATATTTGATCAGAAATCCCATGCCCAAATTAGGGATCCCCACAGGATCCTGCATGTACTTCTTTCTTGATAGTTGTAGTTTCTTATCCTTCGGTACTCATGAAGAGTATTCCATCAAATCCTCATTTTTAGAGGATCTGGTGGTGTTCTGGACTATCATAAAGAGTAAAATTGTCCACTCAACAATGGATCCATTCTTTTTCTTCTATATCTTGTGGAAGTACTCCATTTTGATGGTATTATATTATGGGTGTTAGACATCATGTAGTTTGACCATATGGATCAGAAATAGGGATAATTTTTTTAACTTACTCCATTACTGTTTTCACGAATTGTAAGACCACACAATGATGGGGAATACTGATGATGTTCACATCCTGGTCTGGGTCTTCTAGGGATATGGATACACGTGCCTGTGCATCAGCATGGGAATTTTGTGATCACGGGACATAAAAAAATGTCGAATATGAGGGAAATTCATTGATTAATCCTCATAAGTAATCACACAAATGGATTAACTCTTCTTTTCGGATATTATAATCCACATTGATTTTTTTGATTACCATCTATGAATCACCAATTACATTCAAGTGGTTCCCTTATATTGGAAGTTCCAATTCCAGGCCAACGATGAGAGAATGATACTCTAATTCATTGTTGGTACTATCGTCTGAAAACAGTATGGAAAAAGAAAATATTTCTTTTCTGTGGAGGTTAGTACAACTCCTATCCCATCTTTGTTGAGTTTGGGTTTTTTTATTCTCTTTTATTTTGTTCTTCTGGAGGCACCATCAAAATTAATTTCCCATGTTTGGGAAACTTCTTAAATAGAGAGTACCTCTTAATCAAGAAGTTTAGTGTCCAATGATGTATATTTTGTAGATGGATGTTCAGAAAGGAATTCGTGCATTGCTTGGCCTTTCATTCCCTTCTGAGAAACCAACTAGATATCAAGATTTTGTAAAATAGTTTCACACCTTTCAAAACATCCAGTAAGAATAGGATGATTGAGGATAAATCTGAGTGGGTTATTGCAAGACTCTAATTGGACCTCATGATGTTGTATGTAGTGCCTCAATTTCTGAACTGCAATGATTAATGTCAGACATAACTTTTTGATACATGAATATCGAGTCTCTTTGTCAATCATAGAACGACTAAGATAGTAAAAGCTATTTTCATTCAAAGCATCATTGATTTGTGCAATGAAGACACCCAATGATCTCTCTAATGATGTTACATAGATAATTATTGGCCTTATTTAAATAGCTGGAATTAATACTGGTGGGATCAAGAGATATTTCTTGAGGGTATCAAATACCTCATATAAGACTTTAGTCCATTGATAGGTGACCCTCTTCTTAATTAATATAGGGAAGGGAAAACACTTTCCTACAAATTTTTTGATGAAGCGCCAAATATATACCATTTGTACTTGGATTCCTCTTAACTCATTCAAATTTCGAGGTTTTTACATTTCATGTATTTTTTTTTCATAGTATTTTCTTTGATTCAATGATGGTGTACAATGAATCTAAGGATTTTTCCTATGGTTACCCAAAAATAACTTTTTAAGTGGTTCATAATCAAATTTTGTGGTCTATGCTTACTTAATATAACCTCAAAATCATGGAAAAAGAAGGATTTGAAGATATAGTGCATTACACGTTGATATTCGGCATCTGCATTCATTTTGTCAATGTGTGTTTCCCAGTAGAAAAACACACATTGATGGGATTTGAACATTGTAGATTCTTCCTCCTATGGGTCCATGCAGATTTGATTTTACCCAAAGTATCTATACATGAAGGAAATAGCTTCCTATTTTTTTTGTTTCATCATTTAAATTCTCTGTGATCAGAAATGGAAGCTCATATTTAGGAAAATTCTAGTTATGATCTTTGAAATCATTGGAAACTATGATTTCCCCATTTATTTTTATTACTAGGAAAAATTTGGCCATACATTTTTGATTTTGAACCTCCCTGGAAAATTAATCCTTGATAAGATTTTCAACATCAATTTAGAGGCATGAGTTGGGTGCGTTATTCTTGTTTCCTTCTTGAACCCTTGATGTTCTTCTAGAAAACCCAAATAATATTTGGAAATATTTGGATTATGACCTTGAAGTTCTGTATAATACTAAGATAATATATCTCGATGTTGATTCATAAATGAGTTATACATTTATTTCTATTCACAAGTCATGTCTGTATTAATTAGAGTGGGTCATGGATCTTCTTCTATACCAAGCATTATTTCCCTGATCTCATCGACAGTGGTAGAGAATCCTTCCTCAAATGAAAGAGGAGCATCATTGATATCATTCTCTTCTTTTTTCTTACATTTCACTTTTTTTTTTACTTTCATTATAGATTATTGAGAAAAAAATTCCATTGCTAGTGGAGGAGTAAGTATTCGAACATCTTGGAGAAGTCGCCATTATTTCTGATGCTAATGATGATGAAGGGAGTTCCTAAAGTAATAAAGAGCAGATTATGGGTTTGTAATTAACATCAAAGTTTTCTAATATTATTTCAATGACTTATTGTAGTCTAATTTGTTTAGAAATGGTTTTCTAATGTTCAGTTAACGAAATGAGTATATCTCCATTTATTCTTCCATCACTACGTTGTAAATAGACAATTTCACCAATTCTATTATGCTCTATTTCCACATTGACATTATGGATCTCACCAAATGAGAATCTATATTTTAGTTCATCCTTTCAGTTTTATTGATAGAAAATAGATAATCAATACTCAAATGTTTTAATTGGTTTTCTTGGATCATTTCCAGAACATTTGGACCATTGATTCTAGTTATCTCCTTAATCATGGACCTCATTCCCTTCATGTGATAAACTTTTTAATCAATGTATTTAGATTCATAAATTTTTAATATCGCCATGTCACCATAAAATGTTCAAATTTGACCATTTAAATGGTACTTGAGATAGTGGTGGTATGAAGAAGGTTTGGTTACATGTTTATGTAGCCAATGAAAACAAAGTATAATGTAAAATATGGTGTCCTAATGGACAACCACAAAAATTGAATTGAACAGAAGTTATCCAAACTATGTTCCATTTGTACTCTTTCCAAAAGGTTCTTTTTAATTCTTGTCATAAACATGCAAAATTTAAGTGGGAGGAGATAAGTCACATTCAATGAGGCCCAATCAACAATGTTTATGAATAGGAATGTGGTTGACTCTTAATCCATTATCAATGAAGGCTAATCAGATGTATATTTCATTGACACTACTATATAGATAAAAGGATTGATATTTACATGTAAAACATAAACTTCAATATTATCTATAAAATATATAAATACATCACATTCTATAAGATCATTCTTTATACGGTTCACTTATGTAGTATCAATATTGGTTTCAAATTCATTAGGACTTGAAAAAGCCTAGTAAGTGCTTATTGAAGATCATTTCATAGTTTCAAGGCATAACAAATCAACTACATGGCCAGTACATGGTACATCTATTTCAACATATAATATTTTTAGTCCAGTTTTCCCTGTTTCGAAACATGAAGATGTTGTTTTCTAGGTTCCTTGGAAGTTGACGCTCCTGATGTAGATGTACCTTGTTTGGGAATAGAAACTGGAAAAAATCTTAGATTAGTAAGTTTAGACTTACTAGTTATATCTACTTGATAAGAGATAAATAGTATATCCTCTAATATTTCCCCCAAAATAATCATGTCAGGGCATAACATTTCACGTGTGGAAGAATATCTTTGTTCTTGTTAAGCCTGATGAAGGGCTCTTCCACATATTTTTAAAGAATATACGTTTTGAGAATGGGTAGAGTTAAAATAATGGCTTCATGAATACCCATTTCTTCCCCTGTATCGTCAGCCATGGATTTTTCCTATGGTTCCCTTGTTAGGTACATGGAACTCAGACTCATTATAACAAGAATCACCATCTGCATAGGTATCCGTTAATTGGATAATGTTGACGAGACCAAAGATAAATTTTTCTCCTGATAATGATTCGTATTGACAATTCACTTATAATAGTGTCATTTGGTGGGGAAGTGCATGGACCTTTAAAACCCATGGAATGAAATCATGCAGAGTCAATGGGATCATTATCATAGACACAATATCGACTTATACTAGATTTTCATTATTCTTATGATAACATCGCTTCTTTCAGGAATGACCATTAGAAGACTGAAATTTGGATGAAGGTTGTTTTTTCTATTACTAGAGTGGTATCAGTCACAATCAGTTATTTCAACTATATTCATAATATGTAATTAGTTCAGTTGATCGTATTCCTGATCATCCAATCATCATATTTCTATGCATTTTTACCTTTCACTTCCTACCATTTGCATTCTTCCTCCAGATCAGTAGCAGTTACACATGCTACATGGGATGTTGAA
Organism: Viscum album; assembly: GCA_963277665.1. Classification (NCBI taxonomy): domain Eukaryota; kingdom Viridiplantae; phylum Streptophyta; class Magnoliopsida; order Santalales; family Viscaceae; genus Viscum; species Viscum album. The sequence goes on along the minus strand of OY728163.1, from coordinate 860,710,519 downwards.
CATTTTAGTTTCACATGTCTAGAGTCTATAGTTTTTTGGTATTAGTTCATTGGGAATAAAACAGTCCTGAATGGGAAACCCCAACATCTTGTAAAAGAAAAAATAATTTGGAATATATTCATCTCCATCCTTGTTTTGTTTCATCGACCTTGGAATCTAAGAAATGTTTTTTTCTAAAGATGATATAAAATAACCAAAAGAATGTTCATTTAGAAAATAATTTAATATTTTCATTAACTCATCAAACTATTAACTCCTTTAACCTCATTGATCATCTTAATGAGGTGGTCATTTTTTCTAACTCTCAAGAGGTAGATCCCTTTGATGTGATGATATTTATGAAGTTGAAAAAGGTATAGGTGCTTGTGTGAGTGTGACTGTGGAAGCATCTTGTCTTCCACTTCTACTTTCCAAAGCTGAAAGAATTACACGAGATTTTGTTTTAGTTTCCCCAATGGAATACCACACTTGTTAGGAAATTGATGAAAAGTCTCAAAACCATCACTTGTATTTTGAAGGGATCTGTGGTGTGCATAACTCATCAAACTTATTTTAAAAACAAATTGTAAGAAACACTTCCTGAGGGATTTCCCGATTTAAAAAATTTTATTATCCATTCAATCGAGCTATAAAATCTAAAACACTATCATTTCTTCTATGATTACAGATTGTATGATCAAAAACTATTGTCTTTGGCAGAATTGAGTTGATTTGAAGAAGAAATTTCTGGTCAATATTTTCCAATCCATTCATCGATCGAGATTGTAAATATGTATACCATACAAAAGATGGTTTATTTAATGACTTCACAAATCACCTATGATTTATTAATTCTTGTTTTTGAAGAGTCCCAATCATGGGATCACAATGAGAACATAATGTGTTAACAGTTTTTCTAGATATCCGGAACTATTAATGATAGGGAAAGTAGTATTCACAAAATTTTTTAGGGGAGGGATCAGATCAACACATTCAGGGTAAGGACCCTTTTGCAGCTGAACTGGCACACACCATTCTTGCATAGATTTTAATCAACATGGTAATGACTCAATTGTGTTCGTAAGAATTTTTGGATTATCCGGATGATTTGGGGACCATACATGTAAAATATTTGGACCTTGTAATGGGGAAATGACTAGAAAATAAAATAGTGGTGGTGCTGGTATTTGTCTTGAATAACCCATGGGAAAATTCCTATAAGGATGTGTTTCATCCTATCTTGGTTGTGTACCCAATGGTGGGTATGACGAACCATACTTTACATACACTGTTAATACAAAAAAATTGAAGTATACTTATTACAACATATAACAAAACCATGAAAGGACCGTATAGGTATAGTGACTTTTTAAAACTAGGAAACATAAACAACTGGTTCATAAATCATCTATATTGTCTCCCATTTATTTCAACATATCCAGAGTACCTTTTGGTATATCCTACTTAATAACCTTCTTCTTGACCTAGGGAAAGAAAACATACAAAAGCGTGAGCTCAAATGCTTAGTAAGGGTAAAAGAAAGAAATAACAATCACATCATATTCATAAGAACATAACATTTTGGAAATCATAACCTTAAAAAAAGATCCTAATTTCATAACATGGGATAAATCATAGTAGTAAAATGTAATCCCAATAATCATAACTTAAAACATGAAACTTTTTGGCATACAAACATAATCATTGAGAATCGTTTCTTAGTAGTCAAGACTCATAGCCAAGACTATCTTAGCGGACAAAGACTATTTCTCAACCGAGTTCACTCCTCATTTCAGTCCTCTTTCACTGAACTGGATTAACCATCCGTTCCAGCCAAGTCTATCTCATGAGATATATATCTTTACCCAATGCATTGGAGCGGAATATAGGTCCCACCCATCTCATAATGAAACCATTTTTATGTGTGCCAAAAAATCAAAAATCATACATCATAACATAACCCATATAATAAATATGGTATTATTAAACATCATGACCACATAACATAATCCATATAAGATAAAACAACATCATAAAAATAATTCCATCAAAATATAATCAAATAAATGTAAAAATATGGATAGAATCATAACCCTATATTATCTTATATGGAAAATAATTTGGATAAAACGCTTGAACTCCATTCTTGAGGAAAATATTCATTCTACTTCAAAAAAAATTTCCTTCTTTAAAATGTCATATAATTTTAAATTAAATGAATTTGATTAAAAAACAGGAAAAATTTTAATGGAAGCTTCATGGAAATAATGTTATAAAAATACATTCATGCCGTATAAGTTAAAAACATTATTCTTGTACTTTGGCTGGAAAAGTCAAAAAGTACCTGATACAAAAAACAAAAAAAGATTCCTTCCATATCTTTTACTAAAAACTCACTGAAGGGTAAAATTGGATTTTAACTATTTTACGGGGATATAAATAAAATTACGTATTGAAAAAACATGGATGTGGATGATAAATATTCCCCAGTAAATTATGAAGTAAAAACAATCTCGTATAAAAATTTTGATTGAGAGATTTTCCCTTTCCTTACGTCTGATTTTCATCGTACATGTCTGAAACTCCTGTATAATGATTTAAATAATTTCATTGACTTATTACAGAATCATAATCATTGTTATGATATCATATATGGTCATATTTTAGCTTCTTATTAGTAATATTTCATTGCTGCTTTTTTATTCAGGTGTTTATTACTTTTTATTCTTATGCATGTTTTGTCGAATAAATTCTCATTATTCTCTTTAGGTTCTAGATAACTCATTTCCATAATGGTATTAGTTTAATATATATCATATTTATTCACTCAATTCATTGATATAATCATTATTTAATGAAGATCATGTAGAATGAGTCGCATCACATCGCGGAGACGGTATGTCGTACATATGCACGAGCGATTATATCATTCCCATGATCGTGGAATTGTATTGAAGTGTATGTATACTATTTCAGAATCAATATCACTTTAAAATAATCATATATAGTTATTCTCTACACCATTATACCCATCCATGTATGGTGGTGGTGGAAAATAGATTACACCACGGCGTGGCGACGGTATTCGGTACGTATGCACGCGTGGTGATTTCGTTTTCCATAGGATGGATAGATGGTGAAAATGGGTTGTTTCATACATATAATAACATATCAGTATATTATTGATAATTATTTTACTACTTAATAATGATACAACTAATGAAGAAGAATTAAAAGATTATATAAAGTTGAAAAAATCGGTAACGGACATTACTTCTTCTTTGAAGCGCCTCTTCTTAACCTCCTCTTAGGGAAATAAATATGGTCTTTGAAGAATGCCAGGACCTCTAGGATTTTTATTTGTAAGTGGAGAAGATAAATATTCAGGGTTTGTCCAACAATTAAGGCTCAATTTTGTGTGGGGAATAGAGGGAGGAGGTTCCCTTTTATAAGGGAGTAGAGGGGCACCTTAGGAAAAACTAAAAATATTATTTTATTATCAAGTAAAATTCAGTTTTTAATATCTCCAAATTGATTTATTTCGAAGAGAAGGTGTGTATGGGTCGAAATTATCTCATCCAATAGAATTTAGAAAATTTTAGTTTCTATTTTAACCTTATCATTTAGATTTAACTTCAAGTTAAATAATTTTACTTTTTTCGTGTCTTCATGTTTTCATACACTTTAAGGTTATTAAACAATCTATAACAAGCCAAACGAACCCCAAGTTGTTTATTATTAATATATATAACCTTATCTAAGTCATTTATTCGAACCATATATTTTTAGGAATATAATATCAATTAATAATATAATATTTGTTTTAAAAAACATTTTTTTCACTTTTGACACTATTTGGTAATTGATTTTTTGTGAAAATTATAATAGCATTATTAGCTCGAAAAAAGTTAATTAAATCAATACTAATATGTCATATTATCTTAAAAAATTAGTGTAATTCATAAAACGTATCATATTACATTTATTTGGGATTTATAACATCAATTATGTTAATATTTCATTAATAAGATAATTACTACACCATCATTATGACATAAATAAATTAAATTATTTAATGTATAAAAATTATAAATAAAATATTATTATGTTGGAAATAATTATATATTTCTAATGAATATTTATAGTGTAATTTATCTAATGTATAACCCTATATTAAAAATGATTTAGCTATTAAACATTGATTTTAACTATTTTAACCCTTTATTAAATAAATTTATTATAAGTGTCCTAATCTAATCCAAGTGGACCTAAATGGTCATATTTTATTTCTAAGGTTGTTTTTGGTCAAATAACACTTATCCAATAGAATTAGGACATGTTTTAGGGTAATAATAATATCATTTTTACCCTTAATTACTCTATTTACTTTTAACCGTTGTAATTAAAGTAAAATGTTACTGTTCACCAAAAATTATTTTCATTTCATTGAACCACATTTTAGTCTTTTATATTAATCTTTTCTATCGGATTTTCGAGTTTCCACTCACACAAGCGGTAAAATTATGTTTTATGTGAATTTGCAAATTCTCCTATGAGGTGGGTAAAAGAAGGTGAAAAGTTCAATAAAATTTTTATATATATATCATTATTATAAAATGACACCAATGAATTACATTGAAATTATATAGGTATTATGTATCAATTTTTACCTAAAATAAATTTAAATAAAATAAATAATTATTTAAATAAAAAGTCAGTTTTTAAATAGTAACCTAGTGTTTTTACTATTCATAAAAAATTGAATGTTTTCAGAAAAGTACCAAAATTTCACCCGTGGCTAATTTCGATATTCCTAATCCAAAAATGATGTCCATTTTGAAAAATAAAATTCCAAAATGTTGGTATTACTATTCATAATGGCTAGTTTTAATAATATTTTAATAGCATATCTTTGATTAGTGAAACTCGGTTTTGCGTACAACGTAGGCTATCGAGGAAGGCCACGATTGCGTGTAAAGAAATAAAATATAGTTTTGTGTGTAGATAAAGAATCTTTTGATGATGTATATAACATAAAAACAAAATATTTCTCATAAAAATGTCAGGCATTACATTCTACCCCCCTTAAAATGAATTTCACCCTCGAAATTCATCACTTTGTAACAAACAGATGGGGATACCTCTCCCTCATCATATCCTTAAACTCCGATGTAGATTATTCTAATTGGTGGTTCCTCCATAAAACCTTCACCAAGAAAGTGGTATTGTTTTGTAGGACATTTTCGCTATGATCCAGAATCTCTATCGGCTGTTCTTCATAAGAAAGATTTTGCTCCAGCGGTACAACTTCTAAGCTGAGTACATGTGAAGGATCAGGTATGTAATTTCTCAGTAGAGATACATGGAACACATCATAAACTTGAGATAAATTCAGTGGATGTGCCAATCGGTAAGCTACATTCCCAACTCGATCCAGTATTTTGAAATGACTGATATACCTAGGGCTCAGCTTTCCCATCTTTCCAAAACTCATTACTCTCTTCCAAGGAGATATTCGTAAGAACACTTTATCACCCACTTCATACTCTAGGTCTTTTTTCGGTTGTCATCATAAGTTTTTTGTCGACTCTGAGCTGCTATAGTGTGTTCTTGAATAGATTTGACCCTTTCATCCATCTCATCATCAAGATTAGGTCCAAATAGATTTCTTTCCCCCACTTCATCCCAGCAAGTTGGAGTTTAGTATTTCTTTCCATAGAGAGCTTCATAAGGAGACATCTGAAAACTAGATTGAAAGCTATTATTATAAGAAAATTCAAACAAAGGTAGGAGTTGATCCCACCCACCATTGATATCCATAGAGAAAGCTCTTAACATATATTCTAGAGTTTTAATTGTTCTCTCAGACTAACCGTCTATCTGAGGATGATAAGCAGTGATGAAACTCAACTTTGAATCCATAGTATGTTGAAGACTTCACCAGAACATTAAGGTAAAGCTAGGATCCCGATCAGATATAATGGAAAGTGGTACTCCATAAAATCTTACCACTTCCTTTACATATATCATGGAATGCTGACCAAGATAGAAATCCTATCTAATAGCAATGAATTGTGACGACTTCGTAAGATGATCAACTATGACCCAGATAGCATTATTGCCTTGGGATGTTTTAGGAAGCCCGGTGACAAAGTCCATAGTGATGTTTTCTCATTTCCATTCAGGTATGGGTAATGGTTGTAACATCCCCTTACACTTCTATTGTTAGCTTAAACTTACTGACAAACCAAGCATCGAGAGACATATTCAACAACATCTCATTTAATTCCATCCCACCAGAAGTACTCTTTCATGTCCCCGTACATCTTCATGCTTCCAGGATAAATAGAGAATGAAGAACAATGAGCCTCATCCAATAGATGCTTCTTTAATTCTGGGACGTGAGGAACACAAACCCGATTCCTGAACATTATTATCCCATCACAATCAAGGTTGAATTCAGGAACATTTCTCACCTTCTTTTTTAACTCTACATCTCTTTTTTGTGCCTCTTTAATCATCACATGTATATATGGTTGAACATTAATTTGAGAAAGATTTATATTTTCCCCTTCCATTATATTTCCAAGATCCATCCTTTGTAAATCCATAAATATTGAATCTTTTGTGATCCTCGACATCGATAAGCTAGCATGGTCTTGTCGACTTAATGTTTCTGCAACATTTTTTTCTTTCCCTGGGTGGTAATGAATTCAGATGTTGTATTCATTAATCAACTCCAACCATATTATTTGGGGCATATTTAGCTCATTTTTTGTAAAAATATACTTTAAACTTTTATGGTCAGTATAAATATTACACCTTTCTCCATAAATATAAACATCCAAATATTTAATGAAAATATTACCACATCTAACTCCAGATCATGAGTTGGGTAATTTTTCTCATGGATTTTCAACTGTCGTGAGGCATAAGCTATCACCATATAATTTTTCATAATAACACACCCCAACCCCTTCTTGGATGCATCACTTTAGATCACAAACCTTTATCTACTAAAAGGATGTGTGAGTAAAGGTTCACTGGATAACCTTCTTTTTAACTCCTTGAAATACTCTTCCCATTCCTCCATCCACATGAACATAACTCCTTTTTGAGTATTCCTGGTGAGTGGATTAGATAATCATGAAAAATATTTCATAAAACATCAATAATATCCATCCAAACCATGAAAACTTCAGATCTCAGTTACTATTGTTGGTCTCGACCATCTTTCGATAACCACAATTTTTGCTGGATCCACAGATATCCCATCTTTTGAAATTATGTGACCCAAAAATGTAACTTTTTGAAGCCAAAATTCACACTTGGTAAATTTGGCACAACGCTTCTCCTTTATTAGGGTCTTTAATAAAATTCTCAAGTGATCTTCATGTTCTTCCTTGATCTTTTAATATACAAGAATATCATCTATAAATACTACCATAGATTGATCAAGATAGTCTCTAATGACTCTATTAATTAGATCCTTGAAGTTGATAGGGGAATTAGTAAGACCAAATGGCATCACTATAAATTCATAGTGTCCATACCTTGTATGGAAAGCTCTCATTGGTATATCCTCCCTTTTTACCATTAATTGATGATACCCTGAACGAAGATCATTCTTGTAAAATTATTGAGCTCTGCGTAGTTGGTCAAATAAGTCATCAATGCATGGGAGAAGATATTTGTTCTTGATAGTGATCTTGTTAAGTTCTCGATAATCAATGCAGAGTCTCATTGATCCATCATTCATCTTAACAAACATAACAGGTTCTCCCCAAGGTGACACACTTGGGCTTATGAATCCCTTATCAATATTATCTTTGTCTTTCTTCTTTAATTCTTGCAACTCAATTGGAGCCATTCTATAAGGTGTCTTTGAAATGGACAAAGCACCTGGTAAGAGTTCTATTGAAAACTAAACTTCACAATTTGGAGGATGACCCAGATATTCCTCTGGAATCACATAATAAAACTCTCGTACAATGTGTGTATTCTTAATTGTGAGTTTTTCTCCAACCATTTGAGATAAATAACCTTCATTTAGTGTAATGAAGACCCATAAGATGGAAGAAATTTCCACTTGAAGGTTATGTTCATACTTGCATCGATTGACGATCAAAGATTGATATGGAATATGAAATGTGACTTCACTTCTTTTGAAATTGATATGAGCTCCATATAAAAAAATCCAATCCATGCCAAGAATCACACCAAATTTAACTTTAGGAAGGATCGCAAGATTTTAAGGAAGCACTTTCCCACAAACATCAATCGGAGAAGAAAAATAAACTTTTGATGCGACTGTTGTGGCATTAGGGGTTGTCATAGGTAACTCAACATCTAATTGTTGTGGAAATATGACAATACCCTTAAAAAATTCGTCAGAAATAAAAGATTGGGTGGATCCAAAATCAAATAAAACATTTTCTACTTTAGAGTGGATGGTAAGTGTACCTTTCACCACTTCATTCTCATACACCACATTGCTGATAGGAATTGCATGTTACGTTCCTTTCTCTTTAGCCTTAAGAGTTAGTTGACATTGATCATCATCAACAACCCTTGGATTAGTGAATTTATTGGCATAATGCCCCAATTTCTTTGCACTTGTAACATTTAAGTATAGGAGGTGCAATCTGTGTAGCCTTTTCTTTGTTCGCATCACTAGACATCTTCTTCCCATCATAGCGGCATTGAAATGCCCTATGACCTTCCTTTCCACATTTGAAACATTTACTTGTCCCTTTAAGACAACTCCCTCCATGTTTCCTTCCACACATTGAGAATAATGGAAAACTGATCTTCTATTCAGTGTGCTCTTTTGATTTTCCTTTGAATTCCATTTTACTCTTCTTATCAAACCCATATGACTGATGGGTTACTCCAAACTCCATATCAAACTTGAGTGAACATCGAATGATTTCTTCGTAGCTGTTGAAGTCCCTTATTGCTAACTCCCTTCAAAGACATTGTTTTAAGCCACTAATGAATCGATCAATCTTACTCTCAAGTTGGATAATAATCACAGAAGAGTACCTTGCATGTGTTGTAAAATTTTCTTCATAGGTACCAATAGATTCATCATCCTTTTTCTTCAATTCAAGAAACTCATTTTCCTTCTTTGTTCGAAGAATACGAGGGAAGTACTTATTGAAAAATGTGTTCTTGAACTCGTCCCATTCCATGGACTCAGTTTCATCACATCGCCTCCAATTCTTGATAAGATTCCACCATTAATTAGCTTCACCTTCCAAACGATATAATGCCAAGATGAATTTATCATGTTCATAACATTAAAGTACTAAAAATATATTTTCAGATGTACTTATCCATTATTCAACCACTAATGGATCCGTAGACCCACTGAATGAGGGTGGAAGTTGCCTCATGAAGGATTCAATAGAATGTTTCTCCATACATTGCTCATTTGGATGTCCTACATGATTTATAACTTGAGAATGTTGTGTGAGCATGGCTACATGATTTATCATTATAGCTCCCATATCATTTGGTTGCTTAGGGGGACAATCATTGCATTTCCTATCGCATTCTGTTTTAACACTGTTCCTTCAGGTTCCAGCCATTGACTAAAACCAAGAAGAATAGTCTGAGCAACACTAATTATAATTGGAAAACCACATAATCAAGAATAAATTTCACACTTAAGGTCTTATCATAGGTTGTTCATGGCTATTTCTAAAACACTAAAATTGTGTTCTATGCGTAGATATATCCTTAGTTTTCTTACTAAGGATTTCAAATCCTAGATTCCAAAGGTTGACTATACCTTTCCTATGATACCAACTATAATGACCCATAGTTTACATACATTGTTAATAATTCAAAATTGAATTATACTTATTACAACATATAACAAAACCATGAAAGGACCATATTGGTATAATATCTTTAAAACTAGGAAACATAAACAACTGGTTCATAAATCATATATGTTTTCTCCCATTTATTTCATCATATATAGAGTCCCTTTTGGAATATCCAACATAAAAACCATCTTCTTGACCTGGGGAAAGAAAACATACAAAAGGGTGAGCTCAAATTCTTAGTAAGGGTAATTAAAAGAAATATCAATCACATCAAATTCATAAGAACATAACACTTTTTAAATCTTAACCTGCAAAAGAGATCATAATTTCATAATAGGGGATAAATCATAGAAGTGAAATGTAATCCCAATAATCATAAAATAACATATGAAACATTGTGTCATACACACATAATCCCAGAGAATCATTTCTTAGTAGTCAATACTCATAGCCAAGTCTATCTTAATGGACAATGTCCATTTCTGAACCAAGTTCACTCTTCATTTCAGTCATGTTTCACTGAACTGGATTAACCTGCCGTTCAAGACATGTCCATCTCATGAGATATAAATCTTTACACAATGCATTGGAGGGAGATATAGGTCCCACCAATCTCATAATGAAACCATTCTTATGCATGGAACAACATCATAAATCATATATCATAACATAACCCTTGTAATAAAAATTTGATTCTTAAACATCATGCCAACATAACATAATCCATATAAGATAAAATGACTTCATAGAAATAATTCCATCTTAACATAATCAAATAAATTTAAAAATAGGGATAGAAATAGAACCCTAAATTATCTAATATAAAAAATAATTTTGATAAAACTCTTGAACTCCATTCTTGTTGAAAATATATTTTCTACTTCAAAAACATTGTCCTTGAATAAAATTTCATATAATTTAAATCTAAAAGAAGTTGATTAAAAATAAACTTGAAAACATATAAAGAGAGATTAATGGAAATAATGTTCTAAAAATCCATTCATGCCGTATAAGTTAAAAAAACATTCTTCTCATATTTTGGCCGGAAAAGTCAAAAAGTACCTCGTATGAAAAATGACAAAATATTCCTTTCATATATTTTACTAAAAACTCACAGAAGGGTAAAATTGGATTTAAATAATTTTATGAGGATATAAATAATATTGCATATTGATGAAACATGGATGTGGATGATAAATATTCCCCAGTAAATTCTGAAGTAATAACAATCTCGGATAAAAATTGAGATTGTGAGATTTTTCCTTACCTTAGGTCTGATTTGCATCGTATGTGTCCGAACGTCCTGTATAATGATTTAAATAATGTCATTGACTTATTCCAGAATCATAATAATCGTTATGATATCATATATGGTCATATTATTAGCTTTTTATTAATAATATTTCATTTCTACTTGTTATTCAGGTGTTTATTACTTTTTGTTCTTATGCATGTTTTGTCGAATAAATTTTTATTCTTCTCTTTAGGTTATAGACACCTCATTTATAGAATGGTATTAGTGTAATATATATCATATTTATTCATTCAATTCATTTATATAATCATCATGTAATGAAGATCATGTAGAACGAGTCGCATCACATCGTGGAGACGGTAGGCCGTACGTATGCACGAGTGAGGATATCATTCCCATGATCGCGGAATTTTATTGATGTTTTTGTATACTATTTATGAATAAATATAACTTTAAAATAATCATATATAGTTATTATCTACACCATTATACCCATCCAAGTAAGGTGGTGGTGGAAAATAGATTACACCACGACATAGAGATGGTATTCCGTACGTACGCATGCGCGGTGATTTCATTTTCCATAGGATGGATAAATGGTGAAAATGGTTGTTTAATACTTATAATAACATATATTTATATGAGTTATAGTTATATTATTACTTAATAATGAATCTACTAAATAATAATAGATAGAAGAAGAAATAAAGTTGAAAGAATCGATAACAGACATTACCTCTTCTTTGAAGTGCCTCTTCTTAACCTCCAATTAGGGCACTAAAGATGGTCATTGAAGAAGACCAAGACCTCTAGGATTTTTCTAGGGAAGTGGAGAAGAGAAATTGTCAGGGGTTGGCCGAGCTTTTAGGCTCAATGTGGTGTGAGGAAGAGAGGGAGGAGGTGCCCTTTTATAAGGGAGGAGAGGGCACCTTAGGAAAAACTAAAAATATTATTGTCTTATAACGTCATATTCAGTTTTTAAGAGCTCCAAATAGATTTATTTCGAAACTAAGGATGGGATGGGTCTAAATACTGTCATCCAATATAATTTAGACAAGTTTATGTTTCTATTTTAACCTTATCATTTAGATTTAACTTTAAGTTAAATAATTTTACTTTCATCGTGTCTTCTTGTTTTCTTACACTATAAAGTTAATAATCATAATATAACAAGCCAAACGAACCCCAAGTGTGTGTGTTTTGTGAATTATCGAATGGGTAGGTAAAAATAATAATCATAATTTTATTATGATCCTTGATTTTTTATTTTCTAGAAAATAGCTTCTTGAAAATTATTTACATGTACTTTTATTCAATGGGTTAAAATTGGTTTTCGAACATGTTTATATTTGGTTATAAATTATTTTTGTAAATTGATGTATATAAACTATTTTATATCACTTTCTAACAATTCTATCCTAGAGGTGTGAGTATGGAAGTCATTGGGATAACCTAATGAGTGATATACTCACCCATTCATTGGAAGTCTGATTTTTTTATTATACCTTCTAAAACATGGGAAATGGTAATGTATCACACTTATTTAGTTTCACTTAATGATTCATTTGACTTCCTGTTGATGTTGAATAATTGAGATTGTGGATCTTGGAGTACAGTTGTCATCTTGGATTTTTTTCTTCTTTATGCTATTTACTTGTGATGTTGTTTTTTATCTATTGTAGCATACTTTGGCAGGTTTTTATGGAGATAATGATAACAATAACATAGTTTATATCAGGCATCATATAGTCTATTTTATTAATTGGTTTGTTAGGTTATTTGTCTTAGTCATTAAAGGGTATATTGTCCCCCACATTCTTTGAAACCCTTCGGTATTTGTTTTCCTGCCATTGAAATCTTGGGGATGTTTTTTAAGGACGAGTAATGACTCTTTGTACTCTCAAGCTAATGGGAATTAGAGGGCCATTAAAAATGATATCAGCTCTTTTAGTCCTTTTCTAACATGTAGTCATCAATGTTCTTGGTATTGTAATTGGAATTATAACTTCTCTATTGCTTCTGTTGGAATATTTTAAAGTAGTTGGACTATCAAAACATGAAATGTATATCATAAAAGGACATAGATAATCCTTTTTTTTTGAACTTCATGATACCAGGGAATTGAGTACATAAGTGGTTAAAGACCCTTTTAGGATTTCGAATCCTCGTTTTCATGTGTTTATCCAATGATATGGGTATGAAAAGAAATGTTGAATAATTACTTCCCACTATAAGTGCATACATAATTTCTATTAATGATTTATGTCATGAAAAAATTGTTGATTTCTGAAAAAGAATAATTTTTTTTCAATTGAATGATTTTGAAATTGGAAATTATTCGGGTATTTTGAAAATAGATTAATTCTAAAAAAGAACTTTCAATGTTTTCCAAAATGGTTAGAACATGGAACATAGTTGTTTATTCAAAACAATGTTGTGATAGTTCTTGTGATAGAATTTGAAATGATAATCCATCTGTTTCTAGAGAGTGTGACCGATATTTTTTTTGTTGGTTTAGAATTTGGCAACTAATAGGAATTTTTGAATCCAAAATAATGAATCTATAGAGAATGTGGTTTCACCTGAACTATAGGTGAACGATGAGCCAGTTCAGAGTATTGACCAAGATTTTCAAGTACTGTAAATGAGGAACTAGAAGAATGAGCCATGTCATGTGGATTATACCATCCTATTCATGGAGCATAATCCAACTAACATCCAGGGTGAGGATGAACCCAAAAAATGGAGGTGTGGCTGAGTAGGATAAATTGTATCTTCGATTTCATTAACATACCATTGAAGATCAAATTCTAGTTGGTGAATTATATTCTCTAGGATCTTTCACACCATTTGTTGTATTAAGTGGTTCTTATAAAATTTTTTGAAGTCCTTACATGTGGGTATTTTGATGAACTGTTCATCAAACAATAATATCCCCACACATTCAAGTTCCATAAAATGATAGACATCTATATCCTGAAGAAGGATAATTTATCTTTCATTGAATATGCCTCTAAATTCATTAATTTAGTGTTATTTTCACTTGAAGTTCCAGCACATGTGAACTTGAAGGAACACATCTTAAAATTTGGGCAATGGCAGGATATTCGAACGATGATTGTAGTGATTTAGATTACAAATTAAACAGAGATGGTGAATAGAGAGATAGTTTCTAAACATTAAATATTGAGATATTTGGGAGGATGAATGATGATACCAATATGGAATGATGTGAAATCAAATTCTTGGTGAAAGAAGAAATGCGAAACCAATTTCCAAGGTAGATGTAGAAATCAGAATTAGGCAGCTCGATTAGTGAACCTTCTCCCATGACCCAAGATAAAATCAAGTTGTTTTCAATGTGTTTCACTTGAACACATAAATATAGAGTGTTTGGCACAACCTAGATCATTCTATAAGTGCATGAATATGGGGCATCTTTAGTGATATTGTCATGGTTCCCCACAATCATCTGCTCAAGACACTTCGTAGGCATTATAAGCATGATATGGTTCAACATGGTGATGACAACAGAATTAGTCTCATCAGCAGAGAAGAGCTTGCAAGGGAGATTCTGAAATACAATGACTCTGTAACCTTTTAAATCTCAATAAGGTAACTAGGAGAAAAATTATGTGAATAAGAAATTGTGTGGAGCTATGTAGATGATTTTTAATCATTAGGCTAGACCTTCTGTGGTGATATGTACAATTCTTTTTAACTATACCCATGTGCAAGTGATTATAAATATTGGATCATCGCATTATTTCCCTGAATCTTGTGATGTCGATTTTCTACATTCATTATTAAAAACTATGCCTAATATTTCAAAAAAGAAACCTCATATCGGGGAAAGAGAATATCATGATTTGTGTGTAAATCATGAGATAAAATTGTTGATGTAGTTGATCTGAAATGTGGCTTATTGGTGTTGGCCATGGATGTCATTGGCATAATATTGGGTATGGATTGGTTGAAAACATTTCAGGCTCACATCCACTATTATAGGAGAAATTTTAGATCCAGGTCTGACGATGGCATCAATAATCTCTTCAAAGGTGATAGGACGATAAATAATGGTGAAAATATCTTTTTTCCACCAACGGTGGGAACAATCAATTTTCCGTTGGTGGGATTTACATTAGAATCAATGTATTAAATCAAGGATCATATTTTTCTAGAATTTATATAATAATTCCAATATGGTATTCCCAAAAACATCCCATGTTTACCACCTATATTTGAACTGGAGTTTAGGATATATATCCTTTCAGGGACCTTTCATATTTCCCCTATGTATTATAGGATCGAACCAATAGTGTTACATGAATTGAAGGGTACTTTTCGGGAGATGTAATAAAAGTATTTCATTCGTCCAAGTACGTATCTATGGGAAACACTAGTCATGTTCATCAAGAAATCAGATGGAACTCTTTATGTAGGTGTTGGTTATCATAAGCTGAATAATGTATGTTAATGAATAGATATCCACATATACACATTGATGATCTATTAGTTTAATTAAGGGTATCTCAATGTTTCTCTAATATTAAATTGTGATTACGATTTCTCCAATTGTGAGTTGATAAGGAAGATATTTCAATGATATCATTCAAAATAAAATAGGTCCACTACGAATAAGTAGATATGGATTCTAGACTGATGAATGCACCAGTGGTCATTATGGATTTGATGAATTGGATATTTCAGTAATATCTGGACTATTTTTTTGTGGTTTTTGTGGATGACATCTTGATGCATTCATATACAAGGGATTACAATATGGACCTCTTAGAAATAGTGATACAAACTCTCCAAGATCACTGTTTGTATGAATAATTGTAAATGTTTGATTTTTTGATACATGACATATGTTTTATTTGCCATGTAATTTCTCAGAAGGTGTATTAGTGGATCATGAAGGGATATAAGTTGTTATCTATTGGCAACCACTAACAAATTTTTTTGATATATGATGTTTTTTTGGTCAAGCTTCATACTAGTGGCACTTTTTATGGGACATCTCACAACTTGCCTCACTAATGATATCTCTATAAAAGAAGAATTCACCATTCGATTAGATAAAGGAGAGATAGAAGTATTTGTTAGAGATAAAAGTTTTCCTTACATCGGCACCAATATTGATTTTTACTGAATCATCACAGTGCTATGTGATTTATTGTGATGCATCGGGATCATGGTTGGGATGTGTTCTTTTGCAATGATAACATTTAGTAGATTATGGTTCACAGAAAATGGGGGTTCATGAGAAGAATTACCTTGCACAATATCTTGAGTTAGTTGTATTTCATCATGCTTTGAAAACATCGACACATTATCTCTTTGGTGAAATATTCACTGTGTTTATAGATCCTAAAATATTGAAACATATTTTCTCTCAATGATATTTATATCTATGATAAAATAGAAGTATGTAATATCTCCATAATCTTGAATTTAAATTTATGTATATACCACGAAATGAGAATTCTGTGGAAGATGCATTTCGTTGAAAGTCATTTTCTCAATTTACGAAATAATATTTGTATTAATGGAAGTTTATGTCATTCCTAGCCGACATTCACATGAAATGTGATGAATGAGGTGATGTTGTGGTATTATTTTCAGTTATACCTATTAATGATTTGGTTAATATGTTCAATGATGCATGAACATCTGATTACGAATGTCTAGTTATTAGATCAAAACTCAATAGTGGGGAGAACATTGAAAGCTAGAAAAATGAAGGGATTTCTGTTTTTGGTTTTAGAGATCATATGGTTTTACCAATGGATTTTCTGGAACAAATCCTATATGATTACCACCATTCGAGATGGGATATACATCTAGGTACATAAAATATTTTTAAGCTGTTACAGGAATAGATTTGGTGGAGTGTCATGAAAAGGAAGGTGACCTAGTTCATCTTTTGATGCTTATCCTGTCAGTAGGCTAAAGGAGAGTGTTGATGACCTGATGGTATGTTGTAGTCTTTAAATATTCCTATGTGGAAAATGGAGCAGAAACTGATAGATTTTGTTATAGGTCATCCACGATTGGTTCAGAAACATGATGCCATATGGGTGATTTTGGATTGGAATTCCAAGTCATCACATTTCATCCCAATTCATGAAACTCATATGGTGGAGGATCTGTCAAAAATTTATATCCAAGAAGTAGTAAAGAGATATGGAGTACCAATATCAATCTTCTCAAATAGAGATCAAATATTCACATAGAATTTTTATAAATACTTACAGAAATCCCATAGGACTCGGTTGACTATGAAAAAAACATATCATCATCAAATACATGTCCACTCTAAGAGGATGATAAATATGTTGGAAGACATTTTTCCAAATTGTGAAATGGATTGTTGTGGTTCATCGTAAGAGAATATACCATTGGTGGTGTTTTCAAACAATAAAATTTATCAGGACCTGATACATATGGATATTGTTGAAGCATTGGATTTTCATCCTTGTCATTCTCCTTTGTGTGGGTGGAAATTTGCTGATAATTCACCAGTTGGGCCGATCCTTGTCCAAGAAACAAATGAGAATATCCATGTCATTAGGAGGAGGATAAAGATTACTAATAGTCATCAGTAAATATTTTCATATCATCATTGAAGACAATTTTCCTTCACCATGGGTGATCTTCTGTTCTTGAGAATATCTCTAAGGCTTGTAAATCATCATTTTGGGAAGGCGGAAAAGTTATCTCCATGATAAACAAGTTTTTTTTGTGATAGTGGAATGTGTTTAAAGGTGGATAATTGCATGACATTACCACCATGGTTCAGTTCAGGGAATTATTTGTTTCATGTATCCCATTTGAAAAAGTATCAGCTTGATTCAGAATATGTGATCAGATGGAATCATGTGGGCCTAGATCCCCGACTCTTCATTGATACATATCACTGTGATGATTGTGGATTGGTAAGAGAAACTCATCCATGGAGAAATAATCTGTATGGTTTGGGTTTTTTGGAATCATTGTCATATTTACGATGTGACATTGGAACACAAGAAGAAAATGAAAAATAAATGGCCAGAACTATTTCAGGGAAATAATTTTATACTATTTTTTGTGTATGGAATGGTCAATGGTGGGGAGAATGTATTACCCACCATTTTTAGTTGGTGACATCTTTTGTCCTTGATTTGGTATGTTTTCCTCCTTTTCTATGGCTCCTTTTGAATAAAAATCTTTTATAATGTGTTTTTTGGGTTTACTGTAGGTTTCAGGTCGTGTACCTGATGTACACACAATGTACCAAATATAAACATGATGTACCTAAAGTAAAAACCTTTTACTTGGGGATGGATTCTTGACGAGATTTTGGGGGTCACACCAGGATCTAGTTCATGTCATGTACCTAAGGTACACATTATGTTGTTTTTAAATATCTGGTTTTTTATTACCCCAGACGATGAGTTTTTGGTGTACTTATATTGTGTGGCCTTATGTTGTGACTAGGGGGTATACGTCATGAGCTGACCCTCTCCCATCATAAATTTATTAATTTTTCAATTTTTCATTGTCTATTATTTCCATACCTCCTTTCTCTCGACCCTAGAATCTCTCTAGGTGATTTTAAAATTCACTCCTTCTTCTGGATTGATCTGATGGGCTTTGGATCTTCATTGCGTCTATGGTACATCCCTATGAGTAATTGTTCTGATTGATCTACTTCCCCTCTCCTATTGGTTCTTGGATCTATTCCGATTATGTGTAGATTTAGGTTTTTGTTTCCCAATTATGATTATGGCAGTCTTTAATTCGATATGAGAATGGGTCTAATTCCATTTCTTTGAAAAAATCATCCTTGTTTTTGAGAGTATTATTTGACTGTTGTTGGGTTTCCTTAAATCATTTATGGTATGAGGCATCACTCTAGACTCCTCTTATTATAACTGATTGGAATAATTTATAATTTAATGTATTGTACTAAATTGATTGTGATTTGGACATTGAACACATGTTGGAAACCTTCATGATTGACATTCTGTGAAATCTAAATTGGGGACTTTGAATGAGTTCTTTGGATCATGGTTTTAATCTATGGATTTTAAATTGGGGATTTTTCGGGGTTTTTGGAACATGATTTTTATTATATTTTTACAATAAAATGGATGGTATTGTAGAAATGAAATGTTTCATTGAAATTGGTTGTGCTTTGTTTTTTAATAAAATTAATGTTTATTTGAAGTGTTTTGTTTTGGTAATTGAAATAATTGGCATACATGCTGTTAGTCTGAGTTCATGCTTAATAGGACCTAAATAAGGGATGAGTACCATTAGGGTACAAGGTATGGGACCTTGGATCGAGTGTGTGTGTCAGTGGGACAAAAAGTGTTTGTACAAAAGACCACTCATTAGTGTGGAACTATCAAAAGGAGCATGCATGTGTTGGTTTCTTGTGATCTGTGGAATGGGTATGCCAAAATAATAATTAGATTTTGTAAATGAGACTTGATTAGTTATTTTCAGTGAAATAAATTTCTGAAAATTAGTTCAATTTGCTTTTTGTAATTGGTTATAACTGGTCTTCAAACATTTTTATAATTTATTATAAACTGTTCTGGTTATATTTTTTGTTTAATATGTTTTATATAATGTTATAACTGTTTTTTCCAAGTGGTGTGAGAAGGGATGTCTTTGGGAAAACCTACTAAGCTATATACTCACACCTACATTGGAAGTATGGTGCTTTTATAGATTCTACATTCCAGGACATAGGAAAAGGTAAATTATCACACTTATTAAGCACCACGTCGTGATACTTTTGACTCCTTTGTGATGTTGGTTAATGGTACTTATAGAGCTTCGAGTCTGTTTGTCGCTTTGGAGTTTATTTTTCATCATTATATGATTTACTTTGATATTGATTTGTCTTCGGTTGGAGAATACCTTGGATGGTTTTTATAGAGAGAATGTTTAAAATGACATAGTTTATTTCATGTATCATATAGTGAACTGTTAGTTTTTGGTTTGTTAGGTTATTGGATTTACTCATTAATGTGTAAATTGTCCCCCGCATACATTGAAACCATTTTTTATTTACTTCCAGCCTATGGCGTCATGGGGATTTCACTTAAGTCCTATTAATGACACATTTCACTATCAAGCCAATGGGTATTAACATGTCATTACAAACTAAATAATGTTTTTTATATAGAGAATATTATTTATAGAGTTTTTTATAAAGAAAAATGGTCTATCACTATAAACTAGATAAATTTTCCATGTGAAGGGATATGAGAAATTAGTTCGGTTACTTTTTCCATTACTATAAGTGACAAGGAAAATAGTTTGGATTTTGATAATGTATTATGCGGGTACATAAAATGTTTTTCAATTATATTAACACTACATACATTACCTAAGACCACAACGAATAAATATTTGTGATCCTAGACAATAAATTTCATCAAATTGATCTTATTTGAGTTTATTTATAACAATTTTTGTGTTCATTTCATATGTAGTTTATGGTCTTACAGTTTTAAAATTATAATGATAGAGTTTAATATTTAAAAATCTGAATGGAATATATGAAACATAACGGTATAATTGGTATACTATATTGAAAAAAATAACGATGAATATATTTAGAAAAAATAAATTTACAGAAAAACAATATATGCATTATTACACCATGAGAACTCTAAAACTCTTTAGAATGAAGGTTGATGATGTAGTAAATCATGGATCATGGTTCTCAAATCATTCAAAATCATATGGGAGATACACATAATGTGTTTAAACTAAAGAAATTTGAATGATATGTTCTATTTTGATTGATTCATGGTTTATAGAGATTATATTTCCCTCTCATCAATATGAAAATACCATCTATTAGTAGGAATGATTGAGGTAACACATTCAATATTTGAATTTTAGTTTGTATGAATATAGAAATAAGGGTTTTCCATTAACGGAGATATACATTTTAATAAAATCAATGGGTATTTTTTATATACTATAAGCAGTATATAAATAATAATTTATTTATTGACTGAAATGTTCAAAAAATGGTGATTAAGTCTTATCAATCCTCATTTATCGAATGAGAATGGTATAATTTATTTCTATTAATTTTATATAATATAGTACACATTTATTTCAATTAGATTTCATTATATAAGGATATATATTTTAGGATGTTCTAAAACTATGTGATAATGTATTTTGATTCAATTCACATCAGACATGGTTGGTCCAAATTATGCTTCTCAGAATATCTATGATAACCTCTACAATCATCATTTCTATTATTTGAAAAAGAATAAGGGGGTTTTTATGATCCTTCATGTGTTTTTTAATGATTTATAGATAAATAAAAACATTGAATAAATATGATATATTGTCTTTGTATACTTCCATCGATATATCACCATGGATAGAATGGGGGTATGTTCGTTCTATCTCCATCTTAATTGAAGATTCGTTAATAAATTTTCAATTAAAGATCATATACATAGTAGATGAATTTTATTCAATTTGTAAAGTCTATAGAAGGGAATTGAATAGAGGATCTCGTCATTTCTATATATCCTAGAGTTATTGAAGTCAAGACACATGAAGTGAATATAATATTACATATATTAGTAAACTACTTTCAAAGTAAATGAATATTGAATATTTTATATGAATGAATTAATTAAAGGTAAAATATATTAAATATATCCTGATATTACATATGATATGGGATAGTTTTATTTTATCATCATGCATGTATTATATTCATGTTCATGGGATGAAATCTAGTTTTCTCTTTAGTGCATCACACACTAATAAATGGAAGAGTCATCAAAAGAGCTAGAATAATATGGTAAAATGGGGATAGTATTTATTTTAACATTTTTTATAATCATTGTGTGGATGGTCATGGTTTCAATATATATTACATAAAGACCAGAATCATGATCAACATTGTTTATATAATGAAATAACATATATATATCTAACACATATGAATAATGGAAATCATATAAATTGAATGTTTTCTAGGGTATAGGATAAGATGTATTGGTTTTATGATGGACTATGTGATAAGGGGAATCGAGTGACAAGTTGATCTCATGGAAATATATTAAAAAACATTTCTCATATGCATGATGAAAAGGATTTTCTAAAAAATAATCAATGAATGACGAATCGTTTTCTTAAAACTCAAACCCAGATCTAGCTCATACGCAGAATGAATAATTTTAATTATTTAGGTTTTCTGAAATTCTGACCATGTGTGAAATATATTAATCATTCCATGGTTATAAAAAAGTGACGGACCATTATAAATGAAGAGTGGCTTAATTAGGCACCATGACGAGGTATAATTCTTTTAGAATTCTGTAGATAGATGTAGTCGAGAGGCTCTAGGTATTATTAATTTTCCTATGAGGGAATGAATAAATCCAACAACATTTCTTATATAGATCCTTATTTTTATCATTCTCATGGATGTGGGTGATGTAATTTATAATTTATTAATTTTTAATATGGGACTAGTTAGAATATCATACTATAAACATGTACTATAAAGATATATGAATCTATACACACATAGTTATTAAATATAATTTACCAGGTATTTATCTTATTTATATAAGCGGAAAATACCATATATTTATTTTTTCAATTTATGGATGATTCCAATATGATGTATTCGCCTATCATTACATTTCCTATGGAGATAGGAATCCATCCACTCATAGTTAATATATGGAGGAAATATTTTCATATATATGGATCATATTGAAGGAATGGATAGAATTTATTCAATAATGCATTGAATGGTTGTATATAAGTGAATTCTACATGGATATTTCTCTCATATTGGAGAGGAATAAATTTTAATTATTGTGCCTCCCAATGTAATTATGAGTCATGCAGGGGTGACTTCTACCTCATAGATTAACATAATGTGGTAGGGTTTTTTTCCTTTTTTTCATCATGAATGCAGGTAAATGGACATGTTATTTTATTTAAAATTGTATGGAAATGATTTATATTCATATTAATGTTGTTCCACCCATCTAGGATAGATAATATAATTATGAATATTTTTTAATGAAAAAACATACATTGGTTTATGGAATAGTTTTTTCACCATCCATTTAGTATAATGATTAATCCCCATTGGAATACACCCTATGAATGATTTATAGTATATCCCATAAAAATTATTTTGAAGCATAATCTTCAGGTGGATTTGATTCAGGTTATGATCCAATGTGTTTTGGTGAAGATCAAGGTTAAAGGTATCAAATTTTATATCTTATTCATCTATGCTAGTACTGATATGCAGGAAATAAGATCACTAAGGGAATTCCTTGGGTATTCTGATTCAGTGGGTCTTCCTTGGTTTATCTATGGTGGCTTCAATATGATTTCTAATGTTTTTGGGATAATAGGTAGATTTGGAAACACTACCTATGGTATGATTGATTTCCAGAACTTCATTTCTAATTAGGGTCTGCTGGATCTATTTTATAATGGGTGCACATTTACCTGGTGTAATAATGGCCAGGGTTCTTGGCGTATATGGAGTTGTCTAGATTTATGAATATCTAATATGAAAGGGATAGAAACCTTTTCTCTGGCATCTGTTTCTCACCTCTCTCGAGCACTGTTGGATCACAACCCCGTCGTGGCTCAACAAATGTAAGGGAGTCAGGAGTAAAAGGAGTTTATGTATTCCTCAACTAGCATCGATTGTAAGACTTCATGCATATGATGACGAACTCCTAGGAGCATGAAGTAGCTAGGATGGATGTATTGGGCTCATAGGGTTGTTAAAATGTCTCAAGCCATAATTTCACGTTCGTTCCCTAGTAACCCCATTGTTGATAACTCTGTGGAAGGTCTCCAGGTTGAAATTGATGGATTGGAGGACCTGATTCACCATATTTGGGATGAGAGTATATTCCTCCTGTTATGTGATAAGAATACATTCTTGGCCGATAGGTTATTTGACCTTGAATGAGAATATCGACAGTATTCCAGGATCAAATGGATTAATGAGGGGGATCAGAATACCTCATTTTTCACTCTAGTTTGAAGGAGAGTCAGAATTTGAAAGTAATTCTCAAAATCACGGATGGATCTTACACATTTGATGTTAATTTTCCTGGAATGTTGGTGTAGGATCCCTTTGAGCGGTTTCTTGTAGATGATAACTAAGAGAACATGGTGAATGGTGTTTCTGTGGAGGAGAAAAAATCCAACATGGATTGTATTCCCAACAACATTTTTGCTGAGGACAACAATAGACTCATAGTGATTTCAAATGGAGTGGTCATTTGGGACACTATCTGAAGCATGCCTCTAAAGAGTGCTTCGGGACCAGACTGTTTTCTTGGGAGTTTCTATGTGACGGCTTGGGAGTTTGGGGCGGGTTCATGTGATTTATTCTATTGAATACTATTTCTGGGGAGGAGCCATTTTCAAGAGTACCTGCTCCTCTAGAGTTGTTGTGATCACTAAATAAAGGACGCATCCACTATTGATCAGTTTAGTCCCATCGATCTGTTGAACGTGTCTTATGAAATTCTGGAAACATTGATTTATAGGAGGAAAAATAGGGAGATTCCAAATGTGATCTCTCAAGAGAAACATGGATTTATCAAGGGGAGGAGTATCAATGTTGTGATTGGTATTGCAATAGAATTTGTGGAAGATATTAATAAATGTATGATTTTTTCAAACCTTATTGTTCAAGTGGATATTAAAACGGTTTATGAAAAACTCAATATGAGTTTTATTATTCAGGTAATGAGGAAGATCGGCTTTCACAAATGGGTTTTTGATCATTTATTTAAGTGTTACTCTTTACCCTGGCACATTATCTCTCTATTGGGTAAAGGATTTGGATATTTCAAAAGTGTGTGGATGAGGTAAGGAGATCCACTATCACCCATCATGTTTATCATGGGCCAGGAGGCTCTCTCACAGAATTTTCTCAAAGGCATTAAGGAAAGGAGGATATGGCCTTATCACACAAAATAATCAGAGGGTACCATTTCACATCTAATGTTTGATGATGATGTTCGTGTGTTATTTAATGGAATGAGATCCTATATTCTCAACTTCGTGATGATTATGGAGGTTTATTGTAGGGTTATCAGACAATATATCAATGTTAGTAAGAATATGGTCGTTATTTCTAACAAATGTTCCAAGAGGAACTATTTCATTCAAGATATTCCTGGAATTCAATAGAGACAGTTTCTAATGAATTTACTAGGGGCTTTTATTTATAATGGTTTGGTTACAAATATATTATTCGATCAGATCATCAAAAAATTACACGGGATGATTCATAGCTAAAAAAATATGCTCCTTTTATTTGGGGGATGCGTTTCGCTTATCAAGAATTTTATTTACTCAATATTGATTCATGTATTATCCATTATAACTACCCCATAATACTTATTTACATGATGGATAACCTTATGAATTTATTTCATTGGAATTCAAATTCTACGGATAGTTCCCATTGGGGTTCATGAAGTCGTCTGGAGAAACCAGTTAAGGATGGAGGAGTCAGCCTCAGAGATGTTTCCTTATAAATGCAGGCCATGCAAGGCTGATTAGTATGGGAGTTAATGGAAAGAGAGTGTCTTGAGGCCAAACTCATCAGAACAAAATACGGTCAGCACTAGGAGGAGTGGGACATGCAGAGACTATCCAACTTGGCGAAAACCATCTAGGGACATTAGTAGATTCATTAGGATGCATCATGTTGGGTAGTGGGGATAGGGGATATCAGTTTGTAGAGGGACAACTCGGTTTTTGAGAAGATTCTTTTTCGTGTACTCTAGTTCTGCATATGAAATTGAAGTAGGAAAGTCATTTACCCAGCCTGCTTGAGGTAATATTAAGCACGTAGAAGATGTCCACATTTATGGAGATTGTGTTTCCGGAGGAGCATGATCGGTGATTTTTCACATGCTCCCATTCAGGACACTTCAACGGGTGTGACAACAGGGTGATCATCCAACCAGGGGGACAGGTCGAAATGTGGGCCATACAACTATGGTGTAAGGAGGTACCTACTATTATGGACTTCTTAGTTTGTAAGGTGTGGAACCATGCGTTATAATCAGATGACAATATCAAAAAGAAGCGGATTTCCATGGCTTCCTATTGTGTTTTCTATTCTAATCCCTAGGTGGTGTCGATCATCCATGTATTTCATAAAAGGAAATTGTCTAATAGTATTTGGTTTTTTATGTGAAATTGGGGGCATATCAACACCACTTGCACCTGCAGTAATGAATTTATCACACGATGGTTTTTGGGTTCAGAGCGACATTAACTGGATGTCATGATTTGTAGCTTCATTATCTGTGTTGTGTTTTTTATGTTGTGGGAGGCACAAAACAAATCAAGGAATGTTATTCATCCTTATATGTCCTTCATCCATGTTAAGAAGATGATTCTGATCCATGAGATGGGTTCATTGATCAACGGTGGACTATAGTCTCTTATTTTTTTCCAGGTTTCTCAAGAGGCCTTTGGTCCAAACTAGTCTCCAGGGTTGCTGGATCAAATGGAGTCCACCTCTATCCTAATACAAACTAAATGTTTATTGTTCATTTATGAATAGGAAGATGTATGGGGGTGGTCTACTGAGGGATAGGTTTGGTTTGGTTTTGTTCACATTCATCTGCTTATATTAATCATGGAGCTGTTTGGGCATTGAAATGAAAGCTATTCACACCAATGTCACGGATTGTAAGAATCATTCGATGTGATTACCAGAGGAGGAGTTGGACACTGAGAATACTTTTTGGGTATAAAATGAGTAGGTGGAGGCCCCATGGTACAATAAATAACTTTTTCAAAATTTCTATTTGGATGTAAGACGTAGCTATTCAGTTCATCACACCCATAGATGGGATAATTTCACTACAGACTCATTGTCACGGGGGAGTAGTATAGTGGAACCGTTGATGAAATTTTCTAGTTTGGGCTCTCTGGCCAAGGAATGTAGTCATTTTGTATAGTGGAATTCCCTTGGACTTCAACAATTTATACCCTTGTGACCCTCCTTGGTTTCTGGGTAATCAACCCATAATCGAAGAAATAACAAAATAATGTTCAATTGATAGATTATAATGGACATAACTATTGAGAAATGTATTAACCCTCTTCCCATCATGAATTTATAAGTCATGAATATTAATTAGTGACTCTTCATCATCTGAGTAATAGTCATTGAAATAGAATTAATGTAGTAGAAATTGAAAAAAATGTTTATTTTCACAAATTTTCCACAAATATATTAATATAGGGTATCATATGTGGCGGTTTAGGTTTTAGTGCGATAAGATAATTAGATATGGAAGAGTTTTTATAGAATTGTTTTTGTGGATTTATCCACCATTTTATATAGTATGTATGAACGATTCTTATTGAAAACCTCCATAATCCCATTTCCCAATAAATTATTAATAGAATTTTTTTTGGATGTGATGTTGTTCTCTAAAAACAAAAATTTCATTGTAAAAGGCTATTATATAGGGAACTTGTCTTTCAATTTTGTATGAGGGAAAAAACAGTTCTGATGATTCTAGACTTCAAAATTTTGATGATGTTCTTCATTATGATAACAATGTGAGGTATAAAATTTTCACATTTAGAATAAAACACAGTGGTAGTTAAGATATACATAAACTTCCATGTTTTTTTCTTATGGACAGAAACTAATGAACTCATATACCCTTTAAGAAAATCAAATTTTTGTGACACTAGTTTCCTAATACTGATGAGGATATTATTACATAAAAACAACAAATAAGATATCTTATTCCCAGGATCATGGTTTATCATTTAAAAATAGACTAGATAATAAAAAATTCATTTCGATATGATATTTTAAAATATAAAAGATGAAATATTTATTCAATTGTCTAGTCATAAACTTTATTAAATTAGATTATTCCATAACATTACCTGGTAAAATGTGAAGAAATAGTAATATTGGGGATAAAAATTGTTAATATGGTGTTATTAACATGAAATGTTAATATTTCATAAATATTGTTCTAGAAATCATCATTTCAATATTATCCATAACATTCATATGTATATACACACCTTCTATGAGAGAGAAATAAAAAATATAATAGGAAACATAATAATTTTAATAATTTAATTGGATAATGTAAAATATAATAATCATATCTGGGAATCATTGTAAAGTGTCACTATAAAAAGATCGTGAACATGCTCTCATTATCATATATTAGTTCTCTTATGTGTTAAACCAGTTCACATGGGGAAAACATATTTTGGGGACCCACTCATTATTTAAAACTCCATTGTATCTTATCACATACCAAATGGTTATTTTCTATACATTGAATAATATTCAGGAATGAAAAACATAGAAATACATGTATCATTTTCCCAATAGAACATATCATATATAGGATTACAATTTAGAAAAATATATTATAGGGATCATTACTATGAATCACCACTAATGAATAAAAATTAATTTCCATGTGAATTCCTCCACCACATATAATAAATGTGTTGGGATTCATTTTTTCTGAATGTCCCCACTACATGTGATTTATATGAAGTTACAGATAACATGTACATATCATGATTAATAATTTTCAATTGGTTTTATAAAATATATTTTCGATGGTAAGAGATAAATGTAATTGTTACATTATTCACCATGATATAAATTCATTATTTTGTATTATAATGAGAAAGACAATTATCTGTAGCATATCCCCACCGTGTTTGAAAGAATTGTCCTTATAAGGGCTCATACACGATGAACCCAGATGATGGACAAGTTTTACCAAGCAACACTATTTTATGTTATTACCCTTATATGAATATGTAAAAAATATAACCCCTCTTACTTATTTATAAACATGGTTATTTTTTCATGGATAATCACACAAATTTTTCATAAAAAAATTATTTTATTTCTAGGGCCATATTGATGTTTAATCATTTTATTACGTTATGAATTGGGAATAATGGTGAGGAAAGGAATGGTCACATCAGTTAAAAATATTAATCAAGGAATATTTCATTAATTGAGAATAATAATCTGATAATAAATGTGGATTAAAGAGGTTATAACAGTGGTAATATAAATAAGAATTATAGAGAGGGGGAAAAGAAACTACTAATTCGGCATTGAAATGTCATATTAAAAAATAAAACATTAATGTGTTTTCGAAAATTATCGATGAATTTTATTTAATAATAATATAATTACATGAATTCATATCAATAAACTGTATGATATTTAAATTTTATTGATATGAAAAACATTTAAATTCATATAATTAATGAAGAGAGTGAAGTAATAATCCTTTCCTAACATTAGTATTTTTTATTGAAACTAACCAAATACCAAACCAAAATCATCATTAATGGAGATAATTTTAGGGTAAAGAATCTATGAGTGAGAAATATTATTGGAACTTCGAATTCAGTTTTAATTAATGAGAATATATTGTTGATATTTTTAAGACCCAAAGATTTTATAAGAAAAAAATTGGATTCAATAGAATATGTTGCATGAATCACTAACCATAGATTAAAATGTATCAACCCATGAAATTACAATATCATTCTTTATAAATAAATTCAATATATTTTATATATTCCATTACACATAATAGAGGAATTTAAAAAATTGTGTCATGCTATTGATATTATTAATTAAACATGACCATTAAAACATAGCAACAAATCAAGGTGGTATGAACATGAACATAAATATTTATAATGATTTTTATTATTTTTTAGATAAATAAATTATAATAATAAATACGTATTTAATTTTTTGAAATATCTTTTTATGTTTTCAAAAAATATTTTTTAAAAAAATATGATAAATTTACTTTTGTGAATATATTATAATAATGAAATTTTATCATTTAGTAATTCTATATGAAATACTGTAATTCGTTATTAGAATGAATATATATAAATAATCTTTGGTTTTATTTCACATATTTTCCTGAAATGATCGTTTTTTGATGAACTCTAAAAAATACAAGGTTTTAATGAAAACTTCCATGTAATTTATAAATTTTTTAAACTTTATTTTTATTTTAAAATTTAATTAATATTAACATTAGAAACATTTTTTAAATTCATCTAATTGTTTCATTAAAAAAAATTTGATTATATTTTAACATAAAAACATTCTAAACTATTGAATATATTTTCATTAGAAAAAGTCTTTTTTATAATGCTGTAGGGTTCATTCATAAATTATATTATTCCAATTTATTGAAATAAATATTATAATATATATTTTATATTTAAAATATTTATAATTAATATTCTCTTATAATGTGAAATAAAATTTTTCCCAAAATTAATATTAAAAAACTATTAAAATTATTTACTTTTGTTCATGTAAAAATGTGTTTATAGGGTGTGTAAACAGATGAATATGTATTGAAAATTATGAAAAACATTTTTAAATCATGTTTTATGACCATATTTAGACTATATATCATCCACAATTGAATAATTCAAATTTTAGTGGATTTTGGAAGAGGAAAACATGTGTTTCAATTCTTCTTTTTTAAACATCCATGTGGGTTTGTTCCCCCTCTTATTAGAGGTCACCATTAGTCCACTTCACTAAACACAAAAAAATCCCCATGTTCAATTAAATACGTACCTAAATAACTATATTAAATAAATATAAAAATCATATAGTACATTTTTTTAATATTAAATCTATACTAGAATATATATTGTAGAAACCCTGAAGAAATTTTATAAAGAAGAGGTAATAATCCTAAATAATAGTTTTATTTTTTTTCTTGTTCCAACTCTATAAAATATTTATAAATGATGAAAATATTATATAAACAGTATATTAAATATAGATTGTTTTTATTATGTGAAATTAATGATCTTAATCCATATCATATTCCATCAAATGGGGGAATGAAACCATCCATCGGGTGTTTGATGAAATAACAGCTCACAAGGACATCTAAATTCTCATTTGTCACAATCTATAATAGTTTGATATAATTATGATTTTAAAATATTAATATGATATTAATTAAATTCTAATAAAATTAAATTACAATATATAATATAACATTATACCTTCCAACTTGATGGAAAATAATAATGTCACTCATGTGTATGGCAGACCAACATCTCATGAACTAATGTGATGTGTTTTTTCCATTTCAATTTTACATGTTTTGTAATAATAATATATATAATTAAATTATAGGTCATTTTTTACAAAATAATACCCCTATAATTATAATATCATATATACCTCTTACATTCCAATAAGATGGTTGTATGGTAACATATCGCATGTGTTTGGTGCACTGTCTCCTTAGAAAATGATGTGTCTTGTTTTCTCTGACTTCATTAATGGAAAGAAATAATGAATCATTTTATCAATAAATAAGATATATAAAATATCATAATGTCTCATTAAATGGTTATACATTATTTTATTTCTTTTCATTAAAGTCTTCATGAATAGTGCTAACAACGTTCATGGGTACGTACTACATATCTTCTTAGTTAATTTGGTAATCCAATTTAAGTGTTTATCATTAATGGGTTACTATAAATACCTATATAAGAAATATATAGGATATTTATATCATGGATAAAATAATGGAGATTATAGAACCATGATCAATGTATGTGAACTCAAATTACCAAATCTAATCATAAATTAAAAACAAAACAATTATCACCCAAAACCATGATTTTAACAATTATTTAGTAATAAAATGTGATAAAATAGTGTATGTAATTAATATATCATATGAATTATATTATTATTGTTCATTAATATATTTATTATAACCCTAAATTTATTATATAAGTGGTTTATAAACATTCTATGTATGTCTATCATGAGGTAAGGGTTTCTCTTCTCACTTTTACTTACAGGAGACATAATTCATATTGACCACATGTTTCATTTTTAATCTATATATATTTCAATTATGATATGTTATATAATTAATATATTTATATCCATCTAAATGATTGTTTGATTTTTCTTCATTACTCTTATGTAGATTAGAATTCATAATTTACTAATGTGGCAATTGATTATTTCACAAAACCATTACTATTCAGGATTGTGGAAATTTATGTTTCCCAAAGGAATGTTATTTTTTATTACTCTCAGAAAAATATATATTTTTTCATATAATATCATTATTCACAAACTATTAGTGTAATATTTCCATTTATCATCTCTTTAACCCTTATAGTTATAAATAATTGCTTATAAAATACCACATTAGTTATATTTATGGTTGAAAACAAATTTTTTTCTATGTCCATGTTTACATAAAATATTTTCCAATTAGTTTAACATTATTATAATTAATTATTAAATAAAATTTTCTCAATTTTTTACTATTTATAAAATTGATTGAAAAAATTCTAATTTATAATTTCCAAATGAGGTTCATTCAACCCCGTTAACAAAAATGTTAGAGGAATTATGTTTTAAAATATACTACATCTTTGGAATTTCTTGTATTCAGGATAGCTCAGTTTTTTCAATATTATCATTAATTATTATAAGGATACAGTCAATGAAATTTCCTTTCCAAATGCTATGTATGATTTATGTTTAAAAAGGTTAATTTTAAGGTGAATTAGTGATTTTCAAAAACAATTTTATTTAAGATCCATTTATTTTATTAATATTAATCAATTATAATGACCTTTGTTATAATTCTTCCCCATATGTGATATTTTATAACGAAAAAATATTATTTATTTTTTTATGACTAATAATAATTTATACAGCGGATGTGCTATTTTGTTAACATTCTACAATTTACACCTAGAAAATATTGGATTATTGATTTGGGTATGCATATTTATTTCATAAATTATATTTTCAGTATTATATTTTATTTTTATTATTTTCACCCAATTAATAGGTGGAATTCATTAGAATTATAATTGTACCATTTTGGTTCTTAATTATATATCCCCTCAACACATCATTGGGTCTTAGGGGAAAAATCAGTTGGCCAATCAAAATTTAACCATTTTTTAAACTATATTGTTAAATTTCTAGATAGTATGTTTATAATTTCTATATTTATGTGTTCTAACATTATTATATTATTTAATGATGTTTATGTGATTATTATATTAGTTATTATATATGTGGATAAAATTCTAGATCATGTGAATTTTTATTAGGAATAATTATACCATCCTGTATTTTATCAATATTATATAGCTGATATTATTTAACATTCATGTGTTTTAGTTATTTACTATTAAATATTGGTTGTACTAATTTATTCATTATAACTTACACCATACTCATACCTTTAATGTGCATATGAACTCATACTTTTCTATGTTTCAATACCTATTGATTTAAAGAAATATTATATGAATACTATATAGGGATACTATATAGGGAATAAATATGATCTAAATAGAGAAAATTTACATACTTCATATTGTAAAACATATGTTTTTATGAAGTATATATATTTCTCTTACCACTACGATTATACAATTTTATCATTTGGTATGGCATATCTTGTAATTGGTGTCAATCTAATAATGTAACTGACATATTTGGGATATTGTGGCTATGGTATTTAATGTTTTTATTAAATAATGTTTAGTATAATCATTTGGAAAAATATTTATGAAATATTGGAATCATAATATTTCCCTATAACTAAATTTAAGTAAATGTCAAAATATATTATGGATTCCTTCTCTTTTGCTCTGATAGATATTTTTATGATTCATGGAAATACAATTCACTCTATATTCTAAAAGTGGACATGGTTTTGGAATAGATGAACCTTTTCAAAATGACATTGAAAAAGGAAAATTGTGCTGATCTCGAGAGAATCCTAGTACATAGAAATGTTCCATAACGTCTACCTATATTGACACTCTCAGTTGATATTATTTAGTCAATTCTTGTTATATTTTGAATAAATTATAAAGGAATTTAAAATAATTTTATTATTTTAAAACATAACAGATAAAATAATTATTATTATTACGAGATAACACATGACCATATTTTCTAATTTATGTAAAGTGGTTCACATGTTATGGGATTATACATTATGTTTTATAAATGTATGATCTAAAAAACTATATTAAATTTTATAGAACTGGTTCTTAATGGATGAATTTGGAACTATATCATTGCACATACTCCATTTAGGGATTCATATCATGTCCAAGATAATGATGTGCAGATGGTGATGCAGTTGGAATTTAACAAATTATAACCATATTGGCAATGATGAAATTGGTATTGTGAAAAAATTCAAATATTGAGTATCTTTTTTGTTAACCATGTGATGAAACAATGTTATTTCAATCCAGGCATCATAAATATACAACATTTAATGAGATATAAAATCCATTTTTAGGTGAGAAATGGGTAAGTTCCATAGACAATTTATTTGTGACATTGGTATATAAGGATAGAGGGAATGTAGTAACTGTATATTATCACAACTTATGTTATGTAGATCAATGTAGTTCCTTGATTTAAAACACTAATGTTGTATAATACATAAAAAACCTGGCATGTATGTATTTTAAAGAACTATTAAGAGAAATGAATTTTCATAAAGGAAAATGATCAATTTTGGAGAGAAAATTATTATGAATGAGAAATAAGATAATAATATTTGTTTGTATTTATAAGTCATTACATGGTCAGATAGGACTAATATAGATATCATATGTAATCAAAATATAATTATAAATTGTTCAATTGTTGTTATTAAAAAACCATTTTAAGGGTACTCTTCTCCAAAATATTTGCATCATATTTGTACATAGTATCAGGTTTCATTTTTAAGGGGAATGAATTATAAAATACATCTGGATTTTAATGGAATGAAAAGAAGAGTAAAATATAATATAATGAAAGAAATAACAAGATAAAGGGAAATAATTATTTTCCAACAAGTAACAATTGTGAATGAAAATTCCCTACTAGATTCCTAAAGGTATAATTGTTTCGCTTCATTTTTGGATAAAATGTCATAATTCTTACAAATACAAGGTTAGGGTGGAATTATACAATTTTTAGTGAGTTATAAATAAGGACATGAGTATAATTCTATCCAAATACCCAAGAATCATGGAAATATATCTATGTAGAAGATAAGGTTCATGGCTAAGATTATTAAATGGATATACTTAATGTTAAATGATTAATGTTCTTGGTTATTTTGATTTGGGAAATATGTTGAAAAATTATTTTATCTGTGATATTCTCATTATATGATCCTGAAATATATATGCATAGAATTGTCGTGGTATTTATTTATGGATTTAAAAGTATTTTTCTAATTATATATTGACAAGTGATTTAGTGGAAAGATGAAATTTATTGATAAAACGTGATTAATGGATGGTAACAATAAATATATGTTATTTTGAATATATTATAATATATGTATATTTTTATGTGATAGTATTAGTGACCTTGAAATTAGTTCTAGATTTAATGCGTTAATCTATATTGTTTGGAGTTTACTATATTTTTTGGATTTATGGAATATAATATACAATATCAGTTTTATGTTTTAGATGAATTCATGATTTCATTATGTTTAATTGATAATATTAATATTAAAATATTTGGTATCTTACATTAAGATAAACTTTATAATATTTTTTAGAATTTACTATAAAGTGGATCATTGAATATTATGACCACCATTCTCTATTTTTTGACTTTGCATTTTTTCATCCATATTTTGGATAATTGATAAGGATAAATTATTATTATGTTGATTAATTATATCATTGGGGTTATTTTTTATGTTATAAAAATTACTATATTATTTTTCACGTGTTGTTAAAAATCATCATCATGGATTATATATATATATTGAATAAATGATGTTATGTTTGGTTATGGGTCATATGATATGTTAATTATTAATTTTCTATCTTCAAGAATAAAAAAATTCATAATGGATTTTCAGTTTTTGAAGATATATATAATCAATAAATTGATCTTATTAAACATAAGGGATAAAATTTTCTAGATAATATATCATCTAAGAGTTGTTTGTAGTTACATGTTTAATAATAGTAAATTAAAACATCAACATTTGGAAAAAGTTTCTTGGAAGAAAATATTTTTTCTAATAGCATTACTATTGATAAATCAAATAGTATTTTAACTCATTAGATATTTATTGTTTGTGGTAATTGGATTTATTTGGAACATTAATATTCTTTTCATCAACACACTCTATCACTCTCTATAGTTATTTGGGAATTACTCTTTTTATCCATGTTCATAACCTCACTTCCCACTAATAAACTCCTAGAAGTAAACTTAGTTATGCATTATTCCAAATGAAAATTAAATTTTGTATTTAATTTTTTTAAGATGATGTTTCATTATAAAAAATTAAAATATGGGTTTAAAATAATGATTATTTCATATTTCAATCCTTTGATTATTGAGATCATTATTTAATTTTGATTACATATTTAATTTAACTTGGAAAATTATTACACTACATGATTATAAAAAATTTAAAATTGAGTTTCATAGTGTATATAGGATGAAAAACCGATATTATTTGCTATTGTAATACCAAAACATATATATATATATATATATATATATATTAAAAGACTGATCTCAATGATAGCTTTTATTACATGCAATACAATGTTATAAAAAACACTCATAACAATTGAAATTATTGTTTAGTCATGACCATTAAAAACTAGTTGTTGGACATGGACGAAAAAATTGTAATAAAAAATCTAAATTGTTTTTTCATAAGTATTTTAGATAGTTAAAATATATTGATAAATAAGTACATAATTTTTATTAGGGTATTTATATACCTAAAAAATAAAAAATTTCTCAAAAAAAAGTATAACTTAATTTGAACAAATAATATTTTTTTCCCAAATAAAAATATTTATTTATCATAATGAAATTAATATTTTGATTATATATTTTATAATTTTCATTTGTGGATATTCTTTGTTATCATTGAAAATATTTATATTACAATTAATAGAGAAAATATTTGTTTTAATTGAAAATATTTATTTTATTTAATGAATTAATATGCATCCATTTTGATTAAAAATGTTTTTAAACGAAAAATAGATAAATCATATTATAATGAATCTAATTTTTTAAATTTTAATCAAATATATAAGGTATTTATGTATAATAATTTACTTAAAAATACCTTTTTTCTATTTGGAAAACCACATTTTCCTCTTGTATGTGGTTTTAATTTTAAATTAAATTCCACTACATATTTTACTTGATTTTGAAAAATTGGATTAAATATTTATAACTAGAATAATTAAATTTATTTAATATGGTAATATTATTTTTTTACAATAATATATTGTGATAACAACAAAAATTATTTATCATGGATATGTTCTAGATGGTTTTACAGAGTAGTAATTGAAAAAATATTATTGTTAAAAAGAAAATTACATACAAAAACCCAATTTTTCGATATATTTAGAACATATAGCTCACATGGTTCTATAGTGACCATTTTGGTGGATATTGATAACTTAGAGTTTTTCTTGCCATAATTTAATTTAAAAAATTTGAGATTGGCATCTCCCCCACATAAAACATTCCACCCCTCTTCTCTCGACTAATAAAAAATATATACTTGTTTTATACATTCCTGGACCAATGATTATCCTTAAAACTCTTGAAATATCTTATAATACATGTTTTTATATGAAATATATCCTAGGATTGAATTTGGGGAAACTTTAAAATGTAGTCTGAATAAGAGTAAATGGTCATAAGCGACCATGTATATGTTTTGTCTTAATCCCCACCATATAATATTATTAATGTGATTATATAATATCCACATAATAATATATTTATTGTTAAGTTATTATGTTAAATTAATTACATAAGTCCATCTCCACGTCATTAAAATGTGAAACTAAATCATCCATTGTGTGTACGGAGAACTACTACCTCTCTAGATAATGTAATTATTTTCCAATCACCAAGTCTCATGGATGTATATAATGATGGATTTAATATATATATATATATATATATTATATTTATTAAAATATCTTTATCCATTTAATAATGTATCATAAATCATCTTAACATTCCACCTGTTGGAAAACAATAACATCACTTGTGTGTGTGACAGATTATCACCTCCTAAACTAATGTGATAATATTTCTCAATTTTAATTTTATTTGGATGGTTATAAAGTGAAATTAAATGAATATATATGATATTTTAACATAATTATACATTTGTTATTATTATATCACATGTAATTTTTTAGTTTCCATTCCATGGGATATGCAATAATTTTGATTGTTTGTACCAATGACTAACTTCTCGTGAGGTGATGTGACTCATTTTAACAATATATATAAATTGAAGATAATAATGGATAATATAATTAATATATGTGATATATAATTTTTCATAATGTTTATATAATTTTTATTATAATATTTAACAAATTTTCATTCTGTCATTCATTAAAAATGGAAACAATGTTCATGTGTAGGTATAACCTACAATCCCTAGGCTTATTGTTATCCATTTTATATAACTAAAATATATAGAATAAAATAAATAAATATATAATTAATTATTATATATGATATTTAAATCATTTAAAAAATTCTTTAGATGATGGAGTAACGTTATAATTTAAAAGGAAAAAATCATTTAACCATAACATACATGAAAAACAAAATAACAATCAAATGAAATAGTGATTTTAACCATTAATTCATAATAAAGAAGAGATAAATGTATAAAATAAAATAATATATTGTATGAAACATATAAATAATTTTATTTAATAAATTTATAAAAATACATTATTTTTTAAATGGGTTTTTTGGGCACATATTAAAAATGTTAGACAATAAGTAAGGATTTCAGGCACAACTTTTACATCCACGAGGCATATGTCATATTCACTACTTATTTATTTTTTGATTTTAAAAAAATAAACCTTTAATATATTATATTATGAATGAATTTATCTCCATTGTATTTTTATGTATATTTAATTTCATTAATGGGGATTATGATCAAAAGTTACCAAAGTGGCATGGGTTTATTTCATAATCTCTTCACTATTCAGGAATGCTTTTTTTATCTCCATTGGGAAATAATTTTTGTATTCCTAAATTATAAATAAAATATTTTACTATCCTCTAATTACTATGGATTGATTTCTGTAATTTACCTTATTCCATCTCTTTTTTATTTTAAATGATTCATAAATTTTTTTAAAAAAAGAAACAATATTTCTCTTATTGTGTAAAACCATTTTTAGTCCAATCCCATGCATTGAAAAAAAAAATTAGAATATTTTTATCATTAAAAAATTGATTTATTTAAAAAAAATTCAATTTTATACTTTTAAAAAAATTATTGATAACAATATTTTTTAATTTTATAAAAAAACCTTTTATCCTTTTAACAATTTTGTGAAATGAATCTACTGTTAACATATATGTAATGTAATGAATTACCCAATTCCATTACCACTAAATGTTTAAATATTACATAAACATTTATAGGATTTTACCAAGGGTTATTACATTCAATAAATATTGTTAATCATTAGTTTTAAAGATTATTTTCAATGAATAATGGTTATTTTCTTCAAAAATGATTTTTAGTATATTTTAATAGAATTTATTTTCCTAAAAACAAAAAATATTATTCAATAAAATATTTTGTAAAGATATTTTGTAATGAAACAATAATTTTAATTTCCTCAATTGGATAATAATAATTTTTATTATAGATGTAATGTTTTTTTACTATTCAATATTTTCGTCTCTCTTGAATATCAATTTTATATGATAAATATTAGGAATTAATATATTAAATTCTTAATATAAATTTTTATTTGTATAATTGTTCAACCATTATATATTTAAAATTTAGAAGACTAATTATATGATCGATTGGTCCTAAAATTACAGAACCATATGATGTATCGATAGGTCTAATTAGATAAATCTATTGGAATAAGTTAATGGCATTTTACCATTAGTTTATATTATATAATTAATGCCCATGATTGTATGTTTATGATGTATGAAACATTGGATTTATTAATTTTTATATTATTTATTGATTTCAACTAAATTATTCTATAATTTAAAATATTCATGGATATGTTTCATGATCATGTGATTAAAAGATAATTTTTAATCAAAAATTCTATTTTGGTGTGACTAAAAGAGAATAATGAGTTCCCTTTCATAAGATAATGGAGGGTGACTCTTAGAATTCATAAAATTATTAAAATAATATAAATTAAAATTATTCTACAAACAGATCCAAACCGATTAATTATGAATCAGGAATTTTTATTTGCCAAAATAAATTAATCTAATTAAAACTAAAATTTGTTTATTTGTTTATTCCGTATTGTTTTTTTGGGTTTAACCATTAGATAAAATTTTAATTCTTTTCTGGATATCATGTAATTTATACTATAAGGGATAATATAATTACTATAAAATTAAAAAACCAATAACATACTGGTGTATGAAATATATGGACATATCCCAATATTTCGTCTCATTTTTTTTGGAAATTTATA
The DNA here is from genome assembly GCA_963277665.1 of Viscum album. Classification (NCBI taxonomy): domain Eukaryota; kingdom Viridiplantae; phylum Streptophyta; class Magnoliopsida; order Santalales; family Viscaceae; genus Viscum; species Viscum album. The sequence continues at coordinate 860,669,803 of OY728163.1, read as the reverse complement.
TCATTTAATAAAATATAGTTTCCCTTAAAATATCACTAATGTCTATTTTTACACTATTAATCACCTGAATTTTTTAAAATATTATAAATGATTATATAGTATAAAACATTCACTAAACTCTTCACTAAAAAGTAATATTAATCGATAAAATTCATCGATGAAATTAATTCTCTAAAATTGTATTTATTTTAATATTATAAATATCATCTATTTTATATTTCCTTTAATTGAAAAATTGTCTCATTATCACTATATATGTATTAAAGTAATTATTTATTTCTGAAGAAATAATAAAAAATTCCCATAATGATGATAAAATTTTAAATTACAGAGGACTATTTATATTCAATCTTATTAATTATATAACTTAATATTATAACTATTTAAAATTTTAAAAAAAAGTACATCAATATGGACATTTCATTGAATAAAATTTTATAAAGATTATATTCTCATTGAAATAGAAATAAATTATCACATAACTGATCCATTAATTCATATTGATGAAATAAAATAATCTAAACAAATATGAAATTTTTTTAGTGTAAGTATATAAAATTAATACCAATTATATTACCCTTAATTGCATGATTTAACCTTAACTGTTTTAATAAAAATTACCATATTTTATATTAATATTTTTAACAAAAATAAAAGGGCCCTATTTAATTAATTTGGACTATATTATTCAATATGTGTAGCACATTTTTAAAAATATAAAATTAATAATTTTCTTGAATTAATTTAAATATAATCTCATTTAAGGAATGAGAAAACAATATTATAAAGTAAAAACATTCAAAAGAGTGAAATTTACTTATTTCCAAATTCAACGTAAAATATTCCAATGGCCTTATGTAGAGACCCGAAACTTGACGTACATGGACATTACATTACATTTGCAGAATACTTAGTACATAATAAAAACACACACACATGGATCGTGATAGTTTAGTGTCTTTGAAACTCGGAATATAATCTTCTAATCCTGGTGAATGATCTTCAACATATCCCATAATGATCTTCCTTTTTTTATACCTAAAACCTTTCTTTATATCCTGGGGAAAGGAAAACATAAAAGGGTGGGCTCAATTGATCAGTAAGGTTAAACAAAAGAAATATCAATCACATCATTTTCATAAGAACATAACATTTTGGAAATCATAACCTGCAAAAGAGAGCATAATTTCATAACATGGGATAAATCATAGTAGTGAAATGAAATCCCAATAATCATAACATAAAACATGAAACATTGTGGCATACACACATAATCATAGAGAATCATATCTTATTAGTCAAGACTCATTTCGAAGACTATATTAGTAGACAAAGTCCCTTTCTGAACCGAGTCACCATCGTTTCAGTCCTGTTTCACTGAACCGGTATAACCTACCATTCCAGCCATGACTATCTCATGAGATATAAAATCTTTACCCAATGAATTGGAGAGAGATATAGGTCCCACCCATCTCATAATGATACCATTCTTATGTGTTCCACAAAATCATAAATCATACATCATTGCATAACCCATGTAATAAAAATGGGAATCTTAAACATCGTGACAACATAAAACATTTCATATAAGACAAAAGAATTCATAAAAATATTTCCATCACATCATAATGAAATCCATATAATAATAGGGATAAAAAACAGAACCCTTTATTATCTTAGATGGAAAATAATTTTGATAAAAAACCTGAACTCCAAAATATCCATTCTGCTTCAAAAACACTTTTCCTTTCTTAACATGTCGTACAATTCTAAACTAAAATAAGTTGATTAAAATTAAATTTGAAAACTTGTAAAGGAATCTTCTTGAAAATAATGTTTTAAAAATACATTCATGTCGTATAAGTTAAAAAAACATTCTTCATACTTTTGTCGGAAAATTCAAAAAGTACCTCGTACGAAAAACGACAAAAGATTCCTTTCATATCTTTTTCTAAAAACTCACCGAAAGGTAAAATAGGATTTAAAAAATTGTAGGTGAATGGAAATAAAATTACATATTGATGAAACATTTATGTGGATGATAAAATACAACCCAGTAAATGCCAAAGTATAAACAATCTCAGATAAAAATGAGATTGTGATTATTCCCTTATCATAGGTCCGATTTGCTTCGTAAGTGTCCGAAACTCCTGTATAATGATTTAAATAATGTCATTGACTTATTACAGAATCATATTCAATGTTATTAAATCATATATGGTTCTCTTATGACTTTATATTACCCGTTCTTTTTTAAATTCATGTTAAAGTAGCGTTTCGGGTAAAATCGTCTCATTTTTCCTTCGTGTTTTAACATGTAATTATTCATATGATTACTTAGATCATTATTACTTAATTATAGAATATAAAACATAATTTATATATAATATATATTCCGAATATACATATATATAATGGATCCATAAATGGAATGAAATACACCGTTCATGGAGACGGTAGGTCGTACGTACGCATGAACGCTGTTTTCTTTTCATTATTGAATTGAGTGGAAATAAGTAGATGAAATACATATATATACACATAAGTCCAGTAGCTTTATAATGTCATATATTTCATTATTATTGCTTATATATACTTTATAATCATTCTTAAATGGTTAACATGGATAATGAATCTCATCGCGTTGTGGAGACGGTAGTCCGTACGTACGCACGAGCGATGATATCATTTCCATAATTATTGAATTTAATTGGAGTGGATGATACAATATATCAGAATCAATATGATGTTCTAATAACTATGTATAGTTATTATTTACACCATTATACCAATCCATGTATGTTGGTGGTGGAAAATAGATTACACCACGGCGTGGAGACGGTATTCCGTACGTACGCACGCGCGATGATTTCCTTTTTCCGTAGGATGGATAGAAGGTTAATTAGAGTTTTTTCACATAAATAATAGAATTTCAGTATATACGAAATACTGATGTTATTACTTTATCATGAAACAACAAAATAAGAAGAAGTTGAAGAAGAAAGAAATTGAAGAAGATCGGTAATGGATATTACCTCTTTTTGACGCGCCTTTTCTTAACCTCCACTTAAAGAACTATGGATGGTGTTTGAAGAAGACCAGGACCTCTAGGATGATACTAGGGAAGTGGAGAAGAGATTTTGGCAGGGGTTGGCCGAGCTTGAATGCTCAAATTGGTGTGAGGAGGAGAGGGAGGAGGTGTCCTTTTATAAGGGAGGATAGGGTCACCTTTGGAATAACTAAAACTGTTATTTTATTATATAGTCATGTTCGGTTTTAAATAGCACCAAATTGATTTATTTCGTGGCTAAGCTGGGGATGGGTCGAAATACTCTCATCCAATAGAATTTAGACAAGTTTAGGTTCCTATTTTAACCTTATCATTTAGATTTAACATTAAGTTAAATAAGTTTACTTTTACCGTGTCTTCTTGTATTCTTATACTATAAGGTTAATAAACATATTATAATCAGAAAAACGAACCCCAATTTGTTTATTATTAATATATATAACCATATCTAAGTCATTTGGCCGAACCTTAGATTTTTAGGAATATAATAACAATTACTAATATAATATTTGTTTTAAAAACTATTTTCTGTCAATTTTGATACTATTTAGTAATTGATTTTTGTGAAAATCATAACAGAATTATTAGTTCAACAAAAGTTAATTAAATCAATAATAACATATCATATTAACCTATAAAATTAGTGGAATTCATAAAAAGTCGAAAATTACATTTATTTTGGTGTTTATAACATCAATTATGTCAATATTTCATTAATAAAATAATTACTGCATCATCATTGTGTCATAAATAAATTAAATTATTTAATTTCTAAAAATTACCAATAAAATACCATTATGTAGTAAATCTTTTTTGCTTTCTAATGAATATTTATAGATGAATTTATCTTATGTATAACCCCATATTAAAAATTATTTACTTATTAAACATTGATTTTAACTATTTTAACCCTTCTTTAAATAAATTAATAATAAATGTCCTAATCTAATCCAAGTGGGCCTAAATGGTCATATTTTATTCCTAAGTTTGTTTTTGGTCGAATTACACTTGTCCAATAGAATTAGGACATGTGTTAGGGTAATAATAATATCATCTTTACCCTTAATTACCCTATTTACTTTTAACCGTGGTAAAAAAGTAAAAAGTTACTATTCACCAAAAAATTATTTTCATCTCATTGAACCACATTTTACTTACTGACATCAACCGTGTCTCTCGGATTTTTTAAATTCCACTCACAGAAGCGGTAAAATTTTGTTTTATTAAAAACTCAGTTTTTTAACAACCACTTAGTAGTTTCCCTATTAATCAAAAATTGAATGTTTTCAGAAAAAAACCAAAATTTTACCCTAGGCTAATTTCGATATTCCAAATCCAAAAATGAATTCCATTTTGAAAAATAAAATTTATAAAACTTCAAAAAGTGGTTATTACTATTAATAACGGCTAGTTTTAATAATATTTTAATAGTATATCATTGTTTAGTGAAACTCGGTATTGCGTACGACGCAAGCTATTGAGGAAGGTTTTGATTTCGTGTAAAGCAAGCCAAGCAAGTTTTGTGTAGAAAAATATTCCTTTGATGATTTATATAACATAAAAGTCTCGGGTGTTACATTCTACCCCCCTTAAAATTAATTTCGCCCTTGAAATTCGTCACTTTGTAACAAATAGATGAGGATACCTCTCCCTCATCATATCCTCAATCTCCCATGTAGCTTCTTCTAATTGCTGGTTCTTCCATAAAACATTCACCAATCGAGTGGTTTTGTTTAGTAGGAATTGTTCTCTATGATCCAGAATCTCTATCGGTTGTTTTTCATAAGAAAGATCTTGCTCTAGCGGTATAACTTCTGAGCTGAGTACATGTGAAGGATCAGGTATGTACTTTCTCAGGAGAGATACATGGAACACATCGTGAACTTGAGATATATTTGGTGGAAGCGCCAATCGGTAAGCTACCTTCCCAACACGATCCAGTATTTCGAAAGGACCGATATATCTAGGGCTCAACTTCCCCTTCTTTCTAAATCTCATGACTCTCTTCCAGGGAGAAATCCGTAATAACACATTATCACCCACTTCAAACTCTAGGTCTTTTCTTCGGTTGTGGGAAAAGATTTTCTGTCGACTCTGAGCTGCTCTTATGTGTTGTTGAATAGATCTGACCTTTTCTGCCATTTCATCAAAGAGATAAGGTCCTAATAGCTTTCTTTCCCCAACTTCATCCCAGCAAGTTGGAGCCCTGCATTTCTTTCCATAGAGAGCTTCATAAGGATCCATCTGAATACTGGAGTGAAAGCTATTATTATAAGAAAATTCCACCAAAGGTAGGTGTTGATCCCAACCACCTTTGAAATCCATAGAGCAATATCTCAACATATCTTCAAGAGTTTGAATTGTTCTCTCAGACTGACTGTCTGTCTGAGGATGATAAGCAGTGCTGAAACTCAACTCTGTATCCAGAGTATGCTAAAGACATCGCTAGATATTCGAGGTAAATCTCGGATCCCGATCAGATATAATAGAAAGTGGTACACTATGCAATCTTACCACTTCCTTTACATATATCCTGGAAATCTGATCCAGAGAGAAATCCTCTCTAATAGAAATAAAATTTGCAGTCTTGGTAAGATGATCAACTATGACCCAGATAGCATTATTGCCTTTGGATGTTTTAGGAAGTCTTGTGACAAAGTCCATAGTGATGTTTTCCCATTTCCATTCAGGTATGGGTAATGGTTGTAACATCCCCTTAGACTTCTGTCTCTCAGCTTTAACTTGTTGACAAACCAAGCATCGAGAGACATATTCAGCAACATCTCTTTTCCTGCCATCCCACCAGAAGTACTCTTTCAGGTCCCTATACATCTTCGTGGTTCCAGGATGAATAGAGAATGAAGAACTATGAGCCTCATCCAGCAGCTCCTTCTTTAATTTGGGTATGGGAGGAACACAAACCCGATTCCTGAACTTTATTATCCCATCACAATCAAGGTTGAATTCAGGAACATTTCTCACCTTCTTTTGTAACTCGCCATCTTCTTTCTGTGCCTCTTTAATTTTCACATGTATAGATGGTTGAACATTCATTTGAGAAAGATAATATTTTTCCCCTTCCATTATAATTACATGATCCATCCTTTCTAAATCCATAAATATTGGATCTTTTTTGATCATCATCATGGATAAACTGGCATGGTATTGTCGACTTAATGCATCTGCCAACTTGTTTTCTTTCCCAGGGTGGTAATGGATTGAGCAGTCATAATCCTTAATCAGCTCCAACCATATTCTTTGGCGCATATTTAGCTCCTTTTGTGAGAAAATATACATTAAACTGTTATGATCAGTATAAATATCACACCTTTCACCATAAAGGTAATGCGTCCAAATCATTAATGCAAAGATTACTGCAGCTAACTCCAAATCATGTGTAGGGTAATTTTTCTCATGGATTTTCAACTGTCGTGAGGCATAAGCTATCACCATATCATTTTGCATAAGAACACACCCCAATCCATTCTGGGATGCATCACTATAGATCACAAACCTTTCTCCACTACAAGGTAGTGTGAGCACAGGTGCACTGGATAACCTTCTTTTCTACTCCGTGAAATTCTCGTCACATTCCTCCATCCAGACAAACTTAACTCCTTTCCGAGTCAACATGGTGAGTGGATTAGATAATAGTGAAAAATCATTCACAAAACATCTATAATATCCAGCCAAACCAAGAAAACATCGGATCTCAGTTACTGTTGTTGGTCTCGACCATCTTTCGATAACCTCTGTTTTTGCTGGATCCACATATATCCCCTCTTTTGAGATTATGTGACCCAAAAATGCCACTTTTTGAGCCAACATTCACACTTGGTAAATTTGGAATAAAGCTTCTCCTTTCTCAGAGTCTTTAATATAATTCTCAAGTGATCTTCATGATCTTCCTTGCTCTTTGAATAGACAAGAATATTGTCTATAAAGACTACCACAAATTGATCAAGATATTCTCTAAAGACTTTATTCATTAGATCCATGAAGATAGAAGGGGCATTAGTAAGACAAAATGGCATCACTATAAATTAATAGTGTCCATACCTTGTACGGAAAGTCGTCTTTGGTATATCCTCCTTTTTGACCCTTAATTGATGATACCCTGAATGAAGATCAATCTTGGAAAAGTATTGAGCTCTGCGTAGTTGGTCAAATAAGTCATCAATGCGTGGGAGAGGATATTTGTTCTTGATAGTGATCTTGTTAAGTTCTCAATAATCAATGCAGAGCCTCATTGATCCATCTTTCTTCTTAAAAAATAGAACAGGTGATCCCCAAGGTGACGCACTAGGTTGTATGAATCCCTTATCAAGAATCTCTTGGAGTTGCTTCTTCAATTCCTGCAACTCAATTGGGGCCATTATATAAGGTGTCTATGAAATAGGCAAATCACCCAGTACAAGTTCTATTGAAAACTCAACTTCACGATTCTGTAGAAGACCCGGTAATTCCTCCGAAAAGACATCATCAAACTCCCGTACAATGCGCATATTCTTAATCGTGAGTTTCTCACCAACCATTTGAGATAAATAACCTTCATTTAGTGGAATCAATACCCATAAAATGGAAGAAATTTCCACTAGAAGGTTATGTTCATCCTTGAATCGATAGACGATCATAGATTGATCTGGAATATGAAATGTGACTTCCCTTCTTTGGAAATTGATATGAGCCCCATATAAAGAAAGACAATCCATGCCAAGAATCACATCAAATTCCACTATAGGAAGGATCACAAGATTTTCAGGAAGCACTTTCCCACAAACTTTAATCGGAGAAGAATTATAAACATTTGATGCGACGGTTGTGCCATTAGGTGTTGTCACAGCTAACTCAACATCTAATTGTTGAGGTAATACAGTGATAACCTTCGAAAAGTCTTCAGAAATTATAGAGTGGGTGGATCCAGAATCAAATAATACATTTTCTACATTATAGTGGATGGTATGTGTACCTTTCACCACTTCGTTATCGTACTCCACATCACTAATAGAAATTACATGTGACTTTCTTTTGTCTTTAGCCTTAAGATTTTGTTGACGTCGACCATCATCATCAACCCTTGGATTTGGGCATTGATTGGCATAATGCCCCATCTCCTTGCACTTGAAACATTGATGTGTTGTCGGTTCATTCTGTGTATCCCTTCCGTTGTTTGCATCATTAGACATTTTCATCCCATCATCGCGGCATTCAAATGCCCGATGTCCTTCCTTTCCACATTTGAAACGTTTACTTGTACCTTTAAGACAACTCCCTCCATGTTTCTTTCCACACTTTGAGTATAAGGGAAAGCTCATCTTCTTTTCAGTGTACTCTTTAGATTTTCCTTTGAATTCCATTTTCCTCTTCTTATCAAACCCATATGACTGATGGGTTACTCCAATATCCATATCGAATTTGAGAGCACATCGAACAATTTAATCGTAGCTATTGAAGTCCCTTATGGATAACGCCCTTCGAAGACTTGGTTTTAAGCCACTAAAGAATCGATCGATCTTACTCTCAGGTTGGATAATAATACCAGAATCATACCTTGCAAGTCTTGTAAAATTTGCTTCATAGGTACCAACAGATTCATCATCCTTTTGCTTCAGTTCAAGAAACTCTTTCTCCATATTTGTTCGGAGAATAGGCGGGATGTACTTATTGCAAAATAAGTTCTTGAACTCGTCCCATTCCATAGACTCAATTTCATCCCTTTGCCTCGTATTATTAATAATATTCCACCATTGATCATCATCTCCTTCCAAACGATACACTGCTAGGATGACTTTATCATGTTCAGAACATTAAAGAACTGAAAATATCTTTTTAGTAGTACTAATCCATTGTTCAGCAACTAATGGATCATTAGACCAGCAGAAAGAAGGTAGACGCTGCATCATGAAGGATTCAACAGAATGTTGCTCCTTCCTTTTCTCGTTTGGAAGTCCTGCATGATTTATAGCTTGAGAATGTTGTGTGAGCATGGCTACAATATTTTGAATTCCGGCTCCCATAACGTTTGGTTGATCAGGGGGACAATCATTGCATTGCCCGTCGCATTCTGTATTAACACGGTTCCTTAATGTTCCAGCCATTGACTAAAACCAAGAAGAATAGTGTGAGCAACACTAATTATAATAGGAAAACCACATAATCAAGAATAAAATTTCACACTTAAGGTCTTAACCTAGGTTATTCATGGCCATTTCTAAAACACTAAGATTGTGTTATATGCTTAGACTTATCCTTAAGTTTCTTACTAAGGCTTTCACATCCTAGTTTCCAAATGTTGGCTATACCTTTTCTCTGATACCAACTGTAGAGACCCGAAGCATGACGTACATGGACATTACATTACTTTTGCGGAATACTTATAACATAACAAAAACACACACACAAGGATCATAATAGTTTAGTGTCTTTGGAAACTCAGAATATCATCTTCTAATCCTAGTGAAAGGTCTTCAACATATCCCATAAAGATCTTCCTTTTATTTATACCTAAATCCTTTTTTTATATCCTGGGGAAAAGAAAACATAAAAGGGTGAGCTCAAATGCTCATTAAGGGTAAAAAAAGAAATATCAATCACATCATTTTCATAAGAACATAACATTTTGGAAATCTTAACCTGCAAAAGAGAGAATAATTTCATAACATGGGATAAATCATAGTAGTGAAATGAAATCCCAATAATCATAAAATAAAACATGAAAAATTGTGGAATACACACATAATCATAGATAATCATATCTTATTATTCAAGACTCATTGACAAGACTATCTTAGTGTACAAAGTCCCTTTCGGAACCGAGTCACCCTCGTTTCAGTCATGTTTCACTGAACCGGTATAACCTACCATTCCATCCATGGCTATCTCATGAGATATAAAATCTTTACCCAATGCATTGGAGGGAGATATAGGTTCCACCCATATCATAATGATACCATTCTTATGTGTGCCACAAAATCATAAATCATACATTATTGCATAACCCATGTAATAAAAATGGGAATCTTAAACATCGTGACATCATAAAACAATTCATATAAGATAAAAGATTTCATAAAAATATTTCCATCACAACATAATTAAATCCATTTAATAATAGGGATAAAAAACAGAACCCTTTATTATCTTAGATGGAAAATAATTTTGATAAAACACTTGAACTCCAAAATATCCTTTCGGCTTCAAAAACACATTTCCTTTCTTAACATGTCGTACAATTCTAAAATAAAAGAATTTGATTAAAAATAAATTTGAAAACTTGTAAAGGAAGCTTCTTGAAAATAATGTTTCAAAAATCCATTCATGTCGTATAAGTTAAAAAAACAGTCTTCATAATTTTGTCGGAAAAGTCAAAAAGTACCTCGTAATAAAAAAATGACAAAAGATTCCTTCCATATCTGTTACTAAAAACTCACCGATGCGTAAAATAGGATTTAAACAATTGTAGGTGAATGGAAATAATATTACATATTGAGCAAACATTGATGTGGATGATAAAATACACCCCAGTAAATGCCAAAGTATAAACAATCTCAGATAAAAATGAGATTGTGATTTTTCCCTTACCTTAGGTCTGATTTGCTTTGTAAGTGTCCGAACCTCCTGTATAATGATTTAAATAATGTCATTGACTTATTACAGAATCATATTCATTGTTATTATATCATATATGGTTCACATATGACTTTATATTACCCGTTCTTTTGTAAATTCATGTTAAAGTAGCGTTTTGGGTAAAATCTTCTCATTTGTCGTTCGTGTTTTAACTTGTAATTATTCATATGATTACATAGATCATTATTACTTAATTATATAATATAAAAAATGATTTATATATAATATATATTGAGAATATACATATATATAATGGATCGATAAATGGAAAGAAATACACCGTTCATGGAGACGGTAGGCCGTACGTACTCATGAACACTGTTTTCTTTTCGTTATTGAATTGAGTGGAAATAAGTAGATGACATACATATATATACACATAAGTCATGTAGCTTTATAATGTCATATATGTCATTATTATTTCTTATATATACTTTATAATCATTTTTAAATGGTTAACATGGAGAATGAATCTCATCGCGTCGTGGAGACGGTAGTCCGTACGTACGCACGAGCGATGATATCATTTCCATAATTATTGAATTGAATTGGAGTGGATGATACAATATATCAGAATCAATATGATATTCTAATAACTATGTATAGTTATTCTTTACACCATTATACCCATCCATGTAAGGTGGTGGTGGAAAATAGATTACACCACGGCGTGGAGACGATATTCCGTACGTACGCACGCGCGGTGATTTCCTTTTTCCATAGGATGGATAGAAGGTTATTTAGAGTTGTTTCATATTTATAATAACTTATCAGTATATACGAAATACTGATGTTATTACATTATCATGAAACAACTAAAGAAGAAGAAGTTGAAGAAGAATGAAATTGAAAAAGATCGGTAATGGATATTACCTCTTTTTGACGCGCCTTTTCTTAAACTCCACTTAAAGAACTGAGGATGGTCTTTGAAGAAGACCAGGACCTGTAGGATGATACTAGGGAAGTGTAGAAGAGATTTTGGCAGGGGATGGCCGAGCATGAATGCTCAAATTGGTGTGAGGAGGAGAGGGAGGAGGTGTCCGTTTATAAGGGAGGAGAGGGGCACCTTTGGAAGAACTAAAACTATTATTTTATTATAAAGTCAATTTCGGTTTTAAATAGCTCCAAATTGAATTGTTTCGAGGATAAGGTGGGTATGGGTCAAAATCCTCTCATTCAATAGAATTTAGACAAGTTTAGGTTCCTATTTTAACCTTATCATTTAGATTTAACATTAAGTTAAATAAGTTTACTTTTACCGTGTCTTCTTGTGTTCTTATTATATAAAGTTAATAAACATAAAATAAGCAGCCAAACGAACCCCATGTTGTATATTATTAATATATATAACCGTATCTAAGTCATTTGTCCGAACCTTAGATTTTTAGGAATAAAATAACATTTACTAATATAATATTTGTTTTAACAACTATTTTATGTCAATTTTGACACTATTTAGTAATTGATTTTTGTGAAAATCATAACAGAATTATTAGTTCGAACCAAGTTAATTAAATCAATACTAACATGTCATATTAACATATAAAATTAGTGGAATTCCTAAAAAGTCTCAAATTACATTTATTTTGGTGTTTATAACATCAATTATGTCAATATTTCATTAATAAAATAATTACTGCATCATCATTGTGTCATAAATAAATTAAATTATATAATTTCTTAAATTTACAAATAAAATACCATTATGTAGGAAATATTTTTAGCTTTCTAATTAATATTTATAGTTTAATTTATCTTATGTATAAACCCATATTAAAAATTATTTACTTATTAAACATTGATTTTAACTATTTTAACCCTTCTTTAAATAAATTAATAATAAATGTCCTAATCTAATCCAAGTGGGCCTAAATGGTCATATTTTTTCTTAAGTTTGTTTTTGGTAGAATTAAACTTGTCCAATATAATTAGGACTTGTGTTATGGTAATAATAATATCATCTTTACCCTTAAATACCCTATTTACTTTTAATCGTGGTAAAAAAAGTAAAAAGTTACTATTCACCAAAAAATTATTTTCATCTCATTGAACCACATTTTACTTACTGACATCAACCGTGTTTCTTGGATTTTTGAAATTCCACTCACAGAAGCGGTAAAATTAAGTTTTATGAAAAATTCAGTTTTTTAACTACCACTTAGTGGTTTCACTATTCATCAAAAATTGAAAGTTTTCAGAAAAAAACCAAAATTTCACCCTAGGCTAATTTCGATATTCCGATTCCAAAAATGATGTCCATTTTGAAAAATAAAATTTATAAAATTTCAAAAAGTGGTTATTACTATTCATAACGGCTAGGTTTAATAATATTTCAATAGTATATTATTGTTTAGTGAAACTCGGTATTGCGTACGACGCAAGCTATCGAGGAAGGTCGCGATTTTGTGTAAAGCAAGTCAAGCAAGTGTTGTGTAGAAAAATATTCCTTTGGTTATTTATATAACATAAAAGTCTCGGGTGTTACACCTTAATTGTGTTAAATAATATATTTTTTAACTAAATATAAATTAGTATAAATTAAAAATATTATTTAATAATATAAATTAATTGGATGTATATTTTAATTAAAAATGCAATATTTTTTTAAATTTCATCAAAAAAAGAAACTTATAAAAAATAACCAAGGTCATTTTTTATATTATTATTTCAAATAAGATGTTTATTTTAACATATATAATCTATAAAATAATTAAAAAATAGATTTTACAGATGTTCCATGAAGAGATAAAAAAATGTCTTTATATAAAACTAATTATTTTAAAATTATAATTGGATTTTTAATTATATTATATATTGACAAACATAATATGAAAGTTAAATATTAGATTAATTTTTTTATATATTTCATTAATTTAATCCAACATGAGTGAATTTATTATTTATTGGTATAAAAAATATTTTCTATAAATAAATCATTTTTCAAAAAAGATTTTTTTTTATTTTAAAATGGATATTATTCTGATTTGTAATTAATTAAATTCCAAATACTTGATTTTATATACATTTTGTGACCCATTTTTTCAAAATTCAGTTAATAATTTTCATTCTATCCATTTGAAAGACTATATGATAACTACCATATAGAATAATAATTCTTAGTTGTTCATTTATGCTTGATGTGGTGTATCATATACGGTATCAAGAATATTATTTTTTTTAACATGGTATTTCACATAAAAGCATTTATTTTATAATAATTTATTCCTACCAAAATAATCTAATGTTACTATTTAAATGTAATGTGTTTCAGTTATTTACTAAACAATATTAATTATGCTTATTTATTTCTAGTATCCTATGTTGTATTCGTACCCTTAATGAGCATCTGGTCCGACCACATTATTATGATCCACTTCCCTAAGATTCCCAGTAATAGTTTATGAATGATATGAATGGAATTCATAGAGGGAATAAATATATTCTCAAATAAAATTATCGATTATATTTAAAGATTTCAAATATATATGAAATTCCAAAATGATTCAACATTAACAAAACTAAAAAACAATTTTTTGCATTAGGTTCGGATAAACATTATCTATTTTCAAGGTCATAATGAAGACACCAAAGTTTTCCTACCAGGATTTGGGCATTTAAAAAATTTATCAAAATATTGAGTGGAATTTTAGTGAATAATTTAATATATTCTTTATTTTTTCACTTTTCAATTGTTCCCCACTATAGCCATTGGGCTCTAATACTACCCTTATTACTCCACTGTATTTTCTAGCAACAAAAATAGTGAAATACCACATCAGTGGTGTAAATAATTCATGACTATAAAAATATGATGTCATATATACAATTTACACCATGTTTTAATTTTTTACATTGTTTTTACCTTATATTATAATTTCTTTCAATAATATCAATATTTTTCTCATAGACTATATTTGACATAAAAATTCAAAATATAAAATCCATTTATTTGAATACACTAAACATTTAGAGCCAATATTACATTTTTATGTTTATACAATCCTCAAATTTTATTAGTATGTTCAAGTACACTTTTAATTTCTTGATGAAATTACATTATACAAACATTTATCCTTTGGATACCTAAATAATAATCACAACATCATAGTACCTTAGTGTAAGGACGGAAATAGATATACATTTATTCATTTTTAATTGTAAAATATATTAATTGGTGATCTCTATAATTGTGAGATTCTCTCACATATAGTTCTTCTTCAACATCACTTTTTGGAGATATAATTGGGCCTGATAAAGGGTTAACCCCAATGCTATAACCTACTTATGAAGATGTAATAATGGAATATAAAAAGGGATGACCATAATGATCCAATCCATGATTCGTCCTTTCTATGATAATTAACACACGTTATTACACTTAAAATTTCAAAACTAATATGGTCAAATAATAATAAATATAGAAGCATTTTCATATTGATGATGGTCATATGAAATAATGGTCAAAATATCTAATTATCATATAAATATATGGTCATTTTTACCAATGTTCATGTAATAGTCATATTGAGCAATGGTCATAATAATACATCAATAAACCCTTTTATCTAAATCACTTCATATCATTCCCTATGTAATTATTCAATTTCGATTCTAATGAATATTTATTTCTTCTTATTAAAAATTTATCTCTTCTATATGTTATTCCTCTTCATGTATTGTCCACCAAAGAACAATATTCTAGTGTTGATGTACATTTTTACATGATTTATTATGTAGAATTCACATTCAATTAATAATTAAATTTATTACTATTTCTGTTGTATCATTACATGTTTTATTATTATTATCATGACCCCCTCTCTCCAAAGGTGCCCCTCCTGAGTTTGCAACCCTAGTAGGCCTCGGGGTAGCGACCAACACCAAGGGTATACAAATCTTACAAAATGGATGAAATTAATCTTTTATAGTATCCATGATTGGATGATAATATATATCAAATAGAAAACAACTCCATGAAATATGTATATATAATAAATAAATAATCCGTCGGACATGCATGTTTAGAAAATTAAAACTGTTATATAACTAGTGTCTCCAATGTAAATGCAAAAAACTAGGATAAGCACCAACACATAAACTATCCCAATTACCGAGCTAGTAATTCACAGCATGACACTTGTAGTCCACTCGGAAATGTAAAAATAGTTTACTATATATAGGATGAGAATACAAGTATAATCAGTAGAAAAGTCCAAAGTATCTCAAGTACAAGTTAGAGAAGCATACTAATTCAATATGAGAAAACAAAAAAAATGAAAATTAACTGAAAAGGTATACTATACATCCAACCCCACTAATGTTATTCTTATGAAATATTGAAAATCAATTAATGTAATAAAGTAAGTATATCATTGATAGGTTACCCCACAAAACATTCGCATTGACTAGCTAATCTCACACCCAAATAGAAAATGTCTTGTCACTCCCACATCGTTTTAGATAACCTCATCACAACACACCCACACATACCTCGTCCACAAACCACATCACATCCCTCCCACACACACCTGTTTCATGAATATATGTCACATCATACAAGAACATGCTTAGGCAAAAAATGAAACCACGTCCTGAGGACACCGGGTAACCACAACATATCACACCCTAAAGTCACCTAAGTATCACAACTCACCAGCACATAGCTAGGCCTCACAAAAAAACCATCCCAAAGTCTATTATTTTATCATCACCTAGAAGAGGGAGAATGGAAGAGCGTGTGGCCATCCATCCATCATCCCACCAGGATATTTGGAAATGACACCATCCCTTATGATAATTGGGGTGTTCGGCACGTAATGGTCAATTAGGGTGGGTTTTTATAGAATCAAAATATATTCCATATATATATATATATATATGTACCAAACACTAAACAAGAACTATGGGTTTTAAGATAAAACACCACCTAATCCAACTATAAATGCATGTTTCAGGATGAAAGATGGTAAATTTTGATATTGATAAAAGAAAGCCTCTTAAGTCACAATCATTTTAACATTATAAACAATATATCTGTTATTCCATCCATAACTGTAAAGCGACCAACCATAAGACACAACTAGTCTCACATCCAAGTCGAACGAAGGTACAAAATGCTGATAACACACAACTTTTCTCAATTACCCCCCCCCCCCACATTCTACCCAAACCAACTTCCATTATCATTTTCCAATGTAAATCCACCCAAACTAAGGAAAGACTCATAACTCATAATAGAACCCTCCAAAATATCACCTCACTACAATTCTTGGAATCCTCAATACATAACAACACCACACATAGTGACATAACCATAGAATAACACGAATCTACTACCTCATTGTCCAACCACTCCCAATCAAATCTAAAATGAATGAGTAACTATTCATGATTTACTATTATACACTTAATACATCCATACACACCTCAATTATATAAATTTTAGCATCCCATTACCCGTACAAATCACAGGAAGGAAAATATCCACACACATCACACAACCACCCCAAATAAAGAAACATGGATTATAATTTAATATATTCGTTCTTTAACACCACATTGATAAATCATTCATTATCTTAAAACTTGTTTGACCCTTTTGAGTCAATTTATTTAACCCTCTATACATGGTTAATCAATTTTATAATTCCATCAGTACAATTGGGGACCCATAAGAAGTTTGAAGCATCACCCGTGAGCATAGAGAGACACCAATGACCATGAATTTCAGAACGAATACAAATTAGATCATGGATAATTATAAAAGATAAAACAAATGAGTGTCATCATAATCTTCCCCACCCCTCATTTATTAATTATAAACAAAAACGTTATTGTAATATGCCTGATTATAATCAAAACAATTTATATTATCATTGTAACAAAAATAATTAAAATTTGGTATTTTGAACATAATCAAAAAGGTACATAAACATACCCACCCCAAATTATACACACAAATAAAATACTATGGTATCCCTACCTCAATTAATATATTATCAACAACTCATCCTTGAACCAATATAGTAGATCATGAAAGTAGTAGAAATGTCTCCTAGGGAAAACTTGAATGAAGTATTCATAACCAATGTGACTCATCTGGGAGGAATGGTTTTAGGTGCACCAAGAGAAAACAGAATGGATCATGGAATAGATGGTCTCATCTTTTGAAAAGGATAGATACTATATCGATGTAATGGAGATGATTTCAAAGTACAAAAATTTCAGATCATGGTTAGGACCATGGGGCTTGGCTAATTAAAAGTAAAAAAGAGTATTTGATTATAAATATATTATTAACCTCTTAAAATATGGTGGAAAAAGATTCAGAATTGGTCAAAGAAGGTTTTAGAATCAATTTACTACAAATAAAATGTATGAGGGGAAAAACTAGAAAACTTGGAAAAATTGGAAATGACTCACGAATGGTTGAGTGACTTCTACAAGTAACCGATGTAGAGACACTGACACTGGTCACCGACATGAGACATTGACTTGACTCACTGATTCCACTCATCAATTCCACAAACCTGCACCACCTACCAACTCGACTCACTTATGCCACTCACAGATGACACTCATTAATAGGACATACATATAACACTCGCTGATGCCACTCAATGATGCAACTCACCAACACAACTCATTGATGACACTCACCGATGTCACTCACCGTCAAAACACACTAATGCCACCTACCGACGAATGGTCACCAATGTGACCCGTCAATGTGGTACCAATAGTAAGTCACTAATGTTACTCACCTACAATGAGCCACTGAAACTACCTACCGAATGTGTGTTAGCAGCGAGAACGAACAAAAACACTTACTGATGTCACGTGTTGATGCCACCAACTAACAGCACCTACTGATTCCACATACAACACGGATAAAATATTCTTATAAAACTCGTGAAATTAGTCAAGAATCACCCCATGACATCTCATATACATGATTATCACAATGTAATGGATTAGAGGCGTCTAATTCATTGCATAAGAAACCTCTCAAACTTTTATCTCACATGATTATTTAATCCAAACCCCAAATATAGAGGGGTTCAATCATCCACATCATAGGATACCTATCAAGACAATTACCGCACTTGAAAAACTACTATGTTTTAGTCACCCGGAGGATCAATGACAAACCAATATATTTTGTTCGAAAGCTATAGTGAATCCTCAACATACAAGAACACCTCCTCCAAAATATATTACCCAAAACATCCACACAAACAACACACATTCATAGAAACCACTCTTTTTAGCCACACGAAATAGGAAATTCCCTCCTTCATGTCGAGATATTATCCACTCTAGGTGGCAATACCTCACCCATATGAGTTTAATCACATCTCAATTAGGAATTAGATCCTTCCCATTTCTCATGTTAGGAAATAGTAATGAATTCTACTAACACATAAATATTTATGGATAATATCCCATAATTTAAAAATGGTTTGATATTTAAATCAAAATGAAATACACACCAAAGTATAACTCAAGACAACTCTAAGTATTGTTCACACATCTATGCTTCTCACTCCTAATTGCATTCCTCCATGTCAACATGCATCTTGAAAAAAGTAAAAATGAATATTCTATCTATAGACCACTTTATCTCACCAATTCTATATCCCAACTGGAGTCTAAATTAATTTTTTTTTCATACTTGATATCCAAATCTCCAAATACAATAACATGCTGTTCATTATGAAGATACTGACGAAGCAGGGAGACATGAATGACATAATGAATCCTCTGCAACTGTGGTGGAATTTTTGACATGTATACTACCTTTCCAACTCACCCCAGCACCTCTAAGGGTCTGATGAACCTGGGATAATGCATTCTCTGTTTGTCGAACTTCCAATGCCCACTTCGATGGGATACATTAACGAAAACATGGTCCGCCTCATTGAACTCTAAGGTTCACCTCCTATGATTGGAATATGACCTCTTCCGATCATGGGAGGCTTTACTCTCCTCAAAAAAATTGTGGACATTCTTTGTCATATTTTTCACCATTTCTGGACCAACAATAGCTTCCTCCACAACTTCTTTTCAGTATATTGGTTAATGACATAGTCTCTCATACAAGAAATTTAATAGAGACATACCAATGGATGAGTGATAGATATTATTATAAGAAAAATCTACCAATGGTAGGTTTCATACCCAATATCCACTAAATTCCACGACGCTTTCCCGCATCACGTCCTCAGACATCTAGAAGGTCTGCTCTTTCTACCCATTTTATGAGGTAGGAAGGTAGTACTTAGGTGAAACTGAGTTCCAAAAGCATACTACAATACCTTCCAGACTCGTGAGGTAAAACGTATATCCTAATCCGAGATAAAGGATGTCAGAACTACATGTAGACACAACACTGCATCTTCATACCTCATGGAAAAGGAATCCACTATTCGCAACTATTTAATTTCTATGATGTGAGCATATTTTTTTAGCTAATCCACCACTACACATTTTGCATTTCATCCTCCCAAAGACATGGGTAAACCTGTGAAGAAATACATTGATATTCCATACCACATTAACATGAACATATCTAGGGGTTTCAACACCCTATTGATAACATGGTGCTCATCCTTCACCTTCTATCACAAAATTCACCTCGACATGAGCTCTATTTATACTCATTTAAAACTGGGCCAGTAGAGCTGCTCTCTATGGCCACAGTACATCATAGAAATCCTTGGTTTTTCATCCTAGGGTGAGTTATGGAAGTCACCGAGGACTCCCTCAAATATATCCACTAGAATAAACACTCTCCCATTGAATAATATTCAATTCTGACCATCCTTCGACCACTCATTTTGAGCATCACCCTATTCATCATGATAACGCATCACATCTACCTTAGAGTATCCCCACTAAGACTCATCCACCTATTTCCACATACATGAAAACACCATCATCAGAAATAGAGAGACTTTTCCTCTATCCATTACATTATCAAAGTACATCATGTTAATCTCCTCTATCACCTTCCAGGTATCCCAAGACTCCAACAAATTCTCCTTCTACAACATCCATCTCATAGAATCTGTATAATAACTTCCCTTCCCTCAGGTGTAAGAGAACACCAAATCATATTCTTAATAAACACCACTCACCTCTGATGTCTCATGATCATATATCATTTGTAAAATATATTCCTCAATATATAATGATCTATTGAGACCAAAAATCCCTAATAAATAAGGTAATGTCTCTATGACATTAGTGAGAACATGATCTCTACTAGCAACAGTTCATTGGGGGCATAGTTACCTTGGTGGGAATATAGCTGCCTAGACCCATAAGAGACAACTCATCATTATTGTGTCATCACATATCCTAATACAAAATGGGATTCATCGCAAAACTATTCAAAAACAACCAATTCCTCAGGAAATTTGACCATTGGGGTAGTAACTAACATTCCCGTCAGATAGCTAAATGCTTACAGACACAGCTCATGCCACAAAAATGAATGGTCCTTTCAGACCAGATCGAACAATGGATCTAAAAAATGAGAAAATTGGTTACCAATATCTATCAATATCCTACTAGACAATGAAAACTACCAACCTATTAATAATTTTTGGGGGATTTTGAAGAAACAACTTCTTCTAACTTAGATGGTTTAACTGTTACACCCTTCTATGACACATCATGTTCAAGGTCATGAACCTCTCTCGTCCAGTATATAAACATGTACAACTTCTCATTTACATGGTGGTGTTAGAGGTCCTCCATGATAGTCCTAGAATGTTCAGTATTCTCCATCCCTTATATCTTTTAGATCAGAATATAATCTATGAACACGATGTTGAACCAGTCAAGGAACTCATATAAAATATAATTCATAAGCCCCATGAACACGGTTTGTGCATTTGTAACATCAAATCGCATGACCAAGATCTCAATGTTCCCATACCTACACCTAAATGTAATCTTTAGGATGTCACCCTCTTTCAACCTCAATGGGTTATATCGAGACCATAGATCAATTTTAGTGGACCAAATCCCTCCCATAAACTGTTCAAAAGATCGTTAATCCTCAGAAGAGGGTAACGGTTCATGATTATCACCTAATTCAGCCTCTTATAGTCTATTTATAGAATCACACCACAAAATTCCTTCCTCAAAAATAATATTGTATCCCCCCACTATGGAACACTAGGTCAGATTAATCCATTCTTTATTTGATCATCATTTTGAATTCACAACACTTGAAACTCTCACAGTTCCATCTGAAAAGGATCCATTTAAATATGCAAAGAACCAAGTTGAAAGATTACCCTGAACACAAAATCACATCCATGAGGTAGATTCACAACCTCATCAGGGAAATAATCCATGAATACCCCCCAACAAATATGGAAGACACCACTGCCTTTTCATATATTGATCACACTGACAAATTAACCAACAAGGAAATAAGATTCTCTACATACTAGATTCCCATATGGAGACTCTTCTCACTAACAAAAGCCACATGCAATATATCCATGGATGAAAATAGAACTATTCTATAGATGAATTCGAAGAGATAACTAATGTAAAAGGAACTAGTCAATGCAAAGGATAACATCCTATGGATACATCCATTTCATAAAGCGGTCCCCTCAATACTTATGTGGCCCTAACATCAGTCAACATCCTTGGAAAACATCAAACAAGTTGTTATGCCCTATGAATGGTGTACTAAACATCGGGGTCCCAGAAATTCTCTCTTTTCATAATCATAGATCATGGTCTACAGACGGTGAAGCAAAGGAGTATGAAGCTCATGAATCAATCAAATCATAATAAATAGTTTTGAAAAAACAAAGATCATACTTCAAATGATCACCATCCCTACTAGAACCTCTTCATCTATGGTGGGTAACTAACCACACCCAAATCCTATACCCCTCATCTAATAACTGGATCCCCAAACATTCCCAAGTATAGATCCATTAGTAACTCCATTATCTTATCCTCCACCTAAAATATCTCCCCTTAGTGGAAAAGGATTATGTTGTCCCTACTGCTGAATCATTCAAGCTGGAAAATGCTGCTCAGTTGGAAACTAAACCTTCCACCATTCAACATACTGACATAGAATTAGGTACTGAAACTAAAGGTACTCGTATCATACAAAACAGAAACACTTATATCCCAAGATTATGGGAAAATAATGAGGTCCATAGTTTCGATACTAAAACTATTGAGGTCGAATGCTCGTTAGCTGCAACCTCAATAGCCCTGGCAACCTAAAACCTACATCATGATGCTTAACCCCATTTAGAATACTTCTAGATTTGATCTTGTATTTGAACTCCCCTCAATTGAATCATCTCATCCACTTATTCATTCATCTAGTCTTCTAGGTTTGTTATAAAGGTGACGAGAGTAACTACGTACTGGATGGAAGGACGAAGTACCTCTTCTAAGCATATATCCTAAGACTCATCATCCATAGATTGATCCAGATTGAGGTAAAGGATTAATTTGAACATGATCCACCAATCCTATACTGACATACTCCCCTTATGGAGGTATTGTATATCATGCCACTTCTCTGTCTTCATGGCCGATGAATGGAATTCTGCTTATAACTCAACAAAATCAACCACATAACATTAGCCTTGTTTCTCTCCCCAATTAAAAATTACTCCACTGAAATGATTCTCCCCTCATCTGAATATCATTTAATACAACCCATTAATCCATCAAGTCCTGGAATAAGATTAAGATGATCTCATGTTTCTTGACCCAACTCTCTTTCTCCATGTATGATACACTTCCTTGATACTTTCCAATGAACTACTGCTGGAAAGAATGTAATTTTCTATCCCACTAGTTTTCCTCCTCCTATAGATCTACCATCTCCTAATTGACTGAATCGGCATACTGGGCCTCCACTACGAGGGGCACTTGTGGAAGAAGACTATGTACCACAGCTGAGAAATCCACAAGGAACTCCTTATCCCGGGTAGTTTGTAATTTTGATTAAAAATAATTTTAACTCATTATTTACATAAAATCCACGAAAATCCCTTTTCAAAGAAACAATCCATCATGATTCATGTACCAATCCTAGGGTCTCTTCTGTGAAAATAGCATAGCCACACTTTCCCATATGGCATGATCAGAGTCCATTCATCAGATCTTGGTGGGATATAAAATCCCAAGACTTTGTAGGACTTCCCTATCCTATGTCACACACCGTCATCAAATAACATTGTTTCCTAACCAACCATTGAAATCGTTATTGTTCCAAACTCCTAACTCTATCATATTCCTCAATCATCCCTCTAATACAATTTTTTCCAAACCCCCTCCATCCAATGATTCCCCTCATGAGATAGTATTGAAGGAAGAGAGATAACGTCCCCCGAGTCCCGCCTCTAGTAGTCCCCTATTTGGTGACTACCCCCAATCGGAATACAAATCCCACAAAATGTGAGTAATTACTCTTTTTAAAGTGACAAAAATTGGAGATAAGATATATCAACCACAAAACAACAAAAGATACACACACATATTTATTTACATATATATGAATGAATAAATACATCCCACATGAATGTTTAAAAATAATAATTGTTACAAAAAAATTGTCTCCAATGTAAATAACAAAAACATGTCCATGCAAGGACACAACAACTTTTCGAATGTCCAAGATAGTAATGCCCAACACAGTCCTCATAGTCCTCTTGGAAACACAATAACTATTTTATATACATATGGTGTGAATTCATGTAAACTTTTTGGAAAATAAAAAGACTCTTGTAAACATGTGGGAGAAGAATACTACTAACCCAATGAGAAAATAGTAAAAACTTGAAAGAACATAACATAGTATACTATGCACCAAAACCTAACCAAAGATATTGTAACCAAATAACACATATCATGTAATGAAATATAGTAATCATATCAATCACAGGGTACCCCACACCCCTTAACCGCAAATTTTCCACACTCTCACCCTAATAGAAAACATACCGAATTTCCCAACTCTTGCGAAAGAACCACATAGAAACAACCCAACAAAAAACATGACCACCAACCACATCACATCCCACCCGCACATAGCTAGGCCTCACAACTATATAGCATCCTACCCGCACACGCCTATACAAAAAGACATTCCACAGAATAATGACACTTAGGAACCACGATAAATCTCTTCTCAAAGACACATGGGAAGTAAAGAATCTCCCCCACACACATAGGCCTCACAAATAACAACCTTCTCAAAGTGTCTTGGTCTATCATCACTAGAAGTGTGAGCAAGGAATATCATGTGTCCATCCATCGATCCTCTCATCAAGACATTTTGGAATGACATCATCCCCATGCAAATGGGGTTGTTCGACATATAGTGATAAACTAGGTTGGGGTACATATATAATAATAATAAATATAAAGTATTTATATAGGTTACAAAAACTCTGCCTATCTTATGGGTTCATATGAAAACAACCAACCCATAACACTTCCACCATTACTGCTACCTCTAAATTCATGTATCAGGATGAATGAAAGTCACAAACGATGTAGATAAAATACTGATAGTTAACACCCAATCGTTTTGACTATATTAAGAGTTTACCTATTATTTCATCCCTACATAGATAACTAACCAATATAGAGCACAAATTCCCTCAAAATCAACCCAAACTGAGGCAAGAAACTATGATAAAACACCCCACCACACAATTCACCGCCACAAAGCCCCCAAGCCATTCCAATACCAATATCAATATCCAATTAAAGCCAATCATCCTAAGGTGAAACCCCCAAATGAAAACATCACCCTCCAAAATATCATGTCACAACCATACTCGGTATCCCTAATGTATTATAAAAACACACATTGTAACATAAACATAGAGAAAAATGAATATGTAGAACCACTATCCAACCAACACCCATCCATTCCACAATCAATAAATCTATCAACCTGATATTTCATTACACCCTTAAACCATCCACATACATCTTCGGGCTCTTAATAACAACAGACCATAAATCTTTTCATGTAAAAGATAGATATGATCCACACACAAAACACAACCACAACAATGAAGGAAAAGTGTATTCAAATTGAACACACTGATTCTTTAATTACACATTGATAAATTAGGGGTTACCACAGAAAAAGGGTGATCCCAGGGCATCTATTATTTAACTGATAATACGTGGTCTATAGATATCATAATTATAGTAGTTCAACAAGGGACCAATAAAAATTGTAAAGCATAGCCCGTGCTCTTGAAAAAAACACTAATGGACATGTTTTTTAAGAAATAAACCAATTCACAACATAGATCAAAGATAACGTATAATACAAAGGTTCATCATCATCATCGTATTCAATTTCCCTCATTTATTACTAATGTTAAAAAATTATCATAAGAGATTATATTATCTTTATAACAAGTTATATTATCATTGTAACAACATTAATTAAATTTTTGGATTCTACCACAATCAGAAAAGGATATTAGATTAACCACCGTACTTTATACAGTAATATATGAAGACTAATAGGTCCATCCATGAAGAACATTCAGTCGTAAAGTCCTCTATGGGCCAAAATATGGGTTTGTACAAGCCAAAACATTTCCACATACTATATCCATAGATTCATCTCCTTGTAGAAGAAATGTTTTAGGCATAATAAGAGAAAATAGAATGGTTCAAGTAATACAGGATCATAGATTTAGAAAATGCCACATCCTATATCCACAGAAGGGGGACGATTTCAAAGTTCATAAAATTCGTATCATTTTCAAGACCATGCAACATGGCCATTTCAAATTGTATAGGGTGATAGGATAATAATGATAAAATTTTCATCCCCAGCGATGGTGGAAACATATTCAGAAATGGTCAAGGAAGGTTTTAGACTCAATTTACGTCAAATAAAATGTGAGAGGTGTGAAACATAAAAATCTGGGAAAAACTAGAACAAGCTCATCAATTGATGAGTCACCGACACAAGTCACTAATAGAAGAGTCACCTATTCGAGTCACCAAAATGAGCCACTAATGAAACTCACTGACACCACTCACTAATCCCACTCATTGATGACATTTACCGATGTGACTCACTTTCACAAATAACAGATGCCACTCATAGATGTGAATCACTAAGGCCATTCACTAATGTCACTCACTAATTCCACTCACGTAAACCACTCACTGACACCACGAATGGACACCACCTACCTATATAGAGTCAAAGACATGACCCACCAACAAAACCTATTGACAACATGTGACCTACACAACTCACTAATAGTGAGACACCAATACGACCTACTGGAAGTGAATTGTTGACGTGACCTACCAACGCCACCATCTGATGCCAACTACAGACGATGTCCATAGTTGGAAACCCGTATTTTTTGAAAAATATTTAAATGAGTAAATATACTCAACAGAACTTCTAAAACATAGACTTTTTACAAAAGAATGGATAGGATTTTTCTAAGATATTACAATAATGATAAAATAAAATATGGGAATTATAAAAAATAATCTCGTAATTAGAGTATTTTTTTTCTATTGCGGACCATTTGGTAATAAATTATACCAAATTAAATAATTAAATCATTGAAATTATAAATTAATCTACACGGATATTTGGATTTTACTTTCTCATAATCTCATATAGCTCTCATTTTTTATCTTATAGAAGATAATTTCTAAAAAAATGTCCATTTTTTATTCATTATATTTCATTTAAATCATTCTATATTACCAATTATCATAATTATCTATTCATAACATGATAATTTAGGCTCCGATTAAACAGAATCAGCTTTTTGAATATGTGAAGGATTATGATTATTTTTCGTTGGATGTGATATATGGAAGTCATTGGGGTCTTGGATTGTTTTTCACACATAGATAAATTATATTAAAGCACAATAATATTTTCTATTATTTGGTTTAGGACAATATATCTTGAACATATATTTCCATTATTTTTTAATCTCATAATCCCTTTCTATGATGAAATATTCTAGAAGAAATATTTTGAGACATGGATTTCATGTATTTTCCTTCTATTATATTTATAAATATTTTTATAATTTTGGATACCATGATATTCTTCATGACATATCCTTACTGATTATTTTATCCTAAATATATTTTGGACCAAAATTATTCTTTTCCCCAATATAATCTCATTATGTAAATGTTCTATATATCATTCAATAAAAGAACTAATATAGTGACATATTAATGATGGAGTGGTGACATTTATTAATGGTAAATTTGATATGAGGTAAATAGTAATCCCAAAATTATATTAAATCAATATATAATGACCATATCATTTCATCCAATGTCTAGATATCCGTTGGGATTAACATTCTATAGGTGGTAGATAGTTCTTGATACAATTATGAACTATATAAAAATATTTTAAAAAATTTCTATAATATTTTATGTGATCATTTGGTCATAATCAACGACCATTGATAGCAGCTTCCATGTATTCTGATAACTTATTATATATAAAACATTATAATATAGTCTAATGACAAATATTCCCTAATTTTTTGGAAATTTAAATAATTTTTTAGATGATAAACAACACGTAATATATTATTATTCCCCTTATACATATTAGTGGTCCAAGTGATGAATATTGGGTAATATTTACACACATACATTTTTGTATATCTAGAGGCTATATTTCAACTTTTTGATGTCTTCTTTTATCATTCACCTACTAGTATACTAACCATATTTAATTATAATTTATAATTTATGTCATCATATTTTTTCTACTGATGATCTTTGATATCATCGTATATATTGGATCTTCTATAAGGTATTTAGATATTTGAGCTATGACCCTCATCCAAAATGTCAGGACCCATCCCCCGGGGCCAGTATTGGGACTACCCCAGGCCCACCTTCCATATGCATGGGACTGGAGACTAGAACTAAAATCTTAAATCCCTAAATTTGGAAGGCATTACATTTATAAACTGAAACACAGACAACAGAGTACGCAATTGGAAGTAAAACACTTTGTGAAAACTATATACCGAAGAAGTGCTGGAATGAAAAATGGGCCAGAAATACATGCCCAACTATAAAGTACAAGAAAAATACAAAACAACTGGACGGTGTCTAGCAGCTCTTGGATTGTCCACCATAGATCCTACCTGAAGGGTAGGTACAATTAGCCTCCTCAGCACACCACGTCCGTCCATCTCCTCCGGGTACCGACACGTTGTGAGGTCCACCACCGGGTACCGTCCAGACCTCGTACACTCTGCCTCGTTCTGTGATGTCTGTCGTTTATTTCGAACATAATGAGGTGTAGGCATATCCTATTTGGGGGTGAGTATAATGATACTCTATAGAGACCCCGAGAGACTCATGGTATGACTAAATCCAACAAGGATATAACACAAAGTATGAAATCAATCAAAAACACCACTTACGTATATGCCTATATATATTGCAATGTTTATCAAATGACCCATCTCAATCATGAGGAAACACAAGAGTTACTGACTCATCTCACACATGTATACAAAATTTTTAGAGGGGTACACATGATTGGATATAGCCACTGAGTCATCCAAGATGTCGGACCAACACATGATTCAGGACCAACTATTCTGTCAGACCAACACATGATCTAGTAACGTAAGACAAGATTGTCGGACCAACACATGATTCTGGAATAGTCCTTAGAGCTGTTAGACCAACACATGATCCAGGTCCTGCTATTCTGTCAGACCCACACATCATCCAGGGATAGAAATTAGAACTATCGGACCAACACATGATCCATGAACAATCATCAAAACTGTGAGACCAACACTTGATCCAGGAAATGTCATCTATGCACAACTAGCCACATGGTTCTGCTAAGGTAGGCATGATTTCTAGAGGTTCCACTCCTCAAGACAAGTGTCGATATTTAAACTTTCACGAAGTTCCATGATGATGTATCTCAAGGGTATGCCTTGTCATAGGGGTCTCAACGCAATAGACAGCACATCGATCGGACGCCCGGTATGTGAGTCATTAACAATTCTGTTTTATAGGGCCCGTTTGGATTTTAGGTTCAAACCAACCTGACCATACACTAACCATGTCCAAACCACATGTTGGTATTCCAAAATTACAATATTTCTCTTTTTTTTACCCCTCCACAAAATGGTTCGTCGATTGGACTCTCGTAGCCCAAAATAGGTGCGAATAAGTGTTTTCGGGTTAAACGGGTCCGGACTAGGGTATGACCATGTCTGCGGGTCTAATCATACCCGAGAATCCGACCCAGCCCGTTGGGTGTGTCCCAGCCAGAGACCGGCATGGCCCATACGCGCGGCCCCGCCCAATGGCGGCACGACCGGTGGGCGTGGCCCGGCCCGAGGCAACCCAGCCTGATGGTGGCCCGGATGGCCACACTGTGGGGGGGGGGGGGGGGTTACACCCCTTGAATTCCAAACTACTAGAACGTGGTGCCATCCCAGTCTCTACGGGACCCTTAGGGTCTCTCTTGTAGCACGAACCGGTAGCCAGCTCAGCTGGTCGCCCCTCGCTCCTCCACCGCGGTGCTACGGCACCGCGCCCCCTCCTCTATGGACCAGGATGGCTGTGGCCTCCAGCCCCTCTGCACGGTGTGACAGTTCCGCGCTCATCTTCCATCCTCCATAGCCCTCCTTTCCATTGAACCTTCTTCCAGTGCAGTACGATGACCCCGCGCCCCTCCGGCTCCACTGTGGCCCACCTGGTCATGGCCCGGTTCTTTGCACCATTCGATGGCTCCTCATCACTTTGGTGAACTGGTGTCTCTTACACCACGGGTTCCTCTCACAGTCCACCTCCATCGTCCACAAACAAGAACAACCATAGGGGGTGGGATGGGATGTGTTAGTGCAGTATAAGCCCTCATTATCATGGCGATAAAATTTGTCATACCATAATCCAGAAATTTGAATGAAAAAGAACGGAGTATTATACGCATATATAAAATAACTCAAATTCTCCTACCTCAATTTCCGACGATCGTTGATGATGTCACGGAAGGCGAACGCCATTCCATTGATGTCGGAAGAAGATGAAGAAGTGGACATCGTCGACATTCTTCAAGGACGGTGGTGTTTCCTTTTCGTGCCCCAGCTGAAGACGGAGAGAGAGATGTCCATCATTCTTCATTGGAGAGGGGAATTATACATTGGGATAAGAATGTTCTCTGAGGGTTCTCCAATGCTCCACCAAAAAGAATGTTGCAACCAAAATAATGGGTTATGATAACCCATTATTTAATTGTTGGCCAAAATAATTCCAAATATTTATAATTAATTAATTAATTACATTAATTAATTTTTGGTTTGGATCACTTATGAGGGAAGGTGGAAAGTTACAATTAAATTAAGAGTGGGTTGGATTCATTAACTCAAGTGATGTTTAAAGGTTTCATCCCACATAAATGGGAGGTTTAGGGGGTTTGAAGCTTTTGTGGGCCCCACCTTATAATATCCACCCAAGGGAGGTTATGTGCTAGTGGGCCCTACCAATATCCTCCCCTTGATTGTTTTTACTACCAAGAAATAAAAATAATCTAACTCTTTTTTTTATTTAACTTAATTAAAAACCCCCAAAATCTAACTTCCACTCTCATTAGAATGAAACGGCGGTGAAGGTCTCCCTATGAAATCATCGACACTGCATGTTCAATGATGCCCTCGGATTTCATTTCAGAGCACCGGTTCAAAAGATACAAAAAACCCACTCATATGTTTACTGAACATACCCAATCAAAACTTTAGAAATTGATTCCGAGCACACTGGGCCTCGGAATCAAGCGCCATCAAAAACTGAAGACTCATAAAATACCCATGTATTTAGGAAAAATATTACATGGAATTTCTGGCTCTTTAAATTCTACCCACCTGAGAGATTTACATCCCTATAAGCTATAACTCGAAATAAGTAAACAAATTGGGGTACTAAGCATGCACATGAGCCTCCTGCACCCTAGTTCTCTCCTGGAGGATCCTGTGTTGCCAATGAACGTGCCCCAGAGGTATCAACCATCCATATATGACCTGCTCCTATCAATCCTCAATCTCCACTGGAACCTCTGTGAATGTCACCGCATCATTAATGTACAGCTCTCCATAGTCGATGATGTGGGAAGGGTAGTGCACATATCTCCTCATCTAAGATATGTGAATGACGTCGTGCACCCAGTGCAACAATTGTGGAAGATCTAGGAGGTAAACCACCTCACCTACTCTGCTAAGGACCTGGAAATGTTCAATGAATCATGGTGACAACTTTCCGCCTCACCAAAATCATCATTGACCTCGTCGAGGTGAGACCCATAGAAAGACATGGTCACCATATTATATCTACAAAGGTCTCTATATCCTTTAATAATACGGCTTATTCTTTATCTTTGTAGCCTTCATCCACTCTTGGATGATCTACACCTTCTCTATGGTTGCCTATTCCATCTCTGGTCCCACTAGTGCTGACTCACCTAGGTCTGTCCAGCACAGTTGTGATTGGAAATGTCGATCGTACAAGGCCTCAAAAGGTGCCATAGGGATGGTGGAGTGATAGAAATTTGTTTTTTGGAAAAATCTACCAATGATAAGTGATCCTCCTAGCTACAACAAAAGTTGAGGACACATGCGCAGAGCATGTCCTCAAGGGTCTGAATGGTTCACTCGTTCTGACCAACTGTCTGAGGATGGAAGGTAGTTCTCAAGCTAATCTGTGTCCCGAAAGCTTTCTGCAACCCCTATAATAGCCATGATGTAATGCGTGCATCACGGTCGGAGAAAATAGAAGAAGGGACTCCATGTAAACGCCCTATCTCTTGCATATAGAGGCTTCCCAAGCTCTCAACTGATCCATGCACTCTAATCGGTAGGAAGGGGCCAACTTGGTGAGTCGGTAAACAATCACCCAAATCATGTCATGACTCGTAGATGTATGTGGAAGAGACATCATGAAGTCTAGGGATATCTCATCCAAATTTCTAATTTGGGACCTCTATGGGATGTACCAAGCCTGCAGGAACCTGGTGCTCACCCTTCATTTGCTGATAAGTGAGGCATCATGAGACAAACTCTACTACCACCTTCTTCCTACCTGGCCACTAGTGCTATCGTCTGAGGTCTTGATACATCTTTGCCACTCCTGGACATACCGCTAGAAGGGATGTGTGTAACTCACACAACACCTCCTCCAGAAGTGCAACTGGTACCATGGTACGTCCTCGGATGAGGAGGACGTGCTCTCCATATTCAGAAAGTCCATCAGGTGTATGCCCTGTGGATAGTCGAGCACGTTGAGTCTCGCAGTCAGCGTCCCCACACTGCGCCACCCTGACTCGCTGATGAAGTGGGGGAGTGACTGTAAGAGGCTATAGATATGCTTTTCCATCTCTATCAATGAATGATTTATATAAGGTTGTCAGCTACTCTATCTCCTTACCTAGTATATGTATACCATATCTCCTGCTGAGCGCATTCACGACAACGTTCCCCTTCCCATGAGTATAGAATATGTCGAAGTCATAGTCTTGGAGGAACTCAAGATAATTCCCCTGTCATGGGTTCAGTTCCTTCTGAGAGAACATATACCTGAGACTCTTGTGATCAGAGTAGACAGTGAAACACTCCCCAATTATAAAGTTCCTCTACATATTCAAGGTGGAGACCAAGGCTACTAACTCCAGGACATGAGTAGTGTAGTTCTGCTCGTGCTATCTCAACTGCTCAGAACCATACACTATCACATCTCGTTCCTACATCAGGACACACCTACGTCTGGTCCCTGATGCATGACAACAAATTGCGTACCCTATTTCCTCCTCTGGAAGCCTCAAGATGGGGGGGCACTATTTAGCCTCTGCCTCACCTCCTTGAAGCTCTGCTGGTATCTCTCTGACCACACTAAGGGTTTCCCCTACTTCATCAAATATGATAGTCGTTCTACTTCTCTGCAGAAGTATGGAAGGAATCTGTTATATTATCAAGCCATGAATCGGAAAAATTGTACCTCTGTCACAATCCTGGGTGGATCCCAAGCATGTATCGCCTCAATCTTCGCTGGATCCACTACCACTCCAGACTCAGAGATGATGTGTCCTAAAAAGGTAACCTCTCGAATCCAAAACTTTCCCATCAAGAGCATACTATAAATATGGTGTTGTCGAAGTATTTCAATTACTTCCTACAAATGGTAGGCATACTCCTCCTTAGTAGTCGAGTAGATCAAAATGACGTCGATGAAGACCATGACAAAGCGATCGATTCATGGATGGAAGATCCTGTTCAAGAGACACATTAACACTGTTAGAGCATTTGTTATGTCGAAGGGCATAACCAAGAACTCATATTGATCGTACCGACACCTGAAGGCCATCTTCTACACATACTCATCTCAAACACTGAGTTGGTGATAAGCAGGTCGAGGGTCTATCTTCGTGAACCATCGTTCTCCCTTGATATGATCAAAGAGGTAATCGATCCTCCTCAGAGGGTACTTGTTTTTCACGGTCACTAGGTTTAGGTGACGGTAGTTGACACAAAGACTCAAGCTCCCATCCGACTACTTGGCGAACAAAATCGGGGCTGCCCATGGAGAAACAGTAGGCCAGAAGAATCCCTTCCTTTGCATGTCCTCAAACTATAACCGTATATCACGAAGCTCAGCGGGAGCCATCCGATATGCTGGAGTAGATAACAATGCCATCCCGGGGTACATGTCAATGTAGAACTCCACCTCTCTACGAGGAGGTATTCCTGGAAAATTATCAGGGAAAACATCCAAGTACTGGTCCACCACTACAGGATATATTAGACTCTCCACATCAACTGCTCTGAGGTAAGGCATGCCAACTGATGAATGATCGGCTGCACTCTCCTCCGAGTAAGTCTGTCCTATGTTTCAAAGGTTCCCATCAAACTGGTGAAGGTGAACTTGGTCCCATCCATGAAGACACACCGCACTTTGTGCCTAATACAATTGATCAGAGCATGGACTGTAGATAATCAGTCCATACCTATGATGACGTCATAAGACCTCAAAGCCACTACAAGGATATATCAGCCGAAGCTCTCACCTTCTAGAGTAATCTCACACTACTGGAACTAGTGCATAATCATTGAGTCTTCTCCCGTAGGATTCTCTAGCAGTATGGATCGAGCCAATGGCTCTATCAGAATATTCGAGCTCTGAATGAGTGCAGTGTCTATGAAAGAATGACTAGAACCTGTGTGTATAATAACTACAACTATGGTGGAGTAGAAACATATCGTAACTCGAATCCTCTCCGGAGTGCCACGGTTGTAATCCATAGATGCCTGGAGCTAAGCTCTCCCCTGTCCACCTGCTTCCTCCAGTCGAGGTGGACCTCTTGGTGGTGGTGGTGGTAACAACTGTAATCGTCATCCACCACCAGCTGCATGGTCAGATCCTCTACCACGTCTGCCTACTCCCTATGGACCACCTCGATCGAACCTCTACCTTTTACAGGGAGGACCTTCAACTGTCTTCTAATCGTCAAAATGGCAGGTCAGACAATCAAGAGCCATGTGACCCTGCCTGCTGCAAGACTAGAATTTCCCACTCATGGCACAACTGACTCTATCTCGTGTTCCCCAAACAACTGAACCTGTATCCCGAGGTCATCCACCGGATGGTCTGGACCGCTTAGACCACTACGAAAACTCCCAGATTCCAGCTGCAGAAGACTCTGCTATTTGATATCTGGTGGTGGGTATCACTACTGGTGTCTTCTCAGTAAGGAAACTATCCACTAAGAGGGCACACTCCAACACCCCTGCCTATGTTAGGATAGTAAGGGAGATCATCGAGGCTATATTCTCTCATCTAAGCCCCTGGTCGAAGGTCTGGGCCCTAAAGAATGGGTCTTGTACCATATCCGTGGAGTAGCTCGAGAGGTCGGTGAACCTCACTGAGTACAATTCCACTGTCTTGAAACCCTACTGCTGATGAAGTATCTCTTGTATCTGCACCACACGAAGGGTGGATGGGACAAACTCAACCCAAAACAATCTCTCAAAGTCTGCCTAGAGCATTGTCGCCTTGTCATGCACCTAGAGCATCAGGCTCCACAATCTTCCTACTGCTGCCTGAAGGAGTCTTGCGGTAAGATCACTATAAAGTTGTCTGGTGTCTCTACTATCCTAAAGACTCTCACCACATCTTCGAGCCAATCCTCAGCTGCATGAAGGTCCCTATCTCCACTAGACATGGTTGGCCTCTGGTGCTAGTACTCATGCAACTCACTCGGGCGGTTTGCACCCTCTACTTCTAGGGTTAGTGGAATTAGTGGCACAATGGGAAGTGGAATCGCAGGTCCCTCCACTGTGATAGGGACCTACACCGAGGCATCGTCACTCGGTGGGCTACCATCTCATACAACTCTCAGAACCCTGGCTGGCTGTCTGTATAGAGGCATCCTGAAAAGAAACATGTGTGCCACAGTGAATAATTTATACCTGGTGAGCTGACTCAAACAGATAACAAATGAAACTCTTGAAACACACATGCAATCAGTGTTTACGTGCACTGAGTCGGAAATAAGAGGTTACTGTCCTAGTGTATGGATACATCGGCTTCCGCACTAACACTAGACTCCCTGAACTGAGAACCACACTTAATATTGTTCACAATATTTCTTTACAGTAAGACAGATCAGAGTCCTATGTTTTGCAGTACAACCGACTCCTCTGATACTAATTTTTCACGACCCGTACCTCGGGGCCTCTATCGTGACTACCACAGGCCCGCTTTCTAGAGGCCACGGGATGGAAACTAGCACCAAATGCATAAATCCTTAAACTAGGAAGGCATTTCCTTTATAAAATAAAACACACACAATAGAGTATGCAACTGGAAGTAAAACACTAAGTAAAAACTGTGTACAAAAGAAGTGTTGGAATGTTAAAGGGGCCATAAATACAAGACAAACTGTAAATTAAAACGAGAAGAAAAAATATATAATGGTGTCTAGAAGCTCCTGGATCATCCATCACAGATCATACCTGAAAGGGTTGGAACAATTATCCACCTCAGCGTACCACGTCCATCTGTCTCCTCTGTGTACCGACTCGTCTTGAGGTCCACCTCCGGGTATCGTCCAGTCCTTGTACACTCGGCCTCTGTCAGAGATGTCTGTCATCTACATCCAACACAACGAGGTGTGGGCATAACCCGTGCAGGGGTGAGTATAACGATACTCAGTGGGGACCCTGAGACACTCAAGGTCTCACTGAATCCAACAAGGATATACCACAAAGCATGAAATCAACAGATAATCCGAAATGGATATATTCCCATACATTTTCCTATGTTTATCAAATGTCTCATCTCAATAATCTGGAAATACAATAGTTACTTACTCAGCTCACACATGTATATATATTTCTTAGAGAGGTACATATGAGTAGATATATCCACTATGTCATCTAAGTTGTCGGACCAAAACATGATCCTGGACCAGTAATTCTATCGGACCAACAGATGATCTAGGAACAGAAGTCAAGACTATTGGGCTAACACATGATACTGGAATAGTTGATAGAGCTGTCGACCCAACACATGATCCATGCCTTCTATTATGTCTGACCAACACCTGATCTAGGAAATGAAATTAGAATTTTCAGACCAACACATGATCCAAGAACAGTCATCGGAACTATTGGACCAACACATGATCCAGGAAAAGTCAATAGTGCACAGCCAGCCAGAGGGTTCCGCTCAGGTATTCTTGATTCTAAGAGGATCCGCTCTTCAAGACAAGTTTCGATACATCAGCAGTCATGAAGTACCCCGATAAAGTATCTCAAGGGTCTGCCACATCATAGTGGTATCAACGTAACAGACATCACGTCGATCAGACGCCTGGTTTGTGAGTTATTGACATTTTCATTCTAGGGGACCAGTTGATTTTTAGATTCAAACCAACCTAACCATACAGTAATAGTATCCAAACCTCAAGGGGGTATTCCAAAAGAACCGTCTCTCTTTAATATTGTTGTTTCAGTAGACGGTTCTTCGATCAGACTATTGTAGCCTATGATATGGGTGAATACGTGTTTATGGGTCAAACAGGTCCGGACTGTGGTCTGAACTGGTCTGCGGGTCCGACCCGGCCTGAGGGTCGTACCCAGCCCATGGGGGAATCCAACCCTGAGAGCGGTCTGGTGGGGTGGCCCGACCTATATGCGTGGCCCGACCCGAGGGATACTCAGCCCGTGGGTGCTGCCCGACCCAGAACGAGGTGCGGCCCACCCCGGCTCGCTAGCCTATGTGGAACGGCTGGCCACACAAGGGGGGTTACACCCCACTATCTTCCGAACGGCCGACGAGTGGCACCGTCAAGGTCTCCGCAGGAAAATTTGAGTCCCTCTTGTAGCGCAAACTGACGGCCGGTTCAGACATCCACCCCTCGATCCACCACCGCGGCGCGACGGTGCCTCGGTTGTGATGGTCTTCATGCGGCATGTCAGCGTCGTGCTGCCACCGCTACGTCCCAGCCTGGCCGCGACATCCAGACACTCTGTGCGGTGCGACGATGCTATGCTAATCATTCATCTGTCGCGTCCCTCTTGGTTGCGGCCCCATTTTCTGGCATGGTTTGACAAAACCACAGCCCTTTGGCTCCACCGCAGACAACCTGGATATGGCCCCGTTCTTTCCACAGCTCGACAGCACTGCACCCCTTCGACGGCCCAGTGGCCCTTGCACCGCCGGTTCCTCTCACGGCCTTCTATTGTAATCAACATACAAGAATAACTAAAGGGGTAGGGTTGGGATATGTTCGTTCGGTCCGAGACATCATCGTCATGGAAATGAAATTTGGTCTACCATTATCTAGAAATTTGAACAAAAAAGAATAGACGTTTATACTCATATATATAATAACTCAAATTTCCTTACCTCTATTGCCGACGACCGTTGACGACGTCATGGAATGCAGACATCGTCCTGTTGACATCGGAAGAAGAAAAATATGTTTATGTATTCATTTTTCTCCAAGGACGGAGGTGTTTCCTCTTCTGGCCCTGGTTGAAGAGGCAGAGAGAGATGTCTGACATTCTTCTTTGGAGAGGTGCATTTTTTTTGCGAGAGTAATGTTCTCTAAGGGTTATCCAAAGCTCCACCAAAATGATAGTTCCAACCAAAATAATGGGTTAAGCTAACCAATTATTTAATTGTTGTCCAGAAGAATTAAAATTATTTAAAATTAAATAATTAATTACAATAATTAATTTTTAGTTTTCTCACTTATGAGGGAAGGTGGAAAGATACAATTAAATGAATAGAGGGTTGGCTTCATTAACTCAAGGGAAGTTTAATGGATTCATCCCACATAAATGTGGGGATTAGGGGGATTGAAACTGGTGTAGGCCCCACCTAATAATATCTTCCCAAGGGAGGTTATGTGTGGGTAGGCCCAACCACTAATCACCCCTTGGAGGTTTTTACTACCATGAAATTAAAAATATGTTAACTCTTATTTTTATTTAACTTAATTAAAACCCCCCAAAATC
Source organism: Viscum album (assembly GCA_963277665.1). Lineage (NCBI taxonomy): Eukaryota > Viridiplantae > Streptophyta > Magnoliopsida > Santalales > Viscaceae > Viscum > Viscum album. Next base: position 860,630,518 of record OY728163.1, on the reverse strand, counting down.
TAGATTCCACTCTCATTAGAACACATCTGTGGTAAAGGTATCACTATAAAATCACCAAATCTGTGAGCTCAACGGTGCCATCAGATTTTAGTTCCGAGAACCAGTTCAAAATATAAAAAAACATGCTCGTACGTTTACTGAACGTACCTAAACAAAACATCAGAAATTGTTGTCAGGAATACCAGGTCCTAGAATCATGCGTCGTCTAAAACTATGAACTCGTAAAATTCCAATGTAATAAGAAAATATTTTCCACATTATTTTTGGGTCATTACACATAACATCCTCCAACAACTCTATTACTGCTGGAATACAATATCTCATACAAAATATTAAAACACAACCATCAAAAAATGTCACGAACTGAATATGGTCTCCATAAAAATGGTGCTAAACCAAGAAAAAGACATGTCTCGAAGGGAGATCTCTATCCACACGGGTTGGAACTAGTGCTCAGTTATCTCTGATATTGGTTTGGGAATGATTTACCAAATTATGGATACATAAAACATTAGAACAAATCGATAAACTAAATCTTGAAATTGAGGCCAAACAAGACCTAAAGAAAGAAAAACAAAATACATCGGTAGAAACATATAACAATAGGTCTAATGAAACATAAACATAGAAGGAAAATATCCCCATGTACTTGACATGACAAGGGTTCATCACCCCCATGTTGTCTCCACAACGCCGCACCATGGAAGGGAACTATGAACTGGAACAACCATCACCCAAGTCCATGCCATTACCTGTGTCAAACATGACGATGTATACATACACCCAATGGGTGTAAGGAAGGATTTATCCTAATAAAATTATGATTCCACCATGAGTATTCAGACAGTAATAAATACATGATAAAAATATTGTTATTTTTTATAAGCACGAAGTGCTGGAAATAATTTCTAAAGAATGAAAGTTTTAAATGTAATAAGTTTTCAAATGGGAAATTTCAATTTGTGATAGCATATAAATAAAAAATGAAGAATATTTTATTTTCCAAAAAATCATTATTTTCCAATTATAAATACAAAAGTTTCAATGAGAATAAATCTCAGGAACACCCCTAGTTTCTAGTATGTCTTGGGGCCCATGTACCTTGTACGTCGGTGTAATTTAACAGTAGAAAAATATATTCTCATGCATGATACACTTGTAGAGAACATACTCATAACCATGTGGTCCGAATTCATTATCATTATAGTATTTTTTGTTTTTTCATTATCAATTTTTCTCAGTGAAACAGGGGTAAACTCGCACTGGATTACTAGTTTACAAGTACATATCCACCCTCCAAGATACACAGTCTTCCCCCATTGTGCATAACCATTTTCAAATGAAACCAAAATAAATTTTCAAATAAAAACCTGGTCATACTCAGATCAAAACAGAAGCTAAAAATTCATTTCACCACTTACATTGCTCAGTAAAACCGTTTGGAATTCAATAAAATAACATCAAAAAATTTAGCAATGTTTTGCACCAAAAATCTCTTTAATCCCCCAATATAAACACTCTGTGAATACCAATATTCACCAAAATAGAAAATTTATCAAACAAATCAATCCTATAAATCCATTTCATGGGTTATAAAACAACCGAAATTTGCATAACCTAAAATATACATCTACAAACTGAATTTAACCCTAAATTGCTACCTAAAAAACATTTTCATTATAAACGCCACAAACCTAATTTCTAAGAATGTATAATGAAGTAGAAGTGTGATAAAATTTAAATTTAGAAAATATAACTCATATAGAATTTATTACACAATGAATTTCATAACACAAGTGTCATAACCCATGAATCATTGTGCGAAAGTTCAACTGCCTTGCCACGATGGACTTGGATCAAGTATATAACAACAATAATAGACCATGAATTTCATGACCCATACCATGTAGCCCATTTTGTGACTACTCCAAGCCTACATTCCATAGGGTAGGGGCTGGTGACTAGCACCAAAGGCATAATTCCCAAAAATTTGGAAGGTATTTCCTTTATAACCTGTATACACACACAATAGAGCACAAATCTGGATACAAAACACTAGGGAAAACAGTATTAAAAAAGACTGATGAATGTAAAAAAAGGCCAAAAATACAATCCCAACATTAATGTACAACAAACTGAAAGTACAACTGATGAAAAGAATAACTGCCACTGAGTCGGCCTCTGAGGTTTCTACCTGAAGGGTAGGTACACATTTCCTTCACACAACTCCAGGTCCATCCATCTCCAACATATTCTGTCACACCATTTGGTCCACCTCTGGGAACCATTTAGTCCTGGTACTCTCAGCCTTTATCTACGTTGTCTTTCGTCTGCATCTAACACAACAATGTGCGGGCATAACCCGTGCATGGTTGAGTATAATGATACTCAGTAGGGACCCCGAGACCCTTATGGTCTAACAAAATCTAGAAAGGATAAATCATAATGAATAAAATCAACAGATAACCTTTCATCAGTATATTCCTATATATATACCTATGTTTTCAAGTGATTCATCTCAATCATGAAGAATACTTATAAAAAATGACTCAGATCAAACCAGGATTTATTCTATATGTAAAACATTTTGAACCCTCGGATGCTGGAGAACTCCTCATGTATTGAGTATAGTGGGTCTTCCACCACAACTACGAGCTTCCCACTAACCTTGGACTGCTGAGTTACTCCTCCTACTGAGTACCATGGGTCTGCAACGTCACACAGAGGCACTCTACACTATGGTTATGCCGCCATAACCAGACGCTCCCCCTCATTGTCTGCAGAGGTACTCCTCCTGTCGGGTATAGTGGATCTATCACATCACCATGCGTCCTCCTCCACCATGGGTTTTCCACCACAACCAGGCGCTCCCCATAAGCCTGGTTGAGTCACTCCTAGTAAAATGGTCTGTAGTAGTCATGTCTCAGCCAACTACTAGGTTCAACGCCATAGACAGCGTGTCAATCGGACGTCCGGTCTGTGAGGTATTAGCCTTTTAGTCCTTGGGGCCCAATTGGATTCTTCCACGATCTAACCTGACTGTATCTCTACTATATCCAAAACTCTAGTGGGGTATTCTTCAATGGAACGTCACACTCCATGAATTATAGAGTCAGTAATAGTTCGTAAAACGGACGTCCGGTTCCAAATATATGGCTAAAAGAAGTAAACAGGTCATAGTGGGCCCAGGTCCAGTCTGACCCAATAAGACTGAATTGGCCCGACCCGGCCCGTGGGGACCAACCCACCAGGCTGTGAGGGCGTGGAGAGCCGCAAGGGTGCAAGACGGCTCAGCCCGGCCTGGGGCGTCAAGGCCCATAAGGGTGTCGTGAGGGGTCGGTTCGGTTGAGGCATAATGAGGGCGCGACCAGTCCGGCCGGGGGTGGCACGGCCGGTGGGGTGGCAAGGTCGGCAGGGCTGCAAGGCTGGTGGGGTGGCGAGGCGGGCGTGGATGGAGGGTGAGGCACAATGGGGCAGTGTGGCCGGTAGGGCGAGGCGGTGGTGCGGCTGGCGGGGCGGCACGACCGGAGAGGGCGGTACGGCTGGCGGGGAGGCATGGCCAGCGGGGATGGCAGGCCAGAACGAGCACTAGAATTGGCTAGGTGTGCTGCCCGCGAGGGTGCACGGTCGGCAAGGGTGGTGCAGCTAGGGTGTGGCGTGTCCGGGGTGCGTGAGCCAGTCCAGTCGCTGGTGAGAACGCCATGGGGGTGGTGTAGTGTCCTGAGGCCCTGAGGTGCATGACCATGGCCTTCGTCTCCTTCATTGCCATTATTATCATTTCGATGAAAGAAGATCAGCACGAGTTCAGGACATGTTTTTTGTCTTGCACCCTCTGCTTTTAGAGTAGTATAATTTGGCTCATCAAGAACATAATCAAGGAATGAGCATGGAAGATATCTTTAAAACCTCAATTCATTTAATCCCTCATTAACAGTATATTCCCATCCCGAATTGAAAAACATCAGCGGATCAACATGAAAATAAGTTGGTCCACATTAATTTTTTAGAAGGAAATAATCAAGGGAATAATATCATACTTAAATAAAATCCCTACCTCGTTCATTGTTCGACGATGGGGTTGTGGGGAAGATGACAGAATGTTGGGAAAAGACCGACATCGATTCACCGCAGACGATGATGTCCCACGTTGGAAGGAGTTATGAGGAAGAGGGTTAATGTTGAGGTCGAATTCCTTCATTGGTGTAGCGTTCATCGCTGGTGGAATCGTTCTTCAATGGATAGTTTTCTTCCAAGAGCTCTAATCATCCTATGCCAACCTTTTTACATCAAATGAATATATAGCCCCTCCAAATAATATATTTTCTATTATTTATTTTCATGGGTTTAAAATTCAAATTGTATCATTTAATTAAATTAGATGGCTAAATTAATAAAAGGGTGAGGGTTGAAAAGATTAAATGTATGTTTGATTGCACAACTAAGGTGGAGAAGTTCAAGAGTTTCTCCCTCATTTATTATGTGAGTTGAGATGTTTTAGGCCTTGGGTGGTCCCCACCACCATAACCTCTCATGGGAGGTTATGGTTCGGGTGGTCTCCACCACCATAAACTCTCATTGGATATTAAGGTGTGTTGGTCCCCACATCCAACCTCCACATGGATTTTTTAACAAAAAAACAATAATAAATGTTCAAAACATTATTTTTATTTAATTTTATTCATGAAAACCCCGTAATCTATCATTCAATCTCGACCAACTGTTGTAGAGGTGAAAGTATCATTAATTTAAGAAAGGTGGTGTGAGTTCAACAGTTCCCTCTGATTTCAATTATGAGGACTAGTTTAAAAGATATAAAATCCCTCTCATGCATTTACAGAATGCACCAAAACAAAAATTTCAGAAATTGATTCCGGGCACACCGGGCCTCGACATCACGCCCTTACAATTTTCACAGACTCATAAAACTCTCTATATTTTATAAAATTACATGGAAATTATGGGACTTTACATTCTCCCCACCTCAGGGCTCTATGTCCCCATTAGCCCCAACTCAACATTATAAAAAATTGGGGGTTTTGAGCATGCATCTGAGCATCCTGCTCCCATCTTCTCCCCTGGAGGTTTCTAGGTTGCCAGCGAATGCGCACCCGAGGTATCGACCCTCCACAAAGGACCCGATTTTGTCTATCCTCAATATCTACTGGATGCTCCATAAAAGTCACCCCATTGTTGACATCCAACTCACCATGGTCGAGGATGTGAGAAGGGTCGTGGATGTATCGCCTAGGTTGGGATATGTGGAAGATGTCGTTCACCCGCAACAACTGAGGTGGAAGAGCTATACAGTATGCCTCCATGCCAAATCTACTAAAGAAGAGATAATATCTAATAAATCTCAAAGATAAATTTCTCTCAAGGACAAATCTCTGTATACCTCATCAGGTTGAGACCTGAAGAAAAACATGGTTTCTACCCTCGATCTCTAGAGGTCTCTATCTCCTGTCGGCATATGAATTCTTCTTGCTCTGTGCAGTCTTCATCTTGTCCTGGATGATCTGCACCGTCTCTATGGTAGCATGTTCCATCTCTGGTCCCAATAGTGATGACTCCCCTGGGTCTGTCCAGCACAAAGATGATCTACAAGGCTTCCCTTATAATGCCTCAAAAGGTGCCATACCTATGGGGGAGTAATAGCTGTTGTCATATAAGAACTCCACCATAGGTAAGTGATCATCCTAGCTATGGTCGAAGTCGAGGACACAAGAACACATCATGTCCTCAAGGGTTTGAATGGCCCTCTCAGTCTGACCATCCGTCTGAGGATGGAAGGTAGTGCTCAAACATAGCTACGTACCGAAAGCCTCTTGCAACCCCTTCCATAGCCGAGTAGTAAATTTTTCATCACGATCTGTGACAATCATCAAAGTTACTCCATGTAGCTTCACAATTTCCTTCACATAGAGGTGTCCCAAGCTCTCTACTGAACCCTGCTCTCTGATCGTGATGAAGTGGTCTGACTTTGTGAGTCATTCAATGATCACACAAATTGATTCGTGTCCCCTAGATTTACATGGCAGTACTATCATGAATTCCATTGATATACAATACCAAATCCACTATGGGTCCTCTGAAGGATGAACCAAGCTTGCTGGTACCTAATTCTCCACCTTCACTTACTGACAAGTGAGGCACCAAAAGACAAACTATATTATTTCCTTTTTCATTCCCGATCACCAGTGCTTTCATCAGTGATCTTGGTACATCTTCAAAAATTCTGGATATACCGATATACATGATACTTTTGTGATTAGAGTACATGGTAAAATGTTCTCCCATCAGATTGTGTCACCACATCTTCAAGGAGAATAACAATGCTGCTAACTCCATGTCATGGATAACATAGTTCTACTCATGTAGTCTCAACTGCGGAGAACCATATGCGATCACCACTCACTGCTATATCAGGACACATATGTGTTCAGTCCCTAATGTGTCGCAGAAAACTATGTACCCTACGCCTTCCTCAGGAAGCCTCAAGATGGGGGCACTAGCCAGTCTCTACCTAAGCTCCTGAAATCACTACTGGCATCTCTCTGACCACACAAAAGGTTTCCCCTTCGTAGTTATGGAAGATAGTGGTGCTGCAAATATGTAGAAGTCATGTATAATCCTCTGGCAATAACAAGCCAAATCGAGGAATGTCTGTACCTCCGTCACACTCCTGGGTGGCCCCAAGGATGTACTGCCTCAATCATCGCTGGATCCACTGCATCTCCTGCCTCTGAGATGACATGTCCCAGAAAGTGAACCTCTCTGATCTAGAAGTGGCACTTCCAGAGATTACCATAGAGATGGTTCTCTCGGAGTGTGTCCAATACAACCCACAAATGATAGACATGCTCCTCCTCATTAACTGAGTTATACATAATGTCATCGATGAAGACTATGACAAAGAGATCGAGGAATGGATGAATGATCTAGTTCATGAGTCCCATGAACACTTCTAGAGAATTGGTTACACCGAATTACGTTACCAAGAACATGTAATGGTCTTAACGACATCTAAATGTCTTCTACTACACATCCTCATCTCAAGAAATGAGCCGGTGATAGCCTTTTCTGAGGACTATCTTCGAGAACGACTGTGCTCCCTTCAGCTGATCAAAGATGTCATCAATCCTCAGGAGAGGGTACTTGTTCTTCATGGTCATCTGGTTCAGGCGTCGCTAGTCAACACAAAGCCTCAAGCTCCCATATGCCTTTTGGAAAATAAAATCAGGGATGCCTTGGGAGAAACATTGGGCCAGATGAATCCATTCCACTGCAAGTCCTCTAGTTGTACCCACAGCTCACAAAACTTAGTGGGATCCATCTGATATTTTGGTGTAGATATTGGTGCATTCCCAGGGTACAAGTCAATGTAGAAGTCCACCAATCTGTGAGGATGTAGACCTGAAACATTATTTTGGAAAACATCTGCATATTGGTCCACCACTACAGGATAGTTCAGACTCTCCACATCAAAAACTCTGAGGGTAAGGCTAGCCAACTGATGAGTAATTGACTACATCCTCCTTTTATCAAGTCCATCATGTACTGCAAATGATCCCATCCCACTGGTGAAGGTAAACCTGGTCCTATCAGTGCGGACACACCACACTTTGAACCTAATATAGTTGATTTGGGCAAGAACAGTAGATAACCAGTCTATACACAAGATGACGTCGTAAGGCCTCGGCACCTATACTAGGAGATCCCAGCCAAATCTCTCACCTCCTAGAGTAAGCTCACACTTCCAGAACATGTGCATAATCATTGAATCTGCTCTCGTAAGAGTATCTTGACGTAAGGATCGAGCCAATGGCTCTATCAGAATCGTCATGCTGCGAACGAGGGTAGTGGAAATGAATGAGTGACTGACAACTGTGTCCATAAGTACAACATCTATGGTGTATTAGGCACAGAAGGTTCCTTGAATCATCTCCAGACTATAATGCTCATATGCCTCAGCTTCCTAGAGCTGATCTCTCCCCTTTCCACCTACTCTATGTGGTTGGGGTCGACCTCCTGGTGGTGGTGGCAGTAACAACTCAAATCATCGTCCACCGCTAGCTGATTGGCCAGCACCTCTACCACATCCGTCTGCTCCATGTGGACCACCTCGATCGAATCTCTGTCCTCTGCCTAGGTAGTCCTTCAACAGTTCGATGATCATCCGTATGACGGGTCAGAATGTCACGATCCATGTGACCATGCCCGCTACATGAGTAACACTGCATGCTCCTGGTATATTTGTCACCACTTAGGGGGCCCACACAACTGATCCTGAGTCATGTGGTCATCCACCTATAGGTCTGGTCCTCTTGGATCTCTTTGACAACAGTCTGCTACCAGTTGCATATGACTCCTCTACGTGTCGACTGGTGGTAGATCTCACAATTGGGGACTGCTCAACAAGGAGACTCTCCTCCAAGTGGTCTCTCTCTAACACCCTTGCTTGTGTCAGTATGCTGAGTGAGATCATTGATGCCCTGATCTCTCGCCTGACTCCCTGCTAGAAGGTTTGGGCGCTGATGAATGGGTCCTGCACCATATTGGTGGAGTAGCATAACAATTATGTGAACCTCTCTATGTACTGAGTTATAGTAATGCTACCCAGCAACAGATGAAGTATCTCTTATATTCTCTATGTGCGAAGAGTAGCAGGAACAAAATCTTCTCAAAATAGGCATTCAAAGTCTTCCAGAAAAAGTGTATCCAAGTCATGAACCTAGAGCATCGAGCACCAAAATATGAATACCACTGCATGTAGAAGGCTGGAAGAAAGTATCACCATGAGGTCGGTTGATTTCCCTACAAGTAGGAATACTCTCATCAAGGCCTCTTGCCAATCCTGAGCCACCAATGGGACCATATCTACCCTGAAAAATGGTTTCCACATGGGATTGAATTCGTGCAATGTGCTCATGTGGTGTGCACTGTCTATTGGTGGGGATGGTGGCATCAGTGGCGCAATGGGTAAATGTTTTGCTGGTACCTCGGCTGGAAAATGGCCCTACACTAAGGCCTCATCACTTGGTGGTCTATCCGTGCGTACAACTATCAAGACTCTAGCTGGTCATCCACATGGAGAAATCCAAAAATAAACAGATGTGACACGGTCAAATTTTATACCTCATGAGCTACCCTGGTTGAGTTGACGTAATAAAAAATTTTGAAAACACACACGCAATCTTTGTTTTCGTGCACTGAGTCGAAAATCAGAAGTCAGTGTCCTGGTGTATGGATACGTCATCCACTACACACACACTGGACTCCCTGAATAGAAAACCACACTCACTACCCTTAACACTATTTATTCACAAAACTTATCAAATTCATATGTTCTGCGGTTGAACGAACTCCTCTAATACCAATTTTTCACAACCCATCCCTCGGGGCTCGTGTCGTGACTACCCCAATCCCGCCTTCCATAGGCTAGGGGCTGGCGTCTAGCACCAAAGGCGTAATTCCCTAAAACTGGGAATGAATTGAATTTATAACATGTATACACACACAATATAGCACAATGAAGGATACAAAACACTAGGTAAAATTGTATAAAAAAAGGGTGATGAATGTAAAAAATCGCCCGAAATATAAGCCCTACTGTAATGTTCAAGAAAATGAAAGCACAACTGAAGAAAAGAAAAACTGTAGTTGAGTCAGCCTCCGAGGTTCCTACCTGAAGGGTAGGTACAGATGGCCTTCTTAGCACTCCAGGTCCATTCATCTCCTCCGTATACTGACATGGTGTACGCTCCACCTCTGGGTACGGTTCAGTCCTGGTAATCTCAGCCTCGATCAATGTTGTCTATCATCTGCATCAAACACAACAAGGTGCAGGCATATCCCATGAAGCGGTGAGTATAACGATACCCAATATATACCCTAAGACCCTCAAGGTCTCATTAGATATTTAAAGGATAAACCACTATGTATCAAATCAAAAAATAAACTTACATAGTTAAATGCCAATACATATACCTATGTAATGTAGTGATCCATCTTAATCCTGAGGAAAACACAAAAAAACAACCTTAGCTCAAACCAAGATTTATTATAGGGGTAAAACATTTTGAACCCTTGGCTTCAAGAGAACTCATCCTCTATAAATAACAGTGGGCATACCGCCACAACTAGGCGCTTCCTACTAACCATGGATTGCTGAGGTACTCCTTCTGTCGTGTGCCATGGGTCTGCTACGTCACACAGAGGCACTCCCCACTGTTGGTCTGCCACAACAACCAGGCATTTCCCATCATAGCCTGCAGAGGTACTCCTCCTGTTGGGTACCATTGGTTTTTAGCAACACCAAACATTCACCTCCACCATGGGTATTCCACCACAACCAATCACTCCCCACTGCACTAGTAGAGTCACTCTATGTCAAGTGGTCATTAGATATTAAGTCTTAATAAGCTACTAGGTTCCTGCACAAATGATCTCTCATTTTCGGAAGATCCGCACCACATGCTACTGGTTGATGCTCCACTACTACGATTTCCCATGAATAAGTATCCCAAAGTTCTGTAACGTCACAGGGGTATCAATGCAACAGACGGAACGTCAATCAGATGTCATATCTGCGAGTTATTATCCTTTTAGTCCCAGGAGCCCAGTTCGATTTGTGCATGATCCATCATGACCATATCTAAACTATACCCCAAACTATAGTAGGGTATACTCAAAAAAAATTTAATACTCCAAGAATTCCAGTGCCACTGACGGATTGGAAACCAGACGCCCGGTGCCAAAGATATGGCCATAAGAATTAAACAGGTCATAGTGGGCCTAGGTCCAGTCTGACCCGGTCGGAATGACCATGCCCGACCCAGCCTAGGATGACCCATTTTGGGTTGACCCACCTGACTCGTTGGGTATGGCACGACCTAACAGGCACCGAGGGCGTGGGGCAGCTCAGACGGGCCTTGGACGACATGTCCTGGAAAGGGGCGGCTCGGCCTGAAAGGGCACTGTGAGGGGTTGGTTCGTCTAGGGTTTTGTAGGGTAATGGCTGGCTCATCCAGAGCCATCATAGAAGGGCACATGGTCATGGCCGGTGAGGGTGGCATGACCGTGTATTGTGGTGTAGGTGGAAACGCTGGGCGGCCGGTGGGGCGGCGGGGCGGAGCGACCAGCGGGGGTGGCAGGTGCGGTGAGGGTGGCGCAGCAGGCATAGCCAACACGGTAGGTCCGAGATGCTGGGGCCGGTCCGGAGGGAGGTCAGAACACCACAGGGGTGGCACAGGAGGCGGGGCCGGCATAGACGATGCTGGTGGCAATGCTGGCTAGAGCGGCGCGGCTAGCTAGGGAGGCGTGGCAGGCGCAACCGACGGGGGTTGAGCGGCCGTTGCGGCCTGGGTGCGGTGTGGCCGGGACGTTGGGGTTAGTCAGGTCGGTGGTCAGAACACCGCTGGGGAGGCGCGGTTCATTGAGGCAATCGGTGGCATAGACCTTGCCTTCATCACCTTCATTGCCTTGTCATCGTTTCGAGGAACTCCACAGAGAAGATCGGCGAGGGGTCAGTCCAAGATTGTTTGTTCTGCATCCTCCGCATATGTAGTTGTACCATTTGGATCATCAAGAACATAAGCAATGAATGAGCATGGAAGATATCATAAAAACATCAATTCTTATAATCCCTCATTAACAATATATTCTTTACCTGCATGGAAAAACATCAGTGGATCAACATGATAATTTTTTGGTCACCGTTCATTGTTTTAGAAGGAATGAATAAAGGGAATGCTATCATACTTAAATAAAATCTCTACCTTGATCGTTGTTCATCGATGGGGTTGGAGGTTAGAAGACGGACCCTTGGGAAAAGAATTAAGTCAATTCATCGTGGATGAGGACATCCCATGTTGGAAGGAGTTATGAGGAAGAGGGTGGAAGTCAAGGTTGACGTTCTTCATTGGTGGAGTTTTTTTCGCCGTTGGAAGAGATATTCATTAGACAATTTTTTTTCAAAATATCTAATCCTCCTTTTCCAACCTTTTGGCATCAAATGAATAGGTAGACCCTCCAAATAATAGATTATCTATTGTTTAGATTGAGGGGTTTAAAATTCAAATTGTAAGAATTAAATTAAATGGGATGGCTAAATTAATTAAAGGCAGAGGGTTGAAAAGATCAATGGTAGGTGCGTTGGAACAATTAAGGGGGAGAAGGTCTAGAGGATCTCCCTCCTTTTTTGTTGTAGTTGAGAGGTTTTAGGCCTCGGGTGGTCCCCACCACCATAACATCTCAAGGTAGGTTATGGTTTAGGTGGTCCCCACCACTGTAACCTCTCATGGGAGGTTAAGGTGTGGTGGTCCCCACTTCCAACCTCCACATGGAGGTTTTAACAAACAAACAAAAATACAGCTACACAACTTTTTTTTTCAAGAAAAACAAAAAATCGATCATTCACTCTCAACCAACTGTTGTTGAGGTGAAAGTGTCCCCAAGAAAAAAATGGCACTGTTAGTTCAACGGTGGCCTCAAATTTCAATTCCGAGCACCGTTTCAAATGTAAGTAAACCCCGCACATACTTTTACTTAACACACCCGATCAAAAACTTCATAAATTGATTTCGTGCACACTGAAACTCGGAATTGCGCGCCGTCAATTTTCATGGATTCGTAAAATTCCCATATATATAAAACAAATTATATGGAAATTTTGAGTTTTTACAATGAAACCCATGATTAAACCCTAGTTTTGAATACGCACTTTCTATAAATTAGTAAATTCAAGAAGAAATGGGAAACCCTGATGAAATGGAAGAAACCATAAACAAACTGGAGGAAGATGGAAGGAGTCCCACTTACTTGAGGCATTGGGACGAATTCACCCCCAAATACACTAGTATATAAATTTACAAATAGACAAAAAGGAAATTGATGTTCTAATTTGTCATAGAAAGTCATGTTATAACTAAAATGGTGGAAAGGTTGTAAAAATTTGAGGATTTATGATGGTAACAATTTACCTCTTCAAATCTGGATGGATTCGGGAATCTTAAGATTTTCTATGTTAATTTGTGATACATATGTGCTAAAATGATAGGGAAACTAATGGGGGCACACCCAGAGTCATTGGAATCTGGTGAGAGTTGGAATCACGAAAATATAATAAAAATTCAATAATATATTAAATAAACAATTTTTTTACAACTGGAGATGGGCTTCCGGGCTGGCCCAATTCATTAAATAAACACCCAAATCCACCATGATTTTGGTTTCATGAAGGCTAAAATTTGATATGGTGGTGTTAATAGGTCATGGGAGGCCATTTTGGAAGTAGACTGAGTGAAAATGTTTAAAAATGAAATATTTATAAACGAATCAATATTGGTTTTTAAATCTAGAAATGGGCTCAAGGTTTGGCCCAAATCATTAAAAAAACTCACCATTTCCTCCATAAATGCATGGGAATCTCCCTAAAAAAATAAATATTAGAAATTAAAGGACATTAAAATTTAAATAAGTGATGGATTTGAAAATTATCCCCACTATGAACATGATCTATCCCTGAAATTCAACCTAGAGCATGATTGGAAAACAGGAATTGGTACTCTTCATCAACCCATGGAATTCACTCTCATGTCTCACGTGAATCATTATCATACTTCCAAAGAACTCGGACCAGTGGAATAGACTTTCCCTAAAGTACCATTTCTTGGAAGTCCACTATTCGTATCAGCCACTCAAAAAAAGATAAACCATGATCTATATTCTACTCCTCCCAATTTAGTACATGGGATAGATCGTGGATGTATTTCATCAACTAGGAGAGAAGGAAGATTTCATTTATGGGTGTAAACTAAGAAGGTATGTCCAACCTATATTACCCCTTTTCGATACACTTAGTGATCTTAAATGGTCCGACATAACATGATGTCATCTTCCCATGATTTCCCAATCAACAATGGCCTAAATGTGGGGCCCCATTAAAGAATACAACGTATCCCATAGAAAACACTAGGTCTCGACAACTCTAGTAAACATAAAATTTATGTGGACATCGAGCTATCAATAAGAACATCTTGATCAACTTGACCTTCATAGACGTCTCATGCATGAAACTCGGCCCTAGGAGTGAGGTCTCACCTACCGTAGCCCAACAGAGGGGGTCCGACAAGGCCTGCCATAGGGAACCTCCAAAGGATACATTCTATTTGAGCATTGGTATCTTTTATTATAAGAAAAATCAACAAATCCCAAAATGGATATCCCCAGAACATCCAATGTTTTTAACACATTCACGGAGCATGTCCTCTAAAATCTAATTTTCCCACTCTGTCTGACCATCTGTTTGATGATGGTATGTCATGCTCATCATAATATGATACCTTAAGGCCTTATAAAGTTCTTCCCAAAACTATGAAGTGAAATAGGAGGTCTCTATCTGAGATAACTACTGACATAAAACCATGGAACCCTTCCACATCTAGAAGATACAAACCTACCAAATCATCCACTTTAGCTATTTCTCTAATTAGAATGATGTGGGATGATTTTTTCTGATGATCAATAACCAACCAAATGGAATTCTTACCCTGTGGTGTATGAGGAAATCCAACAATGAATTCCATGGATTCCTCATCCCACATATAGGTAGGAATTGGTAACATATTAAGAAGTCCAGATTTCCATTGATGTTATGAATTCACTTCCTGGAAAGTGTAGAATCTAAACATGATGTCTGCGATGTCTTGTCTAATTCAAGGCCACCAGAACTACGGACGAACATCATAATAAATCTTTGTTCCACCTAGATGGATAGCACACTGAGACATGTTTCTATCCTGCATCACCACCTTCTTGAGAGATAACAACAGTACTGAATGGACCTTTAGGCACAATAGTCCCTCGAGAGATGACGACCAATCAGAAGAATTCTTCCCACCATGAAGAAACTACATATACTTCAGAAAAATATCATCACTAGGATGTTATCACTAAATTATCTCCACCTAAAAAAGCCAACTAAAATATAGCCATGAATGAACCCCCATTTTTCTCCATGGTCTCCCCATGCATCTGAGCATAGGGTGCCATCAGAGTCCACTCATAACTATACTTCCTCAATGCCTAAAATTGGAAACATATGCTTAAGTAATTTTCTACCATGTTTGCCCTTCCTGGGTTATAGAAAATGTACAATTCAAACCACTATAAGTACACAAACCAACGACGATGCCTCATGTTGATTTCCATCTATGAGAAGATATAGCCCATGATTTAGTGATATGAGTATACCACAATCGTCTATGAAAATAGGTTGTGACACCATGAACTCAAATCCTTCATCACATCTTCTAACTCAAAGTCGTGGGTTGGGTAAATTTTTTCTTGTGGTCACAGTTGGCGAGAGCCATTTGATACCACATGATCATCATGCATAATAACGCACTTGAGACCCATACCTGAAACATCCCAATACACCACATAGCCCATTCTAGCCTCTAGAAAAATTAAAACGGGGTTGGTATTCAATCTACTATTTAGCTCCTTGAAGGATTCCAAACATTCAGGACCCCATACAATCTTCACCCCTTTTCGGGAGAGCAGGGTCATCGGTGAATGAAGAGGAGAAAAACCCCAAACAAACCGCATGTAAGTACCTTCTAGGACTAGGAAACTTCTAATATCAAACACATTGTTTGGAATCCCCAATGAAATAACTCCACCAATCTTCATGGGGTCCACCGAAACAAACTGCTTTAAGATCACATGCCCCATAAATTTAACCTCCCTAATTCAGAATGTGAACTTGTACAACTTTTCATAATTTTGATGCTCTACCAAAGTGGCCAAAACAATCCATATGTGATGCTCATGTTCCTCATTGGATCCTGAATTAAATTGGATTTCATCTAAAAATACCATGAAAAAATAATCATGATACCGATTGAACACATTGTTCATTAGTTCTATAAAGACCACATGTGCATTGGTCAATATGAAGGGAATTGCAAGTACTTGAAGTGGTTGTACCTACTTTAGAAGGATGAATTTGGGATATTCTCCACTATCAACCTGATTTGATGACAGTACTAACTCATTCCTATTTTAGAAAAACACATTTCCTCAAACAACTGGTCGAACAAGTCATCTATTAGGGGTAAATGATATTTTTTATTGATTGTTACCTTATTCTACTTCTAGTAGTCAATGCAAAACCAGAGGGATGCCATAGAAGTTTTTAGGAAGAACACATGATCGGCCCAAGGAGAGTTGCTTGGGAAAATAAATCCTTTGGATTATATGTTTTAAAACTATATCTTTAGCTACCTCAACTTGGTGAGGGACATGAGATATGAGGGAGAATATATTTGTTGTGTTCCGAGTGCTAGATCAATCTTGAACTACACATCTTGATCAGGGGGAAACCATGAGAAATAATCCAAAAATACCTTCTGATACTCGTCAAATACATGAGGTAGTACATATTAAAGAGAATGACCATCATATTCTATCGTGAGAGATGATAAATGATATTTATGATCTCCCATATCATGGAGTGGAGGTATTGCTTGACTTGAATGATGATCCATTTCCCCCTGAAAAACCAAACGGCTCCATCAGGTGTTGTGAAACAGACCCACTGCCTATAGAAATTGATGTGTTCCTAGAAGTGTAATAGACAATATATTCAATGAATTATGTCAAATAGATCCATATCTAATTCCAATAGGTCTCACAAAATCTAAACCCTTCACACGAAAAGCACATACTACATGAACCATACACCCTACTCCTTTTTTCTCAGTGGCATCACCAAATCCATCACAAAAGATAACAACTCAGTTTGAAAATTCAGCATGTTAAAAAAACCGTTATAAAGGAATGAAATAGAGGCAGTCGTATCAAAAAATGTCAGTAGATATTGAATGTTGAATCAAAAAAGAACCTCAAACTACAGACTACCCCACCTCTTATCTTGCTGGTGCTTAATCCGCCACATGGAGATGTATGGTCTCTACATAAGGACGAACTCTATTATGTGGTTGTTTCCTAAACAGGATCTTCCCAAATGATGACCCATCCCAACCACCAAGGCCATTAAAATGAGATCCCCCCATCTTCAATGTTTCTGACTGAGTTGGAACTCCTCTTGAAGCTACTGGTCATACCCCACTCTAAAGTGTACAAAACAGCCCAAAAAATAAATAAAAGTGAATCATAACTCCACATTGATAATAGGGCTTCAAAGGAAATGGGCATGTTGTTCAGAACATTCTTTTCCTCCCACAATGGTGGCATATGACAAATCTCTCATTAGAAGACATAGAAGCAATTTGCCAGAAAGTGTGGCCTGAACTACCACCTCCCTTCTTCCCATGCTCCTCTGAATTCCTTCTCATCTTTGAAGAGCTTACACTTCCCACTACTGATAATATCCTAGAGAAACCATCCCACCATTTTCCGTCAATCTCCACCATACACGCCCTATCAACAACCTTTGAACAGTTCCCCACCCTAAACAAGAAATCCTTGGAGTATATCATTAGTCGTATGCCTTTCTCAAACAATCGAGCCCTGGTTTTCTCATAAGAGATGATTTTAGGATTTAACCAAACCTTATTAGTGAAACGATTGGCATACTCCATTATAGAAATATCCACCTGAAAAATAACGATGATCTACAATGATCTAGCATATGGCAAGACATCATGGTATTACTATTTAATATTGATGGCCTAGAAATCTCCCCAGCTCATCTGCTCCTTCCCAGTTTGAAGTACTGATCCCAACACCTGCGACTATGAACCTCTAATAGAAAAGAGGAACACACCAACTAGACCTCCTTAGGAGTTTTTGGAACTCGAACATGTGATCAAAATGATCGTCCCATTTTTCTGGCTCTTGGGGTTCTACGCTACCTCAGATATTAGGTGGCTCTTTGCAGCAACTCATGGGATTTTTCCTTACTAGGAGCAGTCTCATCTTCTCTAATAGGGGATGGAACAGAAGCCAGTCCATTTCATAGAGCATGGACAGCCTGAACTATATCCTCTAATATATTATGATCTTGTGATGAGGGAGAACTCTCTCAATCTTCCTCCAATGGGTGCATGAGACCTTTTCAGGGAGTCATGATTCTACAAAAGAAAACGTTCATAAGAAAAATAACTAGAACAAAAATTCTGAAAATTTTCTCCATAACATCTAATATAAATAATCCAAACACATTACATTGATAGAAGAAGAAACTACCACAACCCAACCTGATGTCCAAGTGTAGTCTACAGCCCACACGTCTCACCTGGAAGTGACGTCAAACAAACAATTCCAATATCCCATGCTGACTCAAGTTATACCATGAGAGGTGCAGACGAAGCACCCTACTCATGAATAAATCTCCGATTCCCGATAGTCCAAGATCTTGTCTATCCGGAATCATCCCAAAATAATAATATATTCCCAAAACATTAACCTCATGTGATACCATTTTGTCATGAACCTAATCTGGTCAATATAAAATTTGGATCCAAACATGGTTTCTGACACCAGATATCCACTCTCATAGTTTCCAATCATTACATTATCCATTACACTTTGATGGTCTTTATTATCATGTTTCTCTTGATTAATCCTCCCTAATATCCGAGGTTGTGTAATTACAATGAATATGAATGAATTTTATCCTTCCATTAAAAAACCAAATTTATCATCACAATATATGTGACACTTGTAACATTCTATATACTAAAAATTGATATATATCCATTGTATTTTCTACTCAAATCATCTATCCCGTTTTTTTAATCACCATATGATAATGGAGGACATTGTCGTAATCCATGGGTTGTTTTAAACCTCATATTTTTCTCATATTGAAATTTTTTTGAGTAATTATGCATTTATAACTCTTGTGGACATTTTATATATTAGTTCTCTCTATAAATAGGTAATACAATAATATATTTATTGAAATAATTACAACCACTGAATAAAAGTAATTAGATAGATAATTGATCTCATTGGAATCCAAATTTCATCATGTGTTTGTGAAAACACAATCATAATTATTTAGAACACATCTAATATGATTTCATTTATTAATCAATGTTAATTATAATTCATAATATACCATTTAGATGATTTAATACAATTGTGTTCTCTATTATTGTCATTAAAGATTCGTAATTATCATTGTACTTTTTTTCAATGTGACATTACACTCATTATATTGTAGAATTTTTGTGGGATATCCAATTGAATAATGCCATCAAAATAACCACAATAGTATCCTTATAACATAGGGGAAATGCATATTTTTTAAACTAGTGGGACATAGACATCCCTAGATACCCTTAATTTTTGAAGGGTCATCGTATATAACATCCTTGTATCAAATATTACCATGGATATAACAAATATTAAAGAAAATATTCATATTTACGTAATTTCATATATTACACTTTTTTCCACAGTACCTCATAAATTTTATGGAAAGAAATATCATTATATTAATTTAATTTATATTATATAATAATTTCATCCACAATTAAATCCAAAAAAATTGACATGTTAGTAATTGAATAATCTTTTCATCGAATCCATAAACTTAGAGGGATAATTTTGTAATCGAAATAGCATTATTGTAAAAAATTAATGATCAAGCCATATTAGAAATTTTATCACTTGGATAACCTAAATAAAATATAACTAATGGTAGAAATAATTAAGATCATTCATAAAAAATAATTGATTATTTTGACATTGATAAAATATATTAGCAGTCTATATAAATTTATACATCATATTTATAGTATTTCCATTGATTTTCCTATAATAGATTTACAATATCATTAATTAATACTAATTATTTAAAAAAAATATAGGTTATCACCATAGTGAAAACATGGATGAGTTAACCCTATGTTTCATAATTCTTGTATCCTCAGCCTAAACTCAACTATCATAATAGGAGGCACCTGATATAGTGTCTTAAATATCCAATTTTTAGACAATAGACTGTTAATTGAGAATTTAAACTTTTAATATCTGGGAAATACTTGTAATTCGTTATTATATATATCAATGTATTACCTCAAAACAATTACCTATTATATATTCAATAAACCCAGACCAAAAATATAATAACTTCTATCCAAATCCTCAAAAATAATTTAATTTAGTCAATATACTAGGGGTGGTTCAAGTCAAGATTCATTTTACGAATATTTTAAATTAAAAACAATTAAGTCCCAAGTTTAGTAACCAAATATAGCTTCTTTCTATATACAATCACTACTTACACTATAATTAAAGAGCCATTCCACCAACAATAGAAAATGAAAATTCAAAATAGTTTGATGATTACATAAATAGCAAGACCACACCTAGGAATCCTAATTTAAAAATCATTACCTATCAATTTTATAATAAACGGAAAAAAATGTTCCAAATAAAAAATAAATCAATTTTGTAGCACTTGTGACTGGTGATTCATTGAAAAAATTAATGAAATATACAAATTTATATAAACTGACCTAAAAAATAAATATTTTATTTTCGAAGAAATTTTAATGGAAATAGTGGGAACCACAAATTTCAACCTCAATTTATGATAAATTATTAAGGATATAATTATTTAATTACAGAAAATATATTAATGGAATTAATCATCCCATATAATCCTCATTACTACATGATTAACTACTTATTCACATATTCCTTCATATGATGTTCAAAATTATTGGTCAACATTTTACAATCCTAAATATATTTCTTTTAATTCACGTCCCCTAATTGATTAAACATGTTGATATCTACACGTTTTTGTTAATCCACTGAGATTGATCATCATTATAAAAAACATGAATCTATCATTCATACATTCTATTTGTATCTCCTATTGAAACATTTATATTTTGATCTTAATCTAAATTCTCTTACTTTGATTGAAGAAAAAAACCATTTAAATATCCTTATCCTGAGGAGGAGATGTTGGCTACCCAAAAATAACACATTTCTGATGCTCCAACTAGTTACGGGATAGACTTTTCCTCTGTAATCGTTAATTTTTATGATGATTTGTGGACTATATCCTTCTAATGGTAAGAGTATTCATTACAATACAAAGATTAATATTTTTAATTAATAGAATGTTTCCAATAAAAAAATTCCATCATTCCCCATTCCTTGAGTATCACCCAATAATCATCAACATATTATGATATTTCTTCAACTTAGTATAATAATTTGAGTTTAAAACTTTTTCACACAAAAGTTTTTGAACATCATCTTTTAAGTCCTCATAAACCTATTCTTATCCCTTCAAAGTAATATCCCTATGTTTCCATTTATATTTAACTACTTCCCTTAAACAAAAATTCACATTTACTCTTCATTTATGTTCAATCATATGGAACCTATTATTAAAATCAACACATTTTCTCACCTTATTCTTTTGACAAAATACTCCATCATGTGTCATGTATTCCATTGAAAACCCATTGTCAATTCACAACACACCTATATTCCCAAAACATGAAGTTTTCTTTAGATACAGAATTATAGAGAACCAATTCTATGAGTCCCAATCAATATATAGACTCATTGTTTAATAAATTAAGAATTTAATGAATGATTTCAAAGATAAACTATTTCATTATAATTTTGCATCATGCACACTACCTTGGAGTATGATATTGATCAATAATCTCCTTCCCTAGATTTGGTTTCAATCATCTCATTATCATTTCTACCATTTCTGTTATATATTTCAGAATAATAGGTGACCATTTATAAAATAATATTTGAGTCCAAAATAAACATACATTCCCTCAACTAAAACTTGGTATCCCTTTCTATTCCATTCGGAAAAAACTATTCAACAGAAAGGCCAACAAGGTAATATTCCACTATCAACTCCTTAACCTCATGTGGTCTAAATCACATTGCCTCCAAAATTATTTATTAGGTTACTTTCTTCAAAATTCATTAGATCAACATCAGTAAATGAAGACAGAAACAATCCATTCTATTCCATCCCTAAATCCATATTCTAGAAGATGGTCATCCTCCCACCCTTACACACTACATTAATGTGGCCAATTAATTTTCAAATTGAAGAGAAATAACTCCATTTCTCAAATATGGTATGTATATTATAGCATAACTCTTCATGAATAGTGAATCAAACATACTCTGTCACCGATCTTGAGATATCAAACTCAAAAAATTAATTGATAAGTACCATAGAAAACATATATGGTTCTTCTATCAGATCATAAATATTGTCCTTAAATACTCACTAACATATAAATAACTAAATGATTCTAAAAAACTAGAGGGATTTTGAGAAACAATACCCAAATCGCCAGGGTTGGGGTTTCCGTTTCTTATGGAGATCGTCTATCCACCAAAATAATATGAAACATAAATCATTCAACATGCGGGGAGATCTATCCATTTCCTTGACTAATTAATTCTCAAAAACCAATTTAATAATGATATATATTGTTAGTATGACTCAATGTTTCATAGAATGTGTAAATAATAAAGCAATAAATCTATTAGATAACATTGAATATATAATTAATGTGTTGTATATTAAGCATTTTTCAATATTCATAATCATATTTTTTATGGAAAATTAAATTACCTTATAAAAACCCCTTATATGAATGAATCCATTGGCCCATAGAGAATTGATTTTAGAAATGTACTATACCATTACATATTATGCACTGAACATTTTATTCCCTTATATTTTGGTTACACACATGGTCATGATAATCTATCTCTACACATTATATGAATACACCCAATCCCCTTAAATAGGTTCCTACTTGTTTCACATATTTAAGACATATAGGAAACCATATTCTTATTTTTTCATTCCCAAACACATTCTCCATGGAGTTATTGTTTCTCGTATTCTTCTAAAACATACATTTTATGAAAAATAATTACTTAAATCACTATTAATTTGTAGAGGTAATCTCAATATTTATTCATATGTTACAAATTTTGAAATTCCAAGGTTTGTTGGTGATTAAACATTAAACCATTATTGTTGTGATATCCAATATTTTTTGGGTTAAATAGATATTTCATATCCTTCTAGAACAACCTTGTAAGTTTCTCTAATTACACAGTAGTCATCTCTTCATCTTTTTATCTTTTGTTATGGAATTTCCATTCGATAACCCCACATTTCTCTGAAGGAGAATATATTTCAATAAGAACACCATAAATGCATTCCATTCAATTTTATTAACCTCCTCCAAATTCATATAATCTAGATTTATTGAATAATATTTTTTCACAAAACCAATAATATAATACACATCAATTATGACATTTTCTATTTTAGATAATCATAATTAAAAATATGTTTTAACTAGATAAATATTCCATTGTTCTACCTCTATAAATATACTGCGACCACAAAAATAGTGGAGTTAGTTATCAAAAAAATGGCACAAAACAGCAGTTCCCTACATAAGGGAAACTGGATTCTTCATTAGAGAATGTATATTTTTCCTAAACTATGTGAAATCTCTTAGAATCTCTATTATTGTATTAAAAAACAAATTAACTACAATATTCATATTAGTCAAAAAGATATCAAATTGCCCATGGTTGCAGTCTTAGATTCTATTTCACCAATCATGTACAGTTATCTGAAATCAATTATTGAATAATTATGAGACATATATAATATATTATCAAAATAATTATACAAATATATATATATATATATATGTTTTATATTATAGTAATATAGGTACCCTTACATTATTTCCAAAACATTATTCCTTAGATTTATTCCAATCATTTATATAATTTCAATTTTAATGAACCCAATATCAATTTCCATAATAAGTTTGGTTATTCATAGTATGGAAAACATTTTACAAGTAACTAACATCCACATATCATGTATATTTAGTCTCTAGGACAGTTGATAAATAATAGATATTTTATAACATGATATTTTACAACATGAATGTGAAAATCATTATTTTAAAATTTTATTATTGGAGGTGTTTAGTTATATTGTTCCTTTAATCCCTTAGGGATATATTAAATTATATTAATGGATTTGAACTTAAACACATAAAAATGGAGAGTTTGTAATAAATTATAATATATGATATTTGTTGTATAGAAAAAATCACCAGTTCAATTATTGTTTTAAAAATGTATATATTTGTATAATTTATTAAATAATGATAAATACATTATCACATGGATTAAATAATAATATTAAAGATGTGATTTTTTAATGTTTTTATCGTAATCATATAATTAAGTATATTCCCCAAAGAATTATACATAAACATTTTGGAAACTCATATTACCTAAACATAGTTAGATTTGGAGACCTATCGATGAATCAATATTATATTGTATTTGGGATCCACCCATCACATACCAAATGATAATCGATTATACATGGATTAATGATCAACGATGAAAAAATTAATAATATATGGAAAAATTTACCTATGTAAATTATCGTACGATATTTTACAAAATGTAATAATAGATTATATGGGACATTGTTATATTTTCACATCAAATGCATTAAAAAATTATTTAATTAATTCCACCATCACACATACTATATATGTTTGGATTGCGTTTTTTTAGAAATGTACCCATAATATGTGATTATACAGTATTATTTCCATGTAGTACTTATCAAAATTAAGGAATATCAATGGCTTTATAAAAATATATTTCAAATTATATGTGACCCATGAAAGAGATAAATTAAAAAATATTACAAAATTGATTAATTTTTTTATGTAAATTATATGTATCCCTACAATATCCCATCGTATTGTCCAATAAGGTGTGTTGTAATCGTTCATTAACCATGGACATTGATGATGATCAGGGTATACCCAACCAAAAAATTTAGGGGTTATTAAACCTTGATTCATATTTGAAAAATTTATAAGCGAATTATTTTATCAATATTAGGATGTATTTTCATGGAAAATCACAAATTTGTTATTTAACCGGTAGATAATATTTTTTTGATTTTATGGAGGGTTATGAAATATAATAGCTTATGAATTGACAATAATGTGAGTGAAAGGAATATTGGCAATGGTGATATATCTTAATTCTGGAATATTAAATGGAATCATTATAATAATCATATAATATAATTAAAATTTAAAAGGATATAATAATGGTTTGTAAAAATGTAATTGTTAATAGAGATAAAATTAACAATTAATTTTATATAGTGAAGGATTATAATATTTTTATAAATGGTTGTGGGTAATTTACCAATACTGATAGATATATGGGGAGATAATAATATACATAAATATAAAGTAATTATATAAAAAATGATTAAATGACATTATCAATATGGAAAAATAGAAAATATTGAGAGAGGAGTAAGAACCCATAATACTCATGAGCTTCACTAATTGGAACCCAACCATAGATAAATAAAAACACGTAAATAATAATGATAGGGCTAGGAAATAGACTACTTGTTAGGGAAATTGAGAATGAATTTTAGGTTTATTGCGTATGAATGAGTGGAGGGTTCAATATTTATCTGAGTGGTAAGTGTAATTTTCCATAAGATGTTATTTATTATCTTGTTATTTCACTTTTCTCATGGTGATCACTATAACCATAATTCATCTATAATACCCATATTATTGAAACATATTTTATAATTAAAAAATAGTTAAATAAAAATTACATGGACAAATGATTCTATATTATATAAATATTATTTCATTTCAATCATGTTTACAAAAATTAAATTTATTCCCCCATTTTATCGTAATTAAATATTTAAACCAAATTCCCCAAATTTCCACTATTGGCTTTTTTTATTTTCTGATTCACAATATTTCAATACATTTTATGAATTCCATCAACAATTAACATAAATAGTTTCATTTTTGTGTGGATGATATATTCATCAAAAATTATGATCGATTATAAAATTATTTTTAATTTCATCAGGAATTAAAATTATAACACTGTATAAACCCTAGATACATAACCTCTAATCGCAGTAACATTCCCGTTGAGTACATTTTCTGTTGTTGTGGAACATTTATGTGGTTGTTAGACCAACATTGGTCTATTGGTGATCTACACTTACATGTACACATCATTCAAATAGTTCCCCTCTAACATAACATGTTGGAATACATAATTTTTTTGGACAATGAATAACACCAATGATGATACATCCTTCCGAAATTATATCAAATGAAATTCATAATTTATGTTCCTTATCATTGAATACATGGATGCTCTTATTTTTGAAACTTATCTCTTATTTTACCATTAATATATACTAATAAAGTTTTACAATATACAATCACTTTCCCCAAAATGGCCATATTGATGATGACCATATGTTCCATATGATAACTTGTTGAATGGTCATATTGAAAAAATGGTATAGTAACCAATAATCCAGTAAATCTTAATATATACACCTATATATAAGCTACATAATATCATTTTATATATTCTCGTAACATTTTTATTACAATTTTTATTATTGTCATCATTGTCACTTTGTATATCATATAATTTTTTTATATTTCGTGTGATATCCACCAGAATATTATATCACGATTTTTGGATCATTTTATAAATTTATTATGAAGTTAATTTTATAGTTTTTCCTTTGATCGATATAGGTTTTACGATTATGATTGAATAATAGAGCATTCAATGTGAAATAATATATTCTTGAATTTATTATTTAATACTATTGAATATAATGTATTACAGAACATTTATAAAAATATATGGTAGTATGTTTAATATTTGGTGGTTGATGGAGGAATATAAACTGTATTTGAATTTATTTACATATCATAGTGAACTGCACATAGTCATCTATGATCAATGAAAAATAATAACCAATCCAAATAAATTTTTTGGAGATCCATTTTTTTATAGATGTGAACTATATGAGTTATCATAGAATTAATAAATAATAGTTATGATCTAATCTTCTTTAATTCATCTAATGATGAATCCAAAAATACCCTATTCGATGAGGACTTTTCCTTTATTTAATTCATCTTACATGGAAATTATTTTTCATGGAATCGATTGGGTTCCTTTTTGATCATTTATATGGAAGTGTTTCATTTAATAGGTTTCATATTATTGGGATCATTTATCATATATAGTATTAGTTTGAGATGATTTTTTCTTTTTATAAAAAAGTTTTTCCCTAATATTTATGTTCTTCTCCATGACACAGTTGATGAGTAGGAAAACGATCTTATAATGTAAATTGGGAAAGAATGTCACATCCCAGTCATTTTCTTTAATGGACATGACTAAATTTTCCATTATAAAATAATCCATGTTATATGAGTGTTTCATGATTAGGTATCTACTCAAAATGGAATTCTTCCATTAGTCCAATCACATAACTACCGATAGGTGTAAAAAAGTTCTTATTAGTGTACTATTAATCCTAAAACAACATAATTAATATCTTTTAATCCTCCATGAAATTTATATGGGATACCAATAACTATAGGGAATTTTGTAGTCCACTAATTTTAATATTCTATTCATCCATAATATTGTTGACCTTACATATTCAATAAAATTAAAACCATGAATCACATTGGATGGGGATAGAAAGGAAAAACCCAAACAATAACATCTGTTCATTAGTATTAATATTATTTTCCATGTACACAATTATATGGGTCCATCGATGTACAATTCCAATTTTTGGGGAGTTTCACGTCCATGGAAATCATTTCATTGAACAATTTAGTATATTCTAGCATGATCTCTCTCGTAGGATATTCTATTGAGAAATAAAATATTTCATTTACATTAATTGACTCATTTTATGTGAATTTTAAATTGATTAATCATGATGTTTCATCTAATTATATAAAAAAATTCATAATTGGGTGGTAGTGCATATAAATGTGTGGTCCGGTATAAGATACTACATGGACCTCTTTATGATACTGTTATTGTCTCATATTTAAATTTTCCAAAATGTGTGTAAGTATATATTTTTATGTTATATTATTGGATCATATTATATTTCATTTTCCTAATTCTATTGTATAGATTATTCTCTATTCCTACAACATTTTTATCAATGAGATGGGTACCCAGAGATTCCCTAAAAAGTGTCTACCTAAATGATAAGTAGCATCCCTTATTTTTGATTCATTAAAAATGGTGGGTGTATTATATATCATGTGATGTTTTAAGGAATAATGGACATATACATACCATCAAAAAGAGACTATTTTCATAATTAATGTAGTGGAAGGGATCTATTTTCCATCCTCATTAGCTATTAAAATTCATTGTTCATGGATCCATGTGTCCCTCTAAACTCAAAAAGTTTTCTTGTATATTGAATTCCTTGGATTGTTCTAGTATTCTCTTAACTATCCATAATTCTATTTTTATGTTTCATAAAATAATTATTTACCTATAATTTCCTAAAAATAAATCTTCATATGGTTCATTTCCAAGCTACACGGCTGAAATTTTCCGATGATTGTTTGAATATTGAAAAATCGTTATCGCACTATCGAGACATAAATACTAAACCATCAACAAATAAATCCATTATTCTTCGTATAAAATGTTTTTCATATTGATATAGTACTTGTAATTGATATTCTTGAAACACAAGGAAATGACCACATTATAGAATATCTGTTATCATACTGTAAAATAAGTATCATCCTTACCCTCGGGGATAATGACGTCATGATTTTTCCTTATGTATGATTCCATAATGTAAGGGTCAAGGAATCCTTCAGTAACATCATTCGTTAGATACATAAGGTTATTTATGATATCATCTTTTAGATACTATAGATTTTGATCCTTGAAATTAATCTTTACCCAATCCATCATGTAATTTTATTACATAAAATAACATTGGAAATACATATTGTGTATTTCACCTTTCAAAAAAATTATTCAATGTTCTTATCTTATTCAAACAATAACTTAATAACATGTGTAGTATTAATTATCTAAGAATATAGATCTAGATATTGATAATATATAAGGCCACGGCCTTAAACCTTACTTTATATTGAATTAAATGAATAATTCACATTGAGGATATTTTCTGGTTTATAGTTTTAGAGAATTAGGACATAACTATTACATCTCAAAAGATTAAAAAGTATAAAATTTTACTAAGATTCCATAAAATAAAAACTCTTAAAAAGAAACATGTCCAGTTCCATGTTCTAGGTTGCACGACTTTCCCTTGATCCGATCCTTGACCTTATTCCACGTTATGTCCTGTGAAAAAATTTAAAAAACATGGGATGAGCATAAAAATCTCGGTAAGGGATACACAATGAATGAAAACTGTTAGTTTTTCAAAACAACAAGTAAACCATGTATACATTATCAAAGTAATACTTTTCACCTTTTCGAAGTAGTAAAAACTCTTCTATGAATAAAATTTCATTACATAACCTTATGTAAGAAAAATATTACCAAAAAACCCATATAAAGATCAAATAACATATAAAGTTAACTTGGGACATACACATACTTAAGTGGAATAACCATAAGGTCGACATCCACAGATATCACTTAATGGAATAGCCATTCGGCCAACTTCCATACATACTAAATGGAATAGCCATACGGCCGACTTCCATACCCAATGCATTGGAGGTTATAATGTAACCACCCATCCTGGTATTCATGGCACCACCCATCATATGATTTATCACGTAACCACCCGTCAAATGTCCAAGTACCATTATAAAAATCATAAGACATAAAACAAATATAATGGAAAGAAAACAATTCCACAATTTGATCACAATATAT
This sequence comes from Viscum album, assembly GCA_963277665.1. Taxonomy (NCBI): domain Eukaryota; kingdom Viridiplantae; phylum Streptophyta; class Magnoliopsida; order Santalales; family Viscaceae; genus Viscum; species Viscum album. Next base: position 860,600,704 of record OY728163.1, on the reverse strand, counting down.
CACTTAAATATATTGACATAACAAATCCTTTATAAAAACCATTTTCAATAACAAAATACATAAAAGAGTATATGGTATTTATTTCGATTTAAAAAACACATTACATCTTGTTGAGGAAGCCAAAGACAAAATAATACTCATGGCGGTGGAAAAGGTCGTTGTCACCGCATATGTTAAAAGAAACATTCTTTTTTTGTCATTTTGTAAAACGATTCATTGAAAAAGATTCTTTTTGTATAAAAGTAAAATTCAAAGGCGTTTATACACCATATAAAAGAATGTTTTGTATAAAACGAAATATGCCTCAATGAAAGGAGATTGAAACGAAGTCCCTTACAAAGACGATATCCTTAGTTTAAGGATAAATCAATTACATAATTATGTGTGAAAAAAGAATACACCAAATATAAGTGGATATTAAGTGTAAAACGATCAGAGGTCATTCACACATATTCATATAATGACATATTCAAGGAGTATAAGTTTATCCCAAAGAATCAAATTTGGGTTAAGAAGTTCGCTTGCAAAAATTTGACAGCCTAATGGCGTCGCTACAAAATTTAGAAAATGAGTTGATGAGAGATAAAAAAGGGTATCTTATCACATGGAAATAAAATTTAAATCAATAAGGATATAGAAGAAAATATCCCAACATTATAGTGTTTGAATTAAAATACATAACAAAACAAGTCTTTTAAAAAGAGGAGGGTGAAAGGTTCCCTTACCGACATTGGTATCTTTCGAAACATACACCCCGTAAAAGAAGGAAAATAAAAAATTGATGTAAATACTCATAAATGAAACTATATTACTAAATGTGGAAAATAATGGGTAGTACATAAACCCCTCAAAGGAAATTGTGGAAAATGTAGCATAAATCTCACGTGAATAAAAGTGAGATGAAAAATCCCTTACGAAAACTCGGTAGCCTAACGACGCCACATAAAACTTACAAAAATGAATTGATGAGATCAAATAGGGTATCTCATCATATAAACAAAAAGTTTATAGAAATATAAATATAAAAGATCATCCCCCAACATAACAAAGAGGAGCTTAAAATAAGTGACATATATGAGAGTACTTAAAAAGAAAGAGAGAGGTTAGATCTCTTACGAAAATTCGGCAGCCAAACGGCGCCACTCAAAACTTCCAAAATGGATTGATGAGAGAGAATAGGGTCTCTAATCATATGAACATAAAAATTATAGTACGAATAATTTAAAATAACATCCCAATAACAGGAAATATGATCATTAAAAGGAATGACATAAAAGAGCGTACTTAAAAAAGAGAGGAGTAGGATCCCTTACCTCGGGTCTGACGCGACTCGATCGTTCTTTAACATCCTGAATAATAAACTTGAGTTAATTTCAACTTGCTTAAGAACCTTTTTCATGTTCATTATTCCATTTATATCAATTATTTAAATGTTATAAACATTATTTAATCATTTAAGTTAATAAGGTTTGTTTTGTGGATATTTGGTACTTAAGTCAAAAGTGAACTTCTTATATTTTTATGTTGTTCACGTAGTCAAATATCCATTATCTCAATAATGATATTAAAGATTTGGATATCATATATATCATATATATCCAGCATATAAATGTATTTATAATTTACATAATCATTTAGAGGTAATAAATAAAATGCACCGTTCATGGAGACGGTAAGCCGTACGTACGCATAAACACTACTTTCATTTTTATGTCATATTAATGGAATTAAAACTCCATTAAATATATTTATATTTTTAATTACAGAATTCTATTCAACCTTTATATGTATCATACATCATATATATCCATTATATGTACTTATAATAGTACATTACATTTGCGGATAAGAAATGAAATGCACCGTTCATGGAGGCGGTAAGTCGTACGTACGCATGAACGCTACTTTCATTTCTATCTCATACTTTAATGGAAAGAAAACAATAATTATATAAATCTATATTATAATTCCAATATAAAATGATATATAATAACTTTAAATCCATCCTTTATACATCCCACATCTGTAATTAAAGAATCAAATCCCTTTGAGGGGGCGGTAGTCCGCACTTCCTAAAATGAAGATATCGCATATACCCATAATGGAATCCATAATGTATTGCCACAAATGAAAAATACAGAAGCTTATGTAAAACATAAAAATATTATATATCATATATCAACATAGTTACATATTAATGGCCACCTTTGAAGGTGTTATACGAGTGTTGAACAATCATCGTTTCGTGAGGCAGAAATTCGCCATCCACAGAAACAGTATGTTATTTAACCATTAGATAAAGGAGTGTGTAAGTGTAGCACTAATACTTATTTTAAAAACATCCTAGTATATTTAAGATACAGTAGTTGTTATAAAAGAAATTAATAAAAAGAGTTTAGGGGGTTGGAGAAGCAAAATAAAACAAAAGAGCACAAGTGAAGACATTACCTTAAAATAGGGTAACTCCCTTTGGTATGAACCAAAAGGGTTTCTTGAAGAGAATCATGCCTATGTAAAGGATTCTAGGATGAGTATAGGGATGTGTAGAGACAAAATGATAAGATCTTGTCCGAACCAATGGTTTGAAAGGTATGGTTTAGGTGGTAGAGGTGGGGGCCTTTTATAAGAGGGGAGGAGGGGCACTCTTGGAAAAGTATAAAATGTTACTTTATTTTCAAATGGTTTTCGTATTGTAATGGTCCCACATTGATGTGTTTTGAGGATAAGGTGATAAGGGTTCGAAATACACCCATCCAATAGTTTTTTGACATGTTTAGGTCCTAGATTTTGCATTATCTTTCCATTTTATTTAAATCGTTAAATAATGAGGTCATCACTGCATGATCATGATGTCATAAAGAATTTTATTTATTTAAAGACTAAAAATTATTAAAAAAATAATATGATGTAGGAAATCTTTTTATATTTCCAATTATTATTTATAGTCAAAATTCTGACTTGTATAACCACATGTAAATATTGTTATAGTAAAATAAATCATGTTTGTGACATTTTTATTTTAACTTTAAATAAAACGCATAAATGTCATTATCAAACCCATGTGGCTCCATGGGGTACCAAAAATATCCCCATGGGTTCTCTTGGTCGGACATAACACTTCCAATGAGGGTAGGACATGTGTCTAGGTCATTTCATATTATTAAAACATTATTTTTACCTTAAACTACACTAAATTCTTCTAATCACGATTAATAAAACTTAATTGTTACTTTTCATCAAAAATTATTTTCATCCCATTGAACCACATTTTACTTAATAATTAAAATCATTTAAATTGTATTTTTGAAATTCAAATAACAGAGGTGGTAAAGTCTCATTTTAACTAAAAATCAAAATTTGTAACCACCACTTTGTGGTTTCACTATTCATAAAAAATTGAAGTTTTTCAGAAAAATAACAAAAATTCACCCTAAGCTATATTTGATATTCCGAATTAAAAAATGGTGTATATTTTACAAAATTAATAACATATATTTTGCATTAATTAATTTAATAATTAATTCTCACTGTCAGAACAAATAGCGTGTTTTTATGAAAAAATATATATCAAAAGATTGACACTAGTTTAAGTCAAATTTCAAAGTGAAATTAATTTCAATGACCAATACTTGATTAAATGGTAAAAATATATTGTAATTTTACTTTAAATCCAATTCAAAAGATAATCTAATCATAAAAATAAATTTGATTAAAAATTGGTTTTGAATTAAAACACGACATTTTTCATTATTCATTAAAAATTGAATTTTTTCGGAAAAATACCAAAAATTTACACAAAGTATATTTTGATGTCCAAATTCTAAAGAAGAATTTTATTTGGTATAATAGAATGTATAAGAGTGACCAAAACTATATTTAATGGGGGTTTTCCATCAAAAGGCGGTTAATCGACTGTTTGATGAAGATTTATGCTTAAAATTGGATTCATTCGCATTTTAATCTTCTAACATTTATTGTAAAATGTAAAAATATTTGACAAACATATATAATAATATTGTAGATAGTTATATTCATTCCTTCCATCACAACATCTAGTCATTAACTACCATTTGAAATAATATTATTTTATTATTAGAGTGCAACGTAAGATTCCCAAGAAACTCGTTGTGGCATGTTGGGTATGCCATCGAGCATAGCGTCCCCTTTAAAGTTATATTAATATTTTATTCACAAATATGGATAAATGTGAAAATGTCATACTATTTATTTACCTGGGGTGTTACATCCTTCTCCCATTTTGGGAATTGCATCCTCGCAATTTTAAAATAGGGATTGGAAACTTCATTGAAAATCCCACATCGAAAAAAGAGTCAGTAAAACAATCACTTTAAAATAAAGAATGATAAGTACAAAGGACACCCGAGTAAACCCATAATAGGATTCCATGTAGGAAAACATGGACATGGAGGAGAAAACATAGGGTTATGTTCTGATGGAGAGTGATAGAAAACATGTTTAGGAGAAATTTAACCACAAGAAAATCACAAACTTGTGATGGGTTAAACGGTATTCGATTCCCTAGTAGGAAAAGTTAACAGAAAACATTTTTGTAGTAAGTTACTCTTCATTGAGGAATTTATTTTTGAGCCTAACTAAATCATAATGAAACATACTTACTTTTCATGCAGACTTCCATCTTTTACTAGATTCCTTAATCAATCTCATATTTTCTCTAAAAGACGAGTATTTAGGAAGACTTGTTTGCATTAAGAGTACTATAATCGTTTTCTAGAGAATCACCTAATCCACAAAAGAGAACTATATAATTCCCATGTCTCTAGACTCTAACCAAAACCAAAACCAAAAAGGTTAGTACAAGATCAGATAATCCAGAAAAGGATAACCCTTTATAAAAAGAAAATCTATTCTTAATCTCCAAAATTTTCCCAACAAAACCCAATGTTCAACGAGGACAATTCGATAAACAATTTGTCCATAAAATTATGCATAGTAAACCAAACTAAGATTGAATCCCAAATATTTGAATGATTTAGTCACATAGTCTTCCAAGTTTAGTCGTAACATTTATCTCCAAAAAAACATCAGTTTCTCCGAAAGTCTTGCATTGAAAAGTAATTAACCTAATAACATATCCTCCATGATAAGTTAATCATTTTCATAAAAATCCAAAATAAACTTACTCTTAATTCATAAAATCATCAAACTAAAACGAATCATTCAAACTAACCAGGACTTCATGTAGTCCAGTGGTAGGCGATAAATACCAGTCGCACTTTGGTTGTGGGTTCGATTCCCACAGCTTTGTCCGACGCGACTGGTTGTCACAGGGTCTGCGTATTGTCCTTTCTATAAAACTCAAAAAATAACCCTAACATGTTTTGACCTTAATAGTTTCCTTATACCTCTCATTTTCATCCAAATTCGTTACGGTCTCAACATCTTAATTCTTGAAGTCTTATTTCACCACCATAAGATAAAATAAAATGATTCCCAAAATGAATAACATCAATCCTTGATCATGGCATCCACTCGGTTTCATCGTCATCTTTCTCACGTAGGTAGAAGTTACATGCATTACAACAATGATTTTGAGATCCTTCAAAATCATTTTCTTCCTCCATTCAAATACACCTTGTACAACATGGGTCATATGTGTGTTCACAAAAAAACAGTTTTGGAAAATAATCATGTATGAAATATAATTCCAAAACATCTGATAAAACATGATTTCTATAAAATAGTCGGAGAGAATTTGAGTTAAAACTTTCTATTATTGGTACTTTTAAAATACCATAAGTATGTGATGAGATAATATATTTTAAAATAAAATATAAATAGGTTGTGCAATGGTCTCCTTCCTCAGCACCATCTTTAAAATCATAATATGCTTCAAAGTCTTGTGATAAGGTAAAATATTTGAAAATTCCTTTATAATATTTAACATTCTTGAAAATATGAGAATATTATGAAAATAGTATTTGCCTAAAAACATCCTAGGATCTATGATGATAACGAGGTATAGTGGAGGAGTTTGATATCTCAAACAACTGCTTGCAAGTGAGTTGTATGCTAGAAAAAGTTTCACAATCATCTGAACATGACTTAATATTGAATTAAATAAATAATTCACATTGAGGATATTTTCAGGTTTAGAGTTTTAGAGAATTAGGACATAACTATTACATCTCAAAATATTACAAAGTAGAATCTTTTACTAAGTTTCAATAAAATAAAAACTCTAAAAAAGAAACATGTCCAGTTCCATGTTCTAGGTTGCATGACATTCCCTTGATCCCATCCTTGACCCTATTCCATGATAATTCCTGTGAAAAACATTTCAAAAACTTGGGATGATCATAAAAAGATTAGTAAGGGATACACAAAGATTGAAAACTGTTAGTTTTTCAAAACAACAAGTAAACCATGTAAACTTTATCAAAGTAATACTTTTCATCTTTTCGAAGTAGTAAAAACTCTTCACTGAATAAAAGGTCATTACTTAACCTTCTGTAACCAAAAGATTACCATAAAAACCATATAATGATAAAATTACATATAAAGGTAACTTGGGACATAAACATATTTAAGTGGAATAACCATAAGGTCTACTTCCATACATATCACTTAATGGAATAGCCATTCGGCCAACTTCCATACATACTTAATGGAATAGCCATACATGTGACTTCCATACCCAATGCATTGGAGGTTATAATGTAACCACCCATCCTGGTATTCATGAAACCACCCATCATATGGTTTATCACGTAACCACCCGTCAAATGTCCAAGTACCATTACAAAAATCTTAAGACATATAACAAATATAATGGAAAGAAAACATTTCCACACTTTGATCACAATATATCACATTTATATATTGACATAACAAATCCATTATAGAAACCATTTTCAATACCAAACTACATAAAAGAGTATATGATATTTATTTCATTTAAAAAAACATTATGGCTTGTTGAGGAAGACAAAGACCAAATAATACTTGCGGCGGCGAAAAAGGTCGTTGTCACCGCGTACGTTAAAAGAAACATTCATTTTTGTCGTTTTGTAAAACGCTTTGTAGAAAATGATTCCTTTTGTATAAAAGAAAAATTAAAAGGGGTTTATACACCTTATAAAAGAAAGTTGTGTATAAAACGAAATATTCTTCAATGAAAGGAGAATGAGAAGAAGTCCCTTACAAAGATGGTATCCTTGGTTTAAGGATAAATCCATTACATAATTATGTGTGACAAATGAATACACCGAATATAAGTGGATATTAAGTTTAAAACAATCATAGTTTATTCACACATATTCATAGAACGACATATTCAAGGAGTATAAGTTTATCCCAATGATTCAAATTTGGGTTATAAATTTCCCTCACAAAAATTTGACAGCCTAATGGCGTCGCTACAAAATTCATAAAATGAGTTAATGAGAGATAAAAAAGGGTATATCATCGCATGGAAATAAAATTTAAATCAATAATAATATATAAGAACATATCCCAACATAATAGTATATGAATTAAAAGACATAACAAAATAAGTCTTTTAAAAAGAGGAGGGTGAAAGGTTCCCTTACCGACATGGGTATCTTTCGAAACATACATCCCGTGAAAGAAGGACTATACAAAATTGATGTAAATACTCATAAATGAAAGTATATTACTCAATGAGTAAAATAATGGGCGGTACATACACAACTCAAAAAAAATTGGGGAAAATGTAGCATAAATCTCACGGGAATAAAAGTGAGATGAAAAATCCCTTACAAAAACACGGCAACCTAACGGCGCCACATAAAACTTACAAAAAATGGGTTGATGAGATCAAATAGGGTATCTCATCATCTTGACATAAAGTTTATAGAAATATGAATATAAAAGAACATCCCCCAACATAAAAAAGTGGATCTTAAATGAAGTGACATAAATGAGAGTACTTAAAAAGAAAGAGGGAGGATAGATCTCTTACGAAAATTCGACAGCCTAACAGCGACACTCAAAACTTTCAAAATGGATTTATGAGAGCAAATATGGTCTCTCATCATATGAATATAAAAATTACAGTAAGAGAAATATAAAATAACATCCCAATAACAATAAATATTATCTTTAAAAGGAATGACATAAAAGAGCGTACTTAAAAAAATAGAGGAGTAGGATCCCTTACCTCGGGTCCGACTTGACTCAATCGTTCTTTAAGGTCCTGAATAATAAACATGAGTTAATTTATACTTTCGTAAGAACCTTTTTAAAAGTCATTATTTTTTTTATATCAATTATTAACATGTTATAAAAATTATGTAATCATTTAAGTTAATAATGTTTTTTTTATCGATATTTGGTTCTTAAGTCAAAAGTGAACTTCTTATATATACATGTTGTTCACGTAGTCGAATATCCATTATCTCAATAATGATATTCAAGATTTGGATATCATATATATCATAAATATCCAGCATATACATGTATTTATAATATTACAAAATCATTTAGAGGTAAGAAATGAAATGCACCGTTCATGGAGACGGCAAGCCGTACGTACGCATGAACGCTACTTTCATTTCTATGTCATATTAATGAAATTAAAACTAAATGAGGGATATGTTTATTTTCAATTAAATATTTATATTAATCCTATATATTTATCATACATCATATATATCCATTATATGTACTTATAATTGTACATTACATTTGAGGATAAGAAATGAAATGCACCATTCATGGAGGCGGTAAGTCGTACGTACGCATGAACGCTACTTTCATTTCTATCTCATACTTTAATGGAAGAAAAAAATAAATATATAATGGTATATCATAATTCCAGTATAAAATTATATATAATAACTTTAAATCCATCCTTTATATGTCCCACATATGGCATTAACGAATCAAGTCACTTTGAGGGGGCGATAGTCCGCACTTCCTAAAATGAAAATATCACGTATACCCATAATGGAATCCATACAGGTATGCCAAAAATGACAAATACATAATCTTAAGTAAAACCTAAAAATATTATATATCATATATAAACATAGTGACATATTAATGGCCACCATTTAAGGTGTTTTACGAGTGTTGAACAATCATCATTTCGTGAGCCAGAAATTCACCATCCACAGAAACAGTATGTTTTTTAACTATTAGATTAAGGTGTGTGTAAGTGTAACTCAAATAATTATATTAAAAAAACATCCTATTATATTTAAGATACTGGAGTTGTTACAAAATATATGAATAAAAAAAGTTTACGGGGTTGGAGAAGCAAAATAAAACAAAAGAGCACAAGTGAAGAAGTTACCTTAAAATAGGGTAACCACCTTTGGTTTGAACCAAAATGGGTTCTTGAAGAGAATCCTACCTAAGTTAAGGCTTATAGGATTAGGAGAGGGATTTGGAGAGACAAAATGATCAGAGCTTGGCAGAACCAACGGTTTGAGCGGTGTGGGTTAGGTGGTAGAGTTGGGGGCATTTTATAAGAGGAGAGGAGGGGCACTCTTGGAAAAGTATAAAATGTTACATTATTTTCAAATGGTTTTCGGATTTTAATGGTTCCACATGGATGTGTTTCTAGGATAAGGTGATAAGGGTTCTAAATACACCCATCCAATAGGATTTTGACATGTGTAGGTCCCAGATTGTGCATTATCTTTCCATTTTATTTAAATCGTTAAATAATGAGGTCATCGCTGCATGATCATGATGTCATAAAGAATTTAATTTATTTAATGTCTTAAAATTATAAAAAATAATACTATGATGTATTAAATCTTTTTAGCCTTCCAATGATTATTTATAGTCAAAATTCTGACTTGTATAACCACATGTAAATATTGTTTTAGTAAAAAAAATCATGTTTGTGACATTTTTATTTTAACTTTAATTAAAAGGAATAAATGTCATTATCAAACCCAAGTGGCTCCATGGGGTTCCCAAAATCGACCCATGGGTTGTCTTGGTCGGCCATAACTCATACAACGAGGCTAGTACATGTGTCTAGGTCATTTCACATTATTTAAACATTATTTTTACCTTAAACTACACTAATTACCTCTAATCGAGATTAATAAAACTTAAAAGTTACTTTTCATCAAAAATTATTTTCATCCCATTGAACCACATTTTACTTAACAATTAAAATCATTTAAATTTGATTTTTTAAATTAAAATCACAGAAGTGTTAAAGTCCCATTTAAACAAAAAATCAAATTTTTTATCCACCACTTTGTGGTTTCACTATTCATCAAAAGTTAATGTTTTCAGAAAAATATCAAAAATTCACCCTGAGCTATATTTGATATTCTGAAGACAAAAATGATTTATATTTTAAAAAATTCATACCATATAAGTTACATTAATTAATTTCATAATTAATTCTCACTGTCATAACAAATAGCATGTTTTTATGAAACAATATATATCCAAAGATTGACACTAGTTTAAGTCAAATTTCAAAGTGAAATTAATTCCAATGACCACTATTTGATTAAATGGTAAAAATATATTCTAATTTCACTTTATGACCAATTAAAAAGATAATATAAGAATATAAATAAATTAGATTGAAAAGAGGATTTGAATTAAAATACAACATTTTTCACTATTCATTAAAAATTGAACTATTTTGGAAAAATACCAAAAATTTACAGAAAGTAAATTTTGATGTCCTGATTCTAAAGAAAAATTTTATTTGGACCAATAGAATGTTTAATAGTGACCAAAACTATATTTAAAGAGGGTTCTCTATCAAAAGGTGGTTAATCGACCGTTTAAAGAATATTTATGCTTAAAATTGGATTCAGTCGCATTTTTAATCCTCTAACATTTATTGTAAAAAGTAAAAATATTTGAAAAACATATATAATAATTTTTTAGTTAGTTATATTCATTCCCACCATCACAACAACTATCTGTTAACTACTATTTAAAATAATATTATTTTATTATTAGAGTGCAACGTAAGATTCCCATGAAACTCGTTGTTGTGTGTTGGGTACACCATCAAGCATATCGTCTCCTTTAAAGTTATATTAATATTTTATTCACAGATATGTATAAATGTGAAAATGTCATACTCTTTATTTACCTGGGATGTTACATAATCTTTTGGATTACCTAGAATATAGGTATTAATATCTGAATCCTACAACTATACCTTTGTATAATACCTGTAGATAACATAACATTACAATTTTAGGAGGGAAAAATAAACATATTTCTATTATAGAGGTAGAGAAGTGCAAATTTATATGGTTTAAGGATAATATCATATACCACGATTTACCTTTTTGAGATAATTGGTTGATGCAGAGACACATTCCATAAATAATCAATGGAAAACTCTATAATGAATCTCCTATTAATCTATACAATTATTTATTATAGTGTAAACATGACTGGTTGGTGTTATAAAGAAATATTTGACATTTTTTAGGATGAGGCATCACACCTGGTATCTGGTATTTTTAATTAATTTTAATTATTAACGGGAATGTTATTAAAATACTCATTTTCTTATTCTCTTTAATAACCTGAAGAAGAAACAATGATATCCAATGATAAAAGAGATATCATATGGGAATTTTGAATTTATATCATTGGAATGGAGGAGATCCTCCATCAAGATAGTGCTATTAAAGGATCCCACTTATTCAATGAATTGTTACCTAATGAATTAATTTTATAATGTGTGAACTAACTACCTATTCGTGGGATTAAATTAGGTGGTATGACTATTACCACATGTACATAAAGAATGATTTTATTTAAAAATTTTTAATCAATAATGAATGAACTATTTCACCTTTAAAGTTGATAGGAAACTCATATTCATTTATAAAAAATATCATTAGGGTTCCACAAGAATTTCAAAAAATATTGGGAGTAGAAACATGTATATAACCCTCCTTCATATATTTATTTCCTTATCACATATAGAAATATTCAGCATTGAATTAGTATTCACCAGATTAAAAGGGATAATTATCTCAAAGTATCTATCAAATGTTTTGGTTAATGGATTACGATATCCATTTTAGAATGACAAAAATACCACCATATGGATATGAAGATAATGATTTTTTTAGAACATAATATTTTGTTTCTATCTCAATAACTATAAAATTAGAATTAGAAACCTATTCTATGAGATGTCTCATGAAGATGATTTATTTGTGGTGATTTTGACAACTATTATCATACCACTTCATATTATACATTTTGGGAGGGAAATTATACGCACTATACCCCCAAAATAGTAGAGTCCAGGATGGGATATGATTAATCAAATAACCATTTGAGATCTTTTTCTATTAAATGTTTTCATTTTCAATATTTATTCAAACATATTAGGGTCTGATGTAACCATAAATATTTTCATCCTATTATTAATATATGAATGTGATAGTTTTATAAAATTATACTAAATTATCTACCGCCCACTACCCCTCATCTTATATAACATATGTCTTAAAAAATCAAGAACTCAATAAGGACTCAAAAAAGAAACAATTAGATAATTCAATATATGAAGGGAACACATGAATTTGATATGGGTTGATATATCATGTACCTATTTCAAGATTCCATTATTATACAATATAGACTTATGCTTCCTAACACCAGGTGAAACATTTTTCCTTGTGTTGGGGTATAATGTGTTTCAGGTACACAGATATAGTGTTAGTGTAAAACTTAGACGCACATATATTGATAAAGGATTTATCTAACATGGTCTATCGCCTTTTGGGGCTTGTTGAACCATTTCAATCATTATAAATCATATTCCCACAATCTTGGGATTCGATAACTCATGATGGACTTATAATTTCCTCCATTCTCCCACTAGGCCTAATAGAGTGGTTTCCCAAGTACTAGTGTAGCGAACATGCTTATGAATAGAGAGAAAAAGAATGACTATGAAAAAAAATGTGATTTAATCATAAAATATATAGTCATTTATCAAATTACATTTTCTTAAAATACAAATAATTTTTTCATCATTATATAAATAGAAAATTTTGAATTTACAATATATATCATTTTTTAATATATGAACTAATATAATTGCATTTTAAAATTTTGGAACTGATAATAAAAAATATATTAAAATACACATAATGTTTAACAATGAAATTTTTCAATAAAACTAATAAATGAAAAATTAATAAAACATTTTTTCCCCTAGGAAAGAAGGATAACTGATCCAGATAAATGATTTCAGAACATATCATATAATTAAGGATTATTAAATAATAATAATTATGAATTACATTATGGTCATGATAGAGGTATCCAATCGCAAATTAAAATGTGTGTTTTGAGAAAATCCCTTACCATATGTTTAAAAGTGTTTGTCACATGAACTTAATATCTTGGATAATAAATTTACATTCAATAATAAAATAATTAATAACCTTCTCATCAATTAATTTACTTGTTATAATTTATTTATATTAATTTATGGCATTTATGCTGAGTTATATGGTTCAAATTCATCATTTTGGGGTGTTAGTTTCCTTGGTTATAATCATTAGTTAACATATATACATATATGAATGATAATTTAAAATTGGATTTGTTTTACAAATTTGAAAATTTATTTTCTTGATAAATTTAAATATGATTATATTTTTTTATATATCATTTTCTATTTACGATTTTTATTCATTAAAAAAAATGTTATTGATAACTGTTTAGAATTTTTTTAGTTTTTTTCGATCACAATGAAAAATGTTGTATTGTTAATTATTATTATTTATACATAATGGTTGAAAAACATTATATAAGTTATAATAAGTATAATAAAATCCGTTTTAGCCACAATAATGTTTTTATGACCATCAGCGATGGTGGTAATGGAAAATGAAAATGCACTATCCATGATGGTGGTAAATCGACACATCATAGACTATGTTCTCATTTCTAGAATGAAAGGGAGAGGATAATAGTAATGTTGATGAATAATCCATTAAAATAATAAAATACTTGTATGTATATGATACTAGAGTTACCATGTTACATTTTATAGGGTATGTGGGGGATGGATAATTAATAAAAATTAATAACGAGTAATTGAAAGAGAATGTAATAGTATTATACCTCATTAATTATACTTCTTGAGAACTTCAGTAAGGTTGTTTTGTTTTAGCCTTTTTTTAACACAAGAAGCTCATGGAAGTAGTGATTTGTTTTGTGTGATTAATTGGATAGAATATAATCAATCTAAATGTCTTAGAAGGTCTGAGGATTAGAGGTTGTGTGGTTGTATTTATAGTGGAGGAGGGGGTGTTTTTAGATTTTTCTATCCATTACATTCTTAATTAGGATAAATACTATCAATATTATTGATCCTTATCATTATATTCATTCTCTAATTAAGTAGATATATAGATTATGGTGATTACATAATAAATTAATCAATAAATTGTGTATTTCTTCCTCAAAATATTTTATAAACAAAGCCTAATAAACAAATGAGGGTGGATCTTTTTGAAAACATCCTAAATTTCCCACATTTTTCCATTCATTGTATGGTTTATCAAAAGAACCATAACATATATAGTCATCATATTTCATAATAAATTCTATCTTTAATTACTAATATCAATAGGATCATAACAGTATGAAAAATATTTTTCTAGTTCTATTACTTCATATGAGGGTAAATATGTTTTTTCTAGTTTATTCTTTTTGAACAATGATATGTGAAACACATCATGTATATTGGAGAGATATAGAGGAATTTATAATTTATTTGATAAATATCAAAATCACTCTATTATTTCAAATGGTTAGATGTACTGGGGGGGTTAGTTTCCCTTTCATTATGAACATTACAAAATTCATCCATACAGATACATTCAAAAAGACCAAATCTCCCACATGAAATTCAACACACAATCTCCAGTTTTATGAATAACACTATTTCATAATTTGATATTCATTATTACAAGCCTAAATGATTTTTACCTTTTTTTCTCAGCATAAAGTTCTAGGCCTATAAGTTTCCTATCACAAACCTCATAACATCATGTTAGAGTATGATATCTATTTCCATATAATGTATCAATTGGCGGAATTTGAATATTAGAATGGAAACAATTATTATAGGAAAATTATAAAATATATAAATATTTAACCAAAATTCCTTGAAATTCTTCCGATTAGGATCTCAACATGTATTGAAATGTTTGAATAGTTCTTTTAGACTAATCTAGTTAGAGGGTACTAAAAATTAATCAAATAACGCTAAGTATCCAAAGGCATATGAATAATATTCTTAAATAATAATGTAAAATTGATATCATGATCATACAAAATTGATAGTGGTGATATTATATGTCTTATAAAATCATAAATATAGTCTTTGTAGGTTCAAAAGAGGTAATTCATTTCTTATAGTAACATAATGTGCTAATTTTTATTATGGTCAACAATAATGAATCTCATATCCGTCATTCACAGTTTCAATTATAATCTGGTGAAGATGTCCATTGTAATGATAACCCACTTCAATATAGTATTACCTTGGGGTTGTATGGAAATTCTAATATTTTTATTCTCTACATTAACATATTGAAAAACAAGACATCATGGAAAATATTTACAAATATTCCTCTTCATGTTATCCCACAATATTGTTCCTTCATGTATCTATAAATATTAGTAGTACCTAAGCGTATAGATATATTTTATTAACGATAATAATATAATAGTTCCCATTTTACATCAGATATTGATTGAACACATTAGATATTTTCAAAGTTTATAATTCCATCCTCATACATGAAGTCATCCAACCTTCCATCCATAACAACATTAATTATATTTTTAATATTATCATCATCAGATTGAGAAATTTTTTTCTTCTATGCTAATTATGGTTTAAAAATCATTTGATAAAAGGTAGATGTCTCCCCTTATTCAATTATTGGAATATATATATTTACTTAATCATTTTATAAAAGGGAGATGTCCCCCCTTCATGTTGCCAAAATAGTCATGAATTTACTTTGATAATTTACCCATAGTAAATAAATTTAGATTATTAGCTTATGGAATTCTAATTGACACATCATTTTAAGGAATAGATGAAGAAAATTCCATTTTAGAATCCATCAAAAATGTTGTATCATTCAGGTGAATATATGAATTTAGAAAAAATTATAATATTATATAGAAATGTTATTTCATAGTACCAAATTAATTTTCTATTAATAAGGTGGCATAGACCTGATGTTCACCAAAACATCAACATATCATTTATAAAGAGAGGAAAAAATTATAGAGCCTCTAAGGGTAACTTTATCCTAGGGGAATGTTATCAAATGTTAATTCATGATTAAATTGGGTAAATTATATTTTCATAGAGTTCAGCGATGGTTTGAGATATTTTAGTATTTTCAATGATATTTTTATATTATAATTTTTTTTTACCACCATCTCATATATTAACCATTATTCTTAACTAAGGGTTCCTCAAAACCAGTACCATATACCAATCATTAGGGGATGTTTTCATTATTATCTGATACATTCACAATATTGATGAAGTCCCCATTAGTGGTGTAATTTATGACATGGATATGTACATTTTTAGTGCCTCAAATTAAATCAATCACATATATATTATAGTAAAATTATTGTTAAATCTGGTTAATGAAGAATAAAATATAGATGATTAATCATATCTAAAATTGTCATTTATTTTTTTAATAATAAAATTATTCTCGTATAGATGTAGATATATAATTAAATGTTTGAGGAACAATCTAACCCTCAATGTTGGGGGTACTGAGAATACCTTTTGATGTATCCTTGGAAACAGTGAGTCCACAACATGGGTTTAGAAAGGAAAGTCATAGTGGAGCCCAAATCATTAACCTATTGTCCATTGAGTTATGTTTCATAGTGTGTGATTATTACCAATATATTATGCTCAAACTAGGATGAGGAGAAAACCATTTTTATATAAAAAAAGTAGAAAATGTTTTATAAGATAACATTTCTATGAAAACTATTGTAAAACTCAATATTTCGTGGGTCATTTTATGGCGTGAAACTTACTACAAAATGTTTTTTCTGATTTAGTTCATGAACATTTGGATAATGGTCCACTTTAGTGGATATTTTTTGTGGATTATATTTTATAAATATAAAATTATTTATAGACCACGATTTTAGATGTTGAGAGAAAACACATAGTATATATGGACTCCAATGTGTTTGATGTGGTCATTAGAAACCATTTATAATTAATTTTCACCTTCTACATTGTTCTAATAATTAATGTTACATTTTTTGTCATTAGTTTAGTGAATAACCACTATTATATAATAGTCATCCCAATGGAGAACTGAAGGAAATGGTTAATGGGATATCTATATATGAGATTAAATTTATTCTATGTTTGGAAATTAGTTTCAATCCAAAAATATGTTATTACTATCACACTTCTGCATAGTGCTTTTCACAAATCACCTGATGTTTCTATATTAGTTTTGTTTGATGTTGACACAAATAGACATTAAAACATAGATAAAACAAGCATAATAATATTATATAATTTTTATATCATTGGATAATTCTTAACCATGGATCAATTATTAAACTTTCTCTATATTTTTTGGAGTAAATTCCAAAACATGTAGACCTCTATCTTCTGTTATGTGGTTAATTAGTTTGGAAACAATGTGCATAACTAAAATTAAGGAACTGGGATCCAAAACTAGTGAAATAGTGACACCAAAAACTAAAGGTTCTATTTTGGATTATAATAAAACAGATAATTATATCTCTATAAAATGCTTTGTAAAAGTTTCAAGTTTATATTTTCTTGATATTCATGTTATATGGACAAACTAGGAAAAGATCTTTTTAACTCATAAGTCTTCAATTCCGTCATAGTTGAATCATTATTTCATGCATAAAACCAAAAATCATAATATTACATACCATTTTATATTTTATTTATGAATGAAAATGTATACATAATCATATTCCTTTCTTCTTGGAGTATAATACATCAATAATGGGAATTAAAAATATCCATTTTCAGAACATTTAAACTCTTATTTATAATATAAGGATTAAGGATGATCGAAATAAAATATATATTTATTTTTATATGTGTGTCATACATATAAAAAAAAGTGGATTTGCACAATATATATTTGAATCATAAATTCTTATGATATTTAAGTGACTCCCCGAAGAGATTTATGTCTATTTAATAGAAAACAAAATCTAGAACTAACGAAACATGTCGCCCATGTGATTACATTGCATATTAAAGATGAATTATGACTTAAGTGATATTGTAAACATTTAATGTTGACCAATATGAAAAAAATATCACATAAATAAAATGTGTCAAAACTTTTATAAAATGGAAATTTTGATGGGGCCATCATGGGAAGAACCCACAAATTGGATACAGTGATATATCGACACATCCATTATCTAAAGCTGAATCTTCTATGTGTAATGATCTCTAAAAGTAAATGGACACTTATTATTTATAATTAACATGTTCTCAATGATCATTCAAATATATTAAAGCATAGATTTCCTTTCTTATTTTTCACACATCAGTATGGAAAATTACAATCTATTAGATGATAACTCTAAATTAAAACATGTAGGGGGATTCAAAATTGTGGGTAGTTTCCTACTTACTATAATATGAATCAAATAAAAAAATTATATTATTTTTTTCAATTTTATTAAATATATTACATATCCAACATTATTTCATGAATATCTATGAAATATACATGTAAATCAAGAACAATTTATTCAATTTTAAAAATGTATGGAAGTGGATAAAAAATTAAAAAATCAAACCACATGACTTAATTACAGAATACAATAATCAATATATTATGTTTTAAATTGTTACACTCATTTTGCTATAGGCCGGATAAATAGGGGAAATTTGGGCTATCACTACAATACAAGGTATGTTTATAATATAAGGGACTATATTATTTTTAACTGAGAATGTACTTATAAATATATATCTGTGGGATAGATATATAGAAGTATAAACACTATCAAAATTAGAAAGGGTTTCCTCATTTGGAAAAAACCCTCTTAGACATATTTTCTTATATGGATATAGGTGATCCACATATGGAAGAATATATATATATATATTATCAACATAATTTCTTATTATTGTATTTTTATATAAGATACGGCCCACTACTAGACTAGTTAACATTGAGGTATATAGGTGGAATATATATAGAATAAAATATACATGTCAATGTATGATATAATTAGTGTATTCATATAAAAAATTAGTGGATTAATTATCATTGGAAATAGCACGATGGGAAATTTTTTAATGGTAATTTAGAATTTCATATTTATTGAGGTGACCTCAAACTATAAAATTTATATATTCCTAAAAAATAATGAAAAAACACATAAAAATAATTTAGGGAAACTCAATGTTTTTTCAAGATAGTTGAAAAAAATATGTAATTACATTTTTAAGAGTCCTATGCTAGACCATAAAATCATTTATAATTTCAAAATTTCCCATTCAAAAATTATATGAAATATATGAAGATATCATTCAAATGGGGTATCAAGGTTTTTTCAAAGTCTTCCATTAATGTGGTTTAAACCTAATATTTCATTCCCTTTTCTTTATATAGTTTAAGAAACTTTTTCTAAAAAAATTAATTGTTCAATAACAAAAATAGATACTTTATTTGTTTTGTAGGATTCCATTTTAATGTATTTTTTCAATCATATACTTTTTCACTTTCATTTTGTATATTAATGTCTTACAACCTGGATCAGTATGAACAGAATTTATAGTTTCAAAAATCCGACCAAATATAAAGAAATCCACATTATGTTAAATGAATAGAGACCTAACATTAAATGAAACCAAATAATAGTAATATATAAAACCACAGTTACTGTTAATTTATTTTAAGGTCATTATTTTAAAAAAAAATAGTTTATGGGATATGTGGTCTCAAAACGCCATCACAAAATCATTCTGAATCATATGACGATAAAAAAATTTCAAAATGCTATTGTATTATATATTTAAAGTGGATTACAAATAAAACATTAATGTATATCCCAATTATTTTATGTAAAATATCAAACATGGTTTCATTTTCTTATTCTACGTGTTAAAAACAAAGATTAATATGGTTTAAGGTCAACATTTGTTGATCAAAAGTTATAAAAATTATATCAAATTAGAATGATTAATCAGATATAAATAGAGACCCAAATTCAATGAAAATAAAAAATAGATACATTTGGTATGTGACTTCCAAAATTGACTTTAAAATGCAGAACTTACATTAATGTTTTGATATATAATTATGATGATTACAATTTTAACATGAGGTATTCAGATCATAATGTGTTGGGATGGAACAAGATGATGAGGATGATTATTGAACAAATTAAAATGATAGTTGGATGGAAATATTATTGATGGAACATGGGGGTATATTAACTTCTCCCCATTAAAAAATATTCCCTTGAATTGTGGTGATAAATATGGAATCATTAATATCATTGAAATTTCTAAAATTCCATTTAGAGTAAAATAAATTTTTTATCAATAGATATGAAACATTTAGTGTGATAAAAACACTTTAGTAATAGAATGAATCATACGAAAGAATATATTAAGTGTTGATTTGAACAATCTACTACATCACTATAAATGAATGGTTTTTATAGAATACTAATTAATGTGTATAAATCAACATTGATCTATGATTGTATGAAAGATATATTGATATTTTTTCCATTTATATCCTATTAAAATAAAAATGAAGGAATATTTTGTTCTTATATGGGAATTTTTCTTATTCGACTATAAAATAATAACATGAATATGATCAATGGTCATAGACATGATAGTACTATTATTTATGGCAGGGGTGGAAAGGAAAAAGTAAATATGTCAATTCCAAATGTAATGATATCATCCTTTTTAATGTGGGTTATTTTATTTATATAAAAATATTATAACCAAGGAATATTTTTGGATAAAAAATATTAAACTATCTCTTATGTAATAAATATAAGGGCATTTGTATTTGGAACACAATTAGAAATATATTGTTTTTCTAGTTTGAACTTATATCTATGTGCCTAAAAATATATAATAAAAAATTGTCATATAGTTAAATAAAATATAAAAAGTGCATATGAAAATTTATTTAGAGTTTTAATGAGTTATAATTGGATTCAAATAGATAAAAGTCTTAGGATAAAGAAATAAATATCATACATTTATGAAGTTCCAGATAAAGTGTAATGTAAAATGGAATAGTTACATTCTAATGTATAAACATAAGATAAGATATTGAATTAGATTAGGAAAAAAAATATATTATAATAAATTTTGGAAATATTTTTTGTAACATGGATTAGAAAACAAAGAACCAGTGTGTATAATAAAATAATTTAAATCAAGAAAAATATATTTTTTAATGCGATACTGAGTGGAATTCTTCAACTCTTTAAATTTGTTTCATCAAATATTATTTATATAATAATACATAGGGGTAAAAGTACTGAATTTATAAATCATTGATAAAAATATATCAGATAAAAAGGATTGTAGAATCAAGGGACTTTGAATATACATTAATTTTTTTATATGGGAATATTTAATTCATTTCTTAAGAAAATGGAATTGAGAAATGATGAAATCAAATAATTATTTTTTGGAAGACACCTGACCACATTATAATCACGGGTTCCATGAAAACAATATTAATGGAATATGATATTCGAGGATCCTCTCTTAAGGATAAAATGTTTTACTAATTAAAAGATGTTAGTATGGTTGAATCAATATCAATAATGATAATATTTTCTTTTCTATTTTAAATAATTATGTTTCCAATATCCTTGAAATTTTCATATAGATTTAACTAATCCAGGATTAATGTTTTTCTTATGCTGAAAAATAATATTCATGAAGTGTTTGAGAAATCAAATTTTAATGCCCATATGTATTAAACAATAACTAAGGATGAATGGATATGAAAAATATAGATTAATTATATTACCATAATCATGCTGACATATTCTTATTGTGACGTGAGGGTTTGATTATGTGTGATAGTATACGGTATGTAATATTTTAAAATATAAATATAGAAAGAAAGATACTCTCCAACATTTTCCTATACAAAAAGGTTGTAAAAATATATCATTACTTTTTATTGTGAAGTATGGTTGGGCCTAAATGTTTTTACTATTTTTTAATATTCACCATATAATTATTCTATAATGTTGGGGAGAATAGATGACTTATTAGAGACTCAGTATTTACATAAGTTATAATTTCCTAGTTTTTAACCAAAAATGTTCTTGGTACCATTATTTTTATAATAATAACATAAAATGTCTACAAAGGAATTATAGGGTTTATATACAAGAAAAAATGACCATTTTATTACAATGTTAGTTCTAATATAGAAATACTCACCATGAAATTTGAGAAACACATTGCAGATAAGGGATTAATGATTGATTTAAACTTTTGGTTGGAAATATTATGGGAAATTAAATAATCATTACATATCTTAATTTATAATGAATTAATCCATTAATATATATAATATGGGATCCTATTCACATATTTATTTAATATTAAAAACAATATTGTGATTCTATTATACGAGTCATGTGATTAAAAAAATTAATAAGGACTATAATAATTAAGAATAAATCAAGTTGTATGTGTGGCACAATTAGGTTTTTGAAATTCATGATCCACAATTTTACCTAAAATATTAGGAATAAAACATAATACTATTATATTATGGAAATAAGATAAAAATAATATATTATTGGATCTATAGGAAACTTCATAGCTTTACCTAGGATAACATATTTGGGTTATTATATGTGGTTTCCAAAAGTATTCTTGATATAGAAAGATATTTATTGATAATGGGATCCTACACAATGGAAATTTTTATAAAAATCATGTTTTAGATAGGTTATAATATTAGTACTCAATAAATAAATATATATGTTTTTAGAACATGAATAAAGAAACTCATAGTTTATATATCATAAACGCTATATAGATTGGTCACATGTGTAGGATGAAAATGAGGAAAACCATATCCTATTATTGGCCCACTGATAAACTAGTTGTGGTATAAATT
Source organism: Viscum album (assembly GCA_963277665.1). Lineage (NCBI taxonomy): Eukaryota > Viridiplantae > Streptophyta > Magnoliopsida > Santalales > Viscaceae > Viscum > Viscum album. Next base: position 860,577,530 of record OY728163.1, on the reverse strand, counting down.
TATTAGGATAAAATCTAGATCATTAACATGGGTTGAATCAGTAACCATTAATGTTTCAGATTTTCCATCAAAATTAACATATACACATTTTTGGTTGGGTTTATGATTGATAATACAAACCCATAACAACCAAAATGAAGAGAAAAAAAATATTTACATGATTCATATATCAATGTTAAATGGATAATCATTTGGGAGATATGGAATCCTAAAATATCTCACTACATAATAAAATCATAATTTGATTACAATAAGTTGGGTATATCTCCTAAACATGTTTTTCAAATGTCTTATCTTTGATTTGGTGCATCCTTTACAAAATCGAATCCCAAAATTTACAAAGATAACATTATGTATAATAACTGAAAGGTATTATACAGTATAGTATTCCAATAAGTAGTTTTGTGAGATCAAATCTTCCAATTACACTATATGTTCACTGTTATTAATAATAATGAATTGTTCTTCAAATATGAAAAATAATAATCTGTTTTTCATATATGTATGTGCATTATAATAACAAAACAAGATTGATATTATTCTTCGTCATTATTTTCTTGACATTGGAAAATCAAAAAATATTATATATATATATATATTACTGAGAAGTTTTTCATCATCCTTGTATTTATATAATCAATCTCCTCAAATAGTACCCTCTATGAAAATATTTATATGTTTATTATATTCAATTGAATTTGATTTTGAATACTAATAAGAAATTGTTATCCCCGTTTTAAATTAAAATATTTGAATATCCTCCTTCATAATATAGAATATTAAAGTCAAATAGGTTATTAAAATATGTTTCCATATCTAGAAAAATTACAGTTTAATTTTAATCTATAATTCGATATCTAACATACAATGTTACCCATATAATAAAACATCAATTGCATTGTTAGGGTAATTAAAATATTTATTTTTTACATTCAGATGTTTCCAATGAACATCAACATGAAATTTTTATGTGAAATTAAAATCAAGTCGTTGATATCATAAAATCACACATTCCCCCGATAACTATTTGGATAACCTATTTAGTTATTTCTATACCATATTTCACAGTCCCCCATGTGATATTTTAAATTTATTATAAGAAATATCTTATGTTGTTATGGTGATCAATTTTTTCGAACAAGTAATTATCATCTAATCCACCTTGTAGGCATGGAAGCCATATCTAGGAAATGAAATCATATCAATTATGTTTCCACATAGTGCCAAATTTACCATATCAATAAGTTTATTAACTCTTTTATAGTTCTACACAAATAAATTATAATAAGATATATTTTGGATATATTTTTTTCATATAACATTATCTTCAATCTCGTTACATTGAATTCGACCATTCTTTGATTAATGTTACACCTTTTCTCCATTAATCTGGTTACATGACGAAGTCAAGTCAAGATACGTAAAAACATAGAACCAAAATATGAGAAATTTAGATTAAAAATAAAATATTATTTGTGTGTAGAAAATAAAATATATAGTATTTAATCTTATCATCCATAAAAATTATATAAACATATTTATTATAATAATATTCTCATCCCTTTTTTAGATCTATAATCATCCGATTTTGATTTTATTTTAAACTAGGAATCATAAATTGCTATAAAATTTTAAAATCATAGACATAGAACACCATATAAAAATTATAATCCTAAATGAGTTAACATGGTATAGGGAATAATAAAATTTAATAAAAAATACAATTCTATCCTTGAGACAGTAAACTATTTGCATGTAATTTAACACAAACCTTATAGTCTAGGTTCATCATCATTTCATTAATTATTTGAATCGTGAATTGTTATCCTGAAAAAAAATTACAACAATACATTAAAATAGATGAAATATGATTAAATCAATGCTTCTAAATTTTGAAATATATCTCTACTAATATATGAATCATTTCAAGAAAAAATAAACACATATAAATGGATACTCCCCATTATTATACAATACACCTTTAACAAATAATAGAATTATAATTAAAAATAAATGTTTTTCACTATAATTTATCTCCCACATTGAAACTAGTTATCCATATAAACGATGAGATATGGTATAAAACAACCACACCACAGCCTTGATAAAAATGATGTTGAATTCCCAATGTAGATCATAGTTTAGGAAATTGTTCCTTTGTAACTGGTTTTGTTAACAAATGACCAATTTCACCCTTCATAAAATCAAATTCTACTTGTAACTCATTCATATAAAAAAGATCAATATAGACATTATATATTACATCAATCATTCTGATTACTTTGTTTTGAACTAGATTTTTTGATAAATTAATATCTCGTCGATCATCATAACCCAATATAATTGTCTGTCTTAAATGAAATTTCTAAAAATCAATATGTGTCTTCATATACATCAATTTACTCACATCATGAGTTATATAAACAAATTTTAATTTTTTTCAATATATAATATAAGGCCCCAGCTTTATACCTTACTTAATCTTGAGATATTTCAAGAATACACCTTGAGAATCATTTCAGGTTTAGAGTTTTAGAGAATTAGGTCATAAAACATGCAATACATTCCACATTTAAACAAAGTGCTTACATAAAATATAGTACTCATTTTTACCATCAACAGAAACATATTTAAAATAAACATGATTCTTTCTTGACACTTACTTGACATTATCATCACATCATGTACCTTTCCCTTGACCTGTGAAAATCATTTCCAAAACTTGGGATGAGCATAAAAAGATGAGTAAGGGATATGAAAATATGGAAAGGAAACATGAGTACAAGTATACATAAGAATCAATGAAATCATACTTTACACATAAAACATAAGCACTTTAATATACCTCATCAAATCATGAATAAATCATAGAAATCATAAGACATAAATGTAACTTGAGTCATTCATAACTTTCTTACGTAAGGAGTAACCCTCTTGGTTATGTTTGGAATACCCATCATAATATATTCCCTAAGTCTCTTCGGAGAAACCTTAAATTTAACTCCTTCACGTTACCCAACGCATTGGAGAGCTATATCGGGCTCACCCACCCTTATATTTTCACAGAACCACCCCTCTTCATAACTTTTCCCAAGAACCACAACATAATCGTATCACATAAAACATGCATAAAGGAAACATAACATTTCCACATTTCAATCACAAGATATCAATATAACACATTGATATAATAAAAACATTATGAAAACCATTTTCAATACCAAATTAAAAGAAAATTAGTACTTGTTATTTATTTTTCATTTAAGAAATAGGTTATGGCTTGTATTGGAAGCCGAAACTCAAATAATGGTCACGGCGGCAGTGAAGCCGTTGTCGCTGCATACGTACGACAAAAAAACATTCTGTTTGTCGTTTAGTAAAATGATTCGTATAAAAAAAGATTCCTTTTGACTAAACATAAAAGTAAAAGGGCTTTATAAACCGTATAAAAGAAAGTTGTGTATAAAACAAAATATGCCTCAATGAAAGGAGATTGAGACTAAGTCCCTCACAAAGATCATTTTTAAATAAATTAGATCTATTATTAATATTCACTATAACTAAACATAAATAAAGTAAAAATACAATATATAACATAATAATATCATGACATAATTTGAAAGTATGAGATTAACCCAAAGATCGTAAATTAGGTTAAGAAGTTCCCTTACCTCGGGTCCGACTTGACTCGATCGTTCTTTAATCTCCTGAATAATAAATTTGAGTTAATTTATAATTGGTTAAGAACCATTTCAAGTTCGTTATTACTTTAATATCACTTATTACCATTTCATGAACACTATGTTATTATTTAAGTTAATAACGGTCGTTTTAACGATCATTGGTACTTGATTCAAAAATAAACTCTTTATAATTACAAGTTGTTCATGTGGTAAAATATCCATTATATCCAGAATTGTATTCATGATGTAGATTTAATATATATCATATATATCTAGTATATAAATGCATTTATAATATTACATAATCAATTAGAGTTATGAAATGAAATGTACTGTTCATGGAGACGGTAAGCCAAACGTACGCATGAACACTACTTTCATTTATATGTAATATTAATGGAATTAAAAATAAATGAGAGATATTTATATTTTAATTCCCGAATTATATTCATCATTTAGATGTAACATAAATCATATATATCGATTATATATATGTAATTATAATAGTATATTACATTTGGGGATAAGAAATGAAATGCACCGTTCATGGAGACGGTAAACTGCACGTACGCATGAATGCTACATTCATTTCTATCTCAGAATTTAATGAATTAAAACATAATGATACATAATATTATTATAATTCCTGTATGGTATAATATATAATATAATTAAATATATCCTTTATACGTACCACATATGGTATTAACGAATCAAATCACTTTGAGGGTGTGGTAGTCCGCACTTCCTAAAATGAAGATATCACATTTACCCAAAATTGAAAACATAAAGGTATGCCATAAATGAAAAATACAGAAGCTAAAGAAAAACATAAACATATTATATATCATATATAGTGTCATCTTAATGGACTCCTTTGAAGGTGTTATATGAGTGTTGAACAATCATCATTTCATGAGGCAGAAATTTGCCGTCCACAGAAACACTATGTTCTTTAACCATTATATGTAGGTGTGTACAAGTGTAGCTCGAATACATCTTATATAAACATCCTAGTATATTGAGGATACCAGTTTTGTTACAAAATAATTAAATAAAAAGAGTTTAGTGGGTATGAGAATCAAAATAAAACAAAAGAACACAAGAGAAGACACTACCTTTAAATTGGGTAACTCTTTTTGATTTGAGCTCAAAGGCTTCCTTTAGAAGACCTCTGCCCAAATTGATTCTTCTAGTAGTAATAGAAGGATTTTGAGGGAAAAAATGGGCATGGTTTGGCCGATCCAAAGGCTTGAGATTTGTGGGTAAGGTGGTAGAGGTGGGGGCCATTTATAATAGGGGAGGAGGGGCACACTTGGAAAGTTACTAAATGTTACTTTATTTTCAAAGTGAGTTTTGGATTTTAATGGTCCCACATTGATGTATTTATAGGATAAGGTTACACGGGTTTGAAATATACTCATGTAATAGGTCTTTGACAATTTTAGTTCTTATATTTTCAATTATCTTCTTATTTTATATAAAAAGTTAAATAATGAGGTAATCACTGCATCATCATGATGTCATAAATAATTTAATTTATTTAATGTCTACAAAATATAAAAAAATACCATTATTTAGGAAATATTTTTAAGTTTCCAATTAATATTTATATTAAAAAATATCATTTATGTAGACAAAATTAAAAATGATTTACTCAGGTGAAACATTCTTTGTTATATTTACTTTCTTTAAAAATAAAAAGATAAAAAGTCACTTTCACACAAAAGTGATTCCATGGGGTCCCAAAATTTGGCACAAGGAATTCCATGGTCGGCCATGATACAACCATTAGCATTTGGATACATGTTGGTGTCATTTTTTATTATTTTGATATTATTTTATTATCCTTAACTACCAGATTACTCATTAATCAAGATAATGAAAGATAATTACCGTTGTTACTATTCATAATGTCCAAAAACAAAAGAGTCTTGATTACATAATTTAGAACATCTGATTAGAAATATGTAATTAATTTTACCAAATTCCAAACACTTATATTGAAATAATTGATTTAAAAATAATCCTCGTTGTCCAAACAAATAGTGGGTTTTTTTAAACAATATCTATGAAAGGTTTGGCATTAGTTTATGCCCAAATACAAGCTGAAATTATTCATAATGACCACCATTTGATTAAATGGTAAAAATATATTCAAATTACACTTCAAGTCTAATTTAAAATATAATCTAAAAATATAATTAAATTATATGAAAAAGCATTTTTGATATAAAATGCAGTATTTTTCACTATTCATTAAAAAAATAAATATTGTCAAAAAAATACCACAAATTTATCCTATGTAAATTACAATGTCACTATCATAAATAATTTGTTTATTTTGAAAAATAAGAATTATAAAATTGTCAAAATCTTGATTTAAATATGGTTTTCCATCAAATGGTTGTAAAATAATCTTTTTAAAAATATTAGTGTATTCCATGCTTAATATTGGATTTATTCTCATTTTAAGCCTCTAAAACACTATCTAATTCATAAATATACATAGATAAAAATATATATTATTCATAACATACATGGTATATTACATATTAATTCATATAAAATTTCCTATTATAGTTCCAATAATCACACTAATCTCAAATATAGAGAAATCCACAAGATTTCGACATCACATAATCAAAACAGTATTCCCAATCTATATAGGATAAAAAAAATAACAAATATTAAATCACATTTCAATCCATATATTTGTGTGCCTTGGATGTATCTAAGTATTATATTTCCTAAAATGTAATTATACACTATTATAAAACATTCACATCATGCACAATGTTTAGAAATACACATAATATTGTGTTTTAATGCAGGCGATTTTTGTAGACTACCAATTAGTTTCTATAGTTCCCCTTTATTCACATCGTTTCCAAATTTCTATTGGGAGAAATTAGTTCCTACTAAAATTGTTGTAAAAATATCCTTGAAAGCCTCTATTAAATTAATCTTCATCATTTCATAAGTATACATAGCTTGAGAATCCAAAATTTAGTCATTTTTAGAAAAATTTATAGTCCAAGACTGTAAAACTTCTCACTAAAAATATAAATTTTCAAAAGAATCGCCATTTATTCAAAAATATTTTAGTAAATTAATTAATGTTTTTCAGAAAACATATTATCATGTATAGAAGAAATAAAAAATAACTTATTATCGTCATTATATTTGAGAGTATTTTCAATTATTCCTTTTATGAATTGACACTTATTGAAACAATTTCGTGGTTATAATACCATAAACATGGAGATTTTTCAGACCATATTATGAATTATCGTACCTAAAATAGTGATTATCATATTTTTCAAGAATGAATCTACAATGTTTCTGAATTAATACTTCCTATTAAAATTCATGATATGGAAAGGATTAAATTACATCAATTTCATAAAAAAAAATTGGATTTCCCTTTTATGGAAATGGAGGGAAAATGTGAATAGTTTAAATACTCATAATTGGTTATAATGAATGAGAAATGTCAACTCCATTTACATATGAATATCCTTTAAATGAAATATTTCTTTACTTATCACTATATGAAATTATCATTCATCATGTTTTTGAACACACACATTCTCTCTATAATGTTCTTCCAATTGGGGTTGTATACCGACTCCCATGTATTATAAACATCAATATAATATAACTCTATATTAATATAATTAATCTAATATTGATGTTTAATTTCATCATGAATATATCCTTTTGCATCATGTTTACAAAAAGTGGTAAGATTTTTTCCTTAGAGACCTCTAATGTTGAACTGGTTATCCATGATCTATAATGATATTTGAATTAACAATTCCTCCATAACATTAGATGACATGAAATAATTTATTCCTAATCTGTTTAAATAACTATGTCTACTTTTTTATCATTTTTTATAACTATTTTTTTGGAACAACAACTGAAAATCAATTCTTCAACTACCCTCATAATTATAATTTTCATTTCTAATATATTATTGAACATTTATATCCTCAAAATATAAGGACCTAGCATTAAACATTACATAATCATGAATTAAATGAATAATTCACATTGAGTATCTTTTCAGGTTATGAGTTTTAGAGAATTATGTCATATCATTTACATCATAGCATTAATATTAGGAATAGATGATTCTACTCAGTATCTGTTTTTTCCATAAAATAAAAACTATTGAAAAAAAGAGTCATGTCGAGTTCCATGATTTAGACAACATGACTTTTCCTTGATACCATCATTTACACATATTCCTCTTAAAGTCATGTTTAAAACATTTCAAGAACATTGGATGAGCATAAAAATATCACTAAGGGATATAAAATAATGAATGAATACATTATCCCATCAATAAATATAAAACAATAAAACTATTCTTTTAAATCGTAACATACCTCATGAAACCATAAGATTTATGATCAACAAATAGAAATAATAAATCATAATTGTAACTTACAGCATAAACAACATACTTACATTCTAGCTATCACAGATATAGAGGGATTAACATTTGGAATACTCATCACATTATATTCCCTAAATCTCTTAGGAGATACATTTACATTTACCTCCATCACGTTAACCTATGAATTGGAGAGAGATCGTGGGATCACCTGCCCTACGTTTATCACGGAACCACACGTATATGTAAAAAATTCTCAATATCCATAACATATTCATAACCCATAAAAGAAACATAATGAAAAGATAACATTGCAATCACAATATATCATTTCAAAATATTGATAAAACCAAAGCTTGTATCAATCCATTTTGAACCCATCTAAAATATTAAATAAAGAAATTTTTAATCAAAGTTTCTCATAACACTATTAATCATTTGAATGAAATTTAAATTTCAAAAAATTCATTTCAATATAAATAAATCCTTAAATCCATTTTTAAAAAATGTACATTAATGTGAATGATTTCAAGACTAGACCATTAAAACATTTAAAATGTTATTTTAGTTAAAGAGTTTTTTTTAAAAAAAGAGACCCTAAAATACAAATAATTGAGGAATACCATTTAATAAGAACATGATAATATCTTGAGAATAACTGTATTCATGATATAATATTCCAAATGACAATATATACACCATATAACAGTGAATTGGTGTATATCCACAATGAAGTCTCAATGGAAATATTAAATGAGACAGAATCCCTTTTATAGAAGCGATCCGTAATTTAAGGGTAAATAAATAACTTAATTATATGTGAAAAATATAAATAAACCCAATATTTGTGCACATTAAGTGTAAAAAATTCAGAGGTTATTCACACATATTCATAGCACGACATAATCAAGAAGTATATGTTTAACCCAAAAATTGAAATTGGGTTATGATTTTTTCTTACAGAAATTCGACAGCCTAACAATGTCACATTAAAATTCATAAGTTTAGTTGATGAGAGAGAAAACCATATATCATAACTTGGAAATAAAATTTAATTCAATAAGGATATATAAGAACATATCCCAACATAATAATATGTAAATTAAAATACATAACAAAAAGAAGTCTTTTAAAAAGAGGAGGGTGAAAGTTTCCCTTAACGATTTTGTAACTTACGAAACCTACACCCCATGAAAGAAAGATCACAAAAAAATATGTAAATACCCATAAATTAAATTATATTACACAAAGAATAAAATCATGGGAAGTACATTAACCACAGAAAATGAAATTGTGGCTAATATAGAAGTAATCTAACGGGAATAAAAAGTGAGATGAAAAACATTACCACGTTGTAATCAATTGAGTCGGATGAAACAATGTTAATAACCACCAAATTAATAACATAATTCCAATAATATAAATAGAACCATGATAATATATACCAAATTTCAGTACACAATACACCACATGCAATAAATAAGGGGTGAACAATGAAAATCTCATGGAATTAATAGAGAGAAAAGAAATCCCTTACCTCGTGTCCTACATGATACATATGTTCCCTGTTATTCATGAATAATAAAAATAACATAATTTCATCTTGATTTATAAAATTTATAAGGATTATTATTACATTTATATCACTTATTACCTTGCAAAATCCGTTAGTTAATTATTTGAGTTCATATCAGACATTTTGTAAATGTTCGGAATTTGAGTTTAAAATGAACTCGTTATAATTACGATTTGTCCATGTGGTCAAAAATCCATTATCACCAGAATGATACTAATGATTTAGATATCATATTTATCATATATATTTTGTATATATATATATATATATATATCGAATAGTACATAACATTTTTAGATAAGAAATTAAATGCACCATTCATGGAGATGGTAAGTTGTACGTACGCATGAACACTACTTTCATTTCTATTTAAGATTTATTGAAATGAAAACATAATGATACATAAGTATATTATAATTCAATTATAATATCATATTATATATTTGTTAAAAAATTTCATTAACTCCATCTTTATACGTTCAATGTATTTCATGAACGAATCATATCACTTTGAGGGTGAGTATGTCCGCACTACCTCAAATGAAATTATCTTGCTTACACATACTGGAAGGAATAAAGATATTTTTGTTAATAAAAAATTACAGAAGCATATAAAAAAAATATTTATCATATTTAAATACATTTCAATATTATAGGCCACAATAAGTGGTGGTAGGAGATAACTAAACAATCATCGCTTCGTGAGGCGTTAGTTTGCCATTCATAGAAACAGTATGTTCATCACCATTTGATGGAGGTGTGTCTATGTTTAGTTCAAATAATTCACTTAAAAAAATTCTATTATATTGAGGATACTGGTGCAGTTATTAAATAATGGAATAAAAATAGATAATGGTGTTGGAAAAGTAAAATAAAACCGAAGAACTTAAGAGAAGATGTTGACTTTAAATCAGGTAACTCCCATAGGATTGAACAAAAAGGGTTTCTTGAAGTTCTTTCTGCCTAAGGTAAGGCTTCTAGGATTAATATAGGGATCTTTGGACCTTAATTTAGTAGAATTTGGATAGACCAAAAGGCTTGATTGGTGTGATTAATTGGTTATAAGTGAGGGCTTTTTATAAGGGGGAGGACGGGCTCTTTAGGAATGTTTGAAACAATTATTTTATTATAACCTCATTTTTTGTTTCAAAAGGTCAACTATTCATTAATATAAAAGATAAGAATACTCATAGATGTAATTAAATAATAAAATAATAAATGGATAGGTTTTGGATATTATTTTAATATTAATAATCATATTTATTTAAATCATTTATTAATGATGTAAATATTGCATCATTATTGTGTAACAAATAATTTAATTTATTTGGTGTCCAAAAATTATAAAAAAATATCATGTTGTATGAAATATTGTTATCATTCCAAAGAATATCTATAGTTGAACAGATAACTTACATAACCTCATGTTAAAATTTTATTACTAAAAAATATTTGTTTTTGTCATTTTTGTATTTACATTAACTTCATTAATATAAAATGTCATTATTACTCTCATGTGGCTCCATGTGGTCCCATATTAGACCCATAGATTCCCACGGTCGGATATGTATCATCTAATAGGATTAGGACATATTTTAAGTTAATATAATATTATTATAATATAATATTTTACCATTATTTATTATTTTACCTTTTAATCATGATAAATAAAATACTTATTTAAGTAAATATTTAAAATGTCTAAAAATAAAGGTTCCCAATTTACACAACTAGGACCTAATGATTAAAAATACGGAATCCATTTCTCCAAATTCAAAACATACATGTGGATGAAATTAATTTAAAATTAATTCTTGGTGTAAAAAACGTGTTTTTAAGAAATAATAACTATGAAAATATTAACAATTTTTTATGTCCAATTTAAATATAAAATTCCATAAAATGTCCAAAATTAAATTAAATGGTAAAAATATATTATAATTACACTTAAAAACCAATTAAAAAATAATATAACCATATAAATAAATTAGAATAATAGGCACTTTTTAAGTAAAATACAATATTTTTCACTATTGATTAAAGATGAACTTTATTAGAAAAATACCAAAATATCATAAAAAATAAATTTTGGGGTCCCGATTCTAAATAATAAATTAATTTTGTCAAAAACAATATATAAATTTAATAAAAATTTCATTTAATGAGGGTTCTCCATTAAAAGGTGGAAAATAGACTTTTTAGTGAATATTAGAGTATTTATGCTTAAAATAGAATTCTTTAATTATTTTGGGCCTCTAAAATTTATTGAATAAATGTTAAAATATTCAAATTAAAAGTATAATAATATTGTTGTTAGTATTATTCAGTTACGCCAATACAACCACTAGGCATTAACTATCATTTAAAATAGAAATATTATATTATTAGTTTGCAATGTATGATTTCAAAGAAACCCATTGTTATGTATCGAGTGTGCCATCGAACATAGAGTCCCATTTAAAGTAGATTTAATATTTATTGCAAAATTATTAATAAATATGAAAATTATCATGTTATTTATTTACCTAGGATATTACATCCTTCCCCCCATTTGGGAATTGGGTCCTCACAATTTTAAAATTGGGATAAAAAACATCATTGAAAATACCACATCATAAAAAGAGTCGATAAAACTATCACTTTGAAACAAAAAAATAGAAGTACAAAGTTCACCCAAGATAACCCCTACTTGGATTCCATATAGCAAAACATGGATATGAAAGAGAGAAAAATGGTCAATTTCTGATGAAGAGTGGTAGAAAACATGAATAGGAGAATATTAACCACTAGAAAATCACAAACATATGATGTGTTAAACTATATTTGATTACCGAGTTGGAAACCTAAACCAACAAAGCATTTGTTTTATGTTACTTTTCATAATGTTGAAATATTCATTTACTACATAGAATAAGAACACATACATACCCATAAGTAGAGATTTATCCTTCAATATGATTATAGATAAAAACTATTCATTTCTCTAAGAAATGAGCATTCAAAAAGGCTTGGTCATATCAAAAGCACAACCATTATCTTCTAGAGAATCACATAATCCACAAAAGAAGAACTATATATTTCCCTTTTCATTAGACATCAACTGAAACCAAAATGGTTAGTGAGAGATCAAATAATACCCAAAAAAGACAATATTTTACAAGAAGAAAAACTACTCTTAATCTCCAATATTAGACAAACAAAACCCAATGATTAATAAAGACCATTCAATAAACAAATGTCCTTAAAATTGTTCAAAATAATCCAAACTAAGATTGAAACATAAAACACAGAAGGATTTAATCTCATAGTCTTCCATAGTAAATCATAACATTTAACACGAAAAAAATAGACTACTCTTAATGTCTCATACTGAAGTTTAATTAACCTAATCACATATTCTTAATGATAGGTTAGTTATTTCCACAAATAACCCAAATATCCATATTTCCAAAATGAAACATCAATTATTATAAAAATATAATTTTCAAATATTATTCAAAAAAATAAATCCCATGGTATTCTATTTTTCCGAAGAATATAGTGTTTTCCCAAATGATATAACATCTTCCAAAATTACTTTTATCACTTAATCACCAAATCATTTTCCTATACTAAGGACATCGATTTAATAAAACATAAATTCCCAAAATCAACTTATTCTCGATCCATAACTCTATTTAACATAAAATAATAATTCATACTAACTAGGGACTTCTCGTAGGCCAATGCTAGGAGATGTACCCATGTCACCCTTCATTTGTGGCTTCGATTCCTACGGCCATGCTGTAGGCGATAGGCAGTCACCCATCCTACGAGTTTTCCTTTTAATAAAACTCAAAAATAACCCTAACATGTTTTAACCTCAATGGTTTTCCTTATACCTCTCATTTTCATCCAAAATAATTATGATCTCCACATATTAATTCTTGATGTCTTATATATATTTTCAATTTTTTAATTTCACCACCATATTTTAAAAAGAAACGGTCCCCAGAATAAATAACATCATACCTTAATCAGGGTGTCCACTTTTTTTCATCATTATATTGTTCACATAGGTAGAAGGTCCATGAATTTCAACAATGATTTATAGATCCGTCAAAATCATATGATTCCTTCATAGAAATACACCTTTTACAACATGGGTCATATAGGGGTTCACAGAAAAATAGTTTTGGAAAATAATCATGTATGTCTTATAATTTCAAAACTTCTTATAAAACATGATTTCTATAAAATAGTAGGACAAAATTTGAGTATAAACTTTCAATTAATGGTCCTTTTAAAATACCATAGGTATGTGCCGAGAGAATATATTGTAAATGAAAATATAAATAGGTTGTGCAAGGGTATCCTTCTTCAACACCTGTTTCAAAATTTTAATATACTTCAAAATCTTATGATGAGGTAAATTATTTTAAAATTTCTTGAAAATATTTACCATTATTGAAAATATGATAATAATGTGAAAATAGTATTTTATAAAATACAACTTATCCACAATGGCATAGGGGAATAGCGGTGGTTTTTGATGTATCAAACAATTGCTTTCTAGTGAGTTGTATGTTAGAAAAAGATTCACAGTCATCCAAACATGACTTTGCAATAATTATATCAAGAAAGTCATCAAGAATAGATAGTAATTTCATTTGAGATATTACACCTTATATATGTAACATACTTTACCTAATCTTCACAAAGTTATAAAATAAATAATTAAATGAAATATTACACATTGGAAAAAACCATGAGTTTAACGAAAACTCTTAATCCCTAATGTTGTCTAAACTGACCTTTGATACCATCTATAAGGACTCGGCCTTAAACATTACATAATCTTGAATTAAATGAATAATTCACATTGGGGATATTTTCAGGTTTAGTGTTTTATAGAATTAGGTCATAACATTTACAAAACAACATGAATGTTACATGTAGACAATTCTACTATGTATCCATTTTTCCCATAAAATAAAAACTCTTGAAAAAAATTCATGTCAAGTTCCATGTTTTAAATAGTAATACTTTTACATGATCCCATCCTTGACCCTAATTCATATTTATGTCTTGTGGAAAACATTTAAAAAACATGGGATGCGAATAAAATGCTCAGTATGGGATATAAAATAAGGAATGAATAAATTATCCCATCAATAAATACAAAACAATGAAACCATAGTTTTCAATTATTACATACCTCATTAAAAAAATGATTTATGAACAACACATAGAAATCATAAATCATAAAGGAAACATACGGCACAAATGACATGCTTGAATTGTAGATATCACAAATATTGAGGGAGTCACATTTTGAATACCCATCACAGTATATTCACTAAATCTCTAAAGAGAACCATTAACCTTTACCTCTGTCTCGTTACCCAATGCATTGGAGAGATTACTCGAGAACACCTACCCTTGATTTTTCACAGAACCACCCGTATATGTAAACAATTCCCCATATCGATAACATATTCATAACCCATAAAAAAAATAATGGGAAGATAACATTACAATCAAAATATATCATTTCCAAATATTGATAAAATCAAAGATTTTATCAAACCATTTTCAAAACCATTTAGAATATTAAATAAATGGATTTTTGAATCAATGTGTCCCATACCACTTTTAAGCTTTTGGAAGAAATTTAAATTTCAAAACAATCATGTGCATTTAAATAAATCATTAAAATCATTTTTAAAACATAGACATTAATGTGAAAGAGTTAGAAGAATAATCCTTTAAAAAATTTAAAATGTTATTTTAGTTAAAAAGTTTTTAACAAAATGAGATACCCAAAAATACAAATAATTGATGAATAAAATTTAATAAGAAGTTAATAATATCATGAGAATAACGGTATTCATGATATAAAATTAGAATTTACAGTATATACACCATATAAAATTTAATTGGTGCCTATCAGCGATGAAGTCTCAAAGGAAATGTAAATTGAGATGAAATCCCTTATAAATAAGGTGTCCTTATATTAATGATAAATCAATAAAATAATTTTGTGTGACAAATATAAATAAACCCAATATAAGAGGATATTAAGTGTAAAATAATTAGAGGTTATTCACACATAGTCATATCAAGACATAATCAAGAATATGATGTTTAACCCAAAAATTGAAATTGGGTTAAGAAGTTTTCATACATAAATTTGACAGCTTAACAATGTCACATTAAAATTCAGAAAATAAATTGATGTGAAAGAAAATGATATCTCATCACATGTACATAAAATTTACATCAATAAGGATATTTAAGAACATGTCCAAATATTATAAGATGTAAATTATAAGACATAACAAAAAGAAGTCTTTTAAAAAGTGGAGGGTGAATGGTTCCCTTACGGATTTGGTAACTTACAAAACACAAACCCCATTAAATAAATATCACACAATTAATATGTAAATACCCATTAATTAACTTATATTACACAAAGAATACAATCATGGGCAGTACATCGACCACACAAAAGGAAATAATGTCTAAAATTGAATGAATCACATATGAGTAATTAATCGAGTCATATGAGAAAAAGTTAATAACCCCAAAATGAGTCACATAATTCCATGAATATAAATAGAGTCATGATAAGATATACCATATGTCTGTACACAATAAACCACATGCAATAAATAAGTGGTGTACAGTAGAAATCTCATGGAATTAAAAGTGATATAATAAATCCCTTACCCCGTGTCCAACATGACTCGTATGTTCCTTCTTCATCGTGAATAATAAACATAAGTTAATTTATAATTGATTTATAACATTTTTAATGTCAATTATTAGTTTTATATTTCTTATCACGTTGTAATAATAGTTAGTTAATTATTTGTTTTCATATTGGACAATTTGTCGATGTTCGGAATTTGAGTTAAAAATGAACTTTTCATAATTAAAATTAGTCCATGTGTTCAAAACAGGATTATCTCCAGAATGATATTAATGATTTAGATATCAAATATATCATATATATTTGGGAGCACATTGAGTATATGTTTTTATTTATTTTCAATAGTTTTCAATGAAGATCAAAATGAAGGATATTAAGAAGTACTCCAATGAAATAGATGAATGGAAATTCAGATGATTGTTGTAATGATCATAAGTTCAAAGAACATGTGTTAAAGGTGACACATTTCTTATAGTAGTGAATAATGGTGAGGTATAATCCATCTGAGGATGATTAAAGAAGAATGGGGATTAGATGAAGACCATGCCATTCTTCATGATTTCCCAAGAACCATGCATGAGACTTCTTAAAGGATAGAATCCTATGATCTACATGAAGTAGCGAATGATGGTTGAGGAAGAAGACAATGTGAAAAGGTTTGTTATTATGATATGGTCATGCACATCACATTGTATCAAGAAATGATGAGGCTAAAGCTGATTAATCAAAGGATATATATATCATGTACTGGTGTTTGTGATGAAAGAAGAAGAGTTGTTGAAGAAGGATTGAGGTGATTGTGCTTGTTGAAAAAGCAAACAGTGACATCCAAATCTATTGAAAAAGGGGTTTTCATGATGGCATGTCACGTTCAAGAGCTGTGGTTAACTATTCATCCTCGATTCATGAATGTCGACAAATGGATGGATGATCTGGAGGCTTAACTAAAAGAGCAGATACAAGGTGACGCCGTTTTCCACTGTCTGCGAAATTTTTGGGCCTGAAAATCGACAAATAGAGAAAAGTGACATTGGAAAAGATACATGCGTTCCATGTACTTAATGAAGAGGGAACTTGTGGGAATAGTTTTTTTCAAGATCAGAACATGGAAAATGGAAATGGGATAAGGACCACGCATGTATTGAGTGGGTCACACAAGTGACCTGCGCGCCGAGAAGAGACTTGCACGCCGGTGCCTACGAAGATTGGATACTTCTGTGCCATATGTTATTCAATATCAGAACATCAATATATGGAAAAGGCAAGAAGTTCGCGCAAGTATTGGTGTGATCACACAAGTGATTTTCGTGGCAGAGGCTCGGGCAGTTGGTCCTATGCGCCGAGGGGAGACTTGTGCATTGTCGCACAGACTGTCAAAATACCTATAAATACAGTTCAACCCCTCCTCATACTGTACGATCTCAACAGATAGAATAAAAATCAATTCTCCCATTGCACAGGTGTGGTGTTCGTGCAAGTGGTGTGTGTTCGAGCAAATAGATGGTGCACGAAATTTGTCGGTAGTGCACCCGAGGCCGTTTGGGAGAGAAAGGAAGTGAGTCGCATAGGATTAAAGTTGAAGGAGTAGGAGTCCCGCAGGTGGTTTGGTGATACTTGCGTGCTGGTTTGGAATTGCGCTCTAAAGACTTGCATGTCATTCTCCGACATGCGTTTCGAGCTTGGAGAAGTGAGACATGTGCAGTTTGAGTATTCTCGTTCTTTTGAGCTACATGAAAACTGGAAGATTTCTTGATACCTTCAGTGGTACAGGTTATTTATTCATTTGATAATATGGAAGAATAGTGAACAATTTGGGTTTATGAAGTGAATTAGTACCGCAGACACATGACTGGTGTTTAACACCCTCATTGTGCTTTGCGAAGAGAGGAAGAACAGTTCATGAAACTAAACTCAGATCTGCACAGAAAGAGGGGAATATATCAATACACTAAGGTGTCATTATTAGGAATCAAAGGACGATAATAAAAAGATTTAGTGCATTTAGTCATTGCACTAACGAATAAGATAGAATACAACAGAGAATCAACTCAGTACACTGATGCAAGCATTGTCTCATGATGAACAGGTGAAAAAAAATTCAATGAAAATCTATTAAAGAGACCTTAATGTCTATAAACTGAGTGTGACTTAAGCAAGGGATGTGATCCATGGGGAGTAAACAAGAGTGACCCAAGGGAAGCAGTGAGCTATTCCTGAACATTGTAAAGGTAGTGAGCCTTGGACAATGTGATTGTTCCGAAATCTTTGTAATCGATAACTATTGAATTATAGTGGAATTTGGTAAAACCAGAAACTTTCGGTGTATAATCCTTGGACATAGACCTTAGTGGTGCACCAAGTAAATTTTTTTGTGTCATTTCTTTGTATTTGAATGTTTCATTGCTGATCATATCCATTAAACAGGTTTAACTTGTTCCTACAAATGTGGGAACAGGATCCACAACTTTAAAAAGAAAATGATGACACCCTGATTCACCCCTCCCCACTCAGGGTGTCCCATGGTCCTACATATATATCTAGTATATATATATATATATAATTAAAAAATTACATAACATTTGTAGATATGAAATGAAATTCACCATCCATGGAGACGATAATCTGTATGTATGCATTAACACTACATTCCTTTATATTTAATATTTAATGGAAAGAATACTTATTGATATATAGTTATATTATAATTCCATTATAATATAATATGATATATATATATTACGTAATTTTGTTAACTCCATCTTTATATGTTCCATCTATTTCAAGAACGAATCATATCACCATGAGAGGGTTGTAGTCCAGACTTCCTCAAATGAAATTATAATGTTTACACATATTGGAAGGAATAAAGGTATGTTTATAAATAAAAAAATATAGAAGAATATAAAAAACATAATATATATGATATATAAATATACATCCATCTTAGTGGCCACCATAAGAGGCAGTAAGTGAAAATTGAAAAACCATCACTTCGTGAGGCGTTAGTTTTCCATTCACAGATTCAGTATGTTTTTCACCCATTAGATGGAGGTGTGTGTAAGTATATTTCAAATCCTTCACTTAAAAACATCATCTTATATATAGGATATTGGTTTTGTTATAAAATAAATCAATAAAAAAATTTGGGGGTTGGAGAAGTAAAATAAAACCAAACAACTTAAGATAAGACGTTAACTTTAAATCGGGTTACTCTATTTGGATTGAACCAAAATGGTTTCTTGATGTGCTTTCTACCTAAGGTATGGCTTATAAGTGGAAGATAGGTATCATGGGAGCTTAATGTAGCAAACTGTGGATGACCCAAATGGATTGATAAGAGTGAGGAATTGGTTTTAAGTGAGTAGTTTTTATAAGGGAGAGGAGGGGCTCTTTAGGAATATTTGAAACAATTATTTTATTATAACCTCATATTCAGTTTAAAAAGGTCAAATATTTGTTAATATAAATTTTAATATGACTCATGGTCAAAATAAAATTATTGAATAATAATTGGACAGATTTTGGATATTTTGTTAATATTTATAATCTTATTTATTTAAATAATTTATTAATGAGGTAAATATTACATCATAATTGTGTCATAAACCATATATTTTATTTGATGTCAAAAAAATTATAAAAAAATACCATGATATAGGAAATCATTTTATATTTAAAAAGAATATTTATAGTCGAAATGTGAACATATATAACCCCATGTAAAAAATTTATTTTCAAAAAGCTAGTTTGTTTAAGTCATTTTTGTCTTTAATTTAAATTAATTAATATAAAATGTCTTTATTAATCCCATGTGGCTCCATGGGGTCCTAAATTCGACCCAAGGATGCCCATGGTTGGATAAAAAATAGGATTAGGAGAAATGTTGGGTTAATTTTATATTATTATAATATTATATTTAACCCTTATTCATTTTTTTACCTTTTAATCTTGGTAAATAAAATATTTACTGAAGTATTTAAAATGTCTAAAAATAAAAGTTACATATTTACACAATTTGGATATACTGATTCAAAATATGGAATCCATTTTTCCAATTTCAAAACACAGAAGTGGCAGAAATTATTTTAAAATTAATTCCCGCTGTTAAACCTGATATCGTGTATTTAAGATATAATATCCATCAAAATATTAACACTTGTTTATGTCCAATTTCAAAATGAAATTACATAAAATGACCAAAATTAGATTAAATTGAAAAAATATATTCTAATTAAACTTTAAAAGCAATTAAAAAATAATATTACAATACAAATAAATTTGATTAATATTTACTTTTGAATTAAAATACAATATTTTTCACTATTCATTTAACAATGATCTTTATTAGAAAAATACAAAAAAATTATCCAAAATAAATTTTGGTGTCCCAATTCTAAAAAAGAATTTTATTTTGTCAAATATAACATATAAAATGGATAAAAACTATATTTAAAGAGGTTTCACAATTAAATGGTGATAAATCGACCTTTTAGTGAATATTAGAGTATTTATACTTAAATTCGAATTCATTAATTATTTTAAGCCTCTAATTTTTATTGGATAAATGTTAAACTATTCCGAAAAAATGTATAATCATATTGTATTTTTTTCTATTCATTCCAACCAATACACAAACTAGGCATTAACTACATTTAAAATAATAATATTATATTATTAGTGTGAAATGTAAGATTTCAATGAAACCCATTGTTTCATATCAGGTACACCGTCGAAAATAGTGTCCCCATTAAATTAGATTTAATATCTAATTCAAAAATATTAATAAATATGATAAATTTCATGTTCTTTATTTACCTGGGATGTTACACAAAATCCAAGATATTTTTTTAAAATTTAAATTTGATAAAAAATAAGAACCTTTTCAATATGGATGATATATATGAAAAAAATCCAAACTCTATGATTATAAAACATTATATGATCCCAAATATTATCCTTGATAGTATAAGTTCATTCAAATGCCTATAGTTACTTAAAAGATGGGTTATTTTATAATAAATATTATATTGGGATATATCTATGTTTAGTATATGAAATAATTAATTTTAAATATGAAGTAACAAACACATATCGCATCCATATGACTAAGAAGAATCATCATGATCTACTAGAATGTTCTATTCTATCTCTACCAAACACTTTCTCTTCCATTCAGCCACACAATATTTCGTAGTGTGAATTGTATATTGACTGTTTTTATAGTCCATTCATATATAAAAATACCCACGCATCACATTATTTATATTCAGTTATATTACATATTTAAATCTTATTTGGATAAATACAATAGTATTTCTCTAATATTTTTGAAAAAAATTAATGTTCTGAAAATCCCATGATTTTTTTTCATAATCCTAAAATATAAAATATGATATAATTAATCAATTGAAGTAACAAAATACTTATCTATATGGGTTGAATAATAACTTATATAATCACACACATCTTAATGAATGAGATGTAATGACTGAGTATATTGAATATCTAACTTCTTATTTGAAGTTTTAATAATCATCTCATTTGATATTTTCAGAACACTTAATCTCTTTCCATTAACAGAAATGGAAAATCATTTAAATATTCTTCTTATGTGATCAGATTTATTTTTTTGATCATTATTGGAAATCCATCTTTACCACTATTAATATTCCACTTTTGTATTTAAAAAAATCATTGTCTAGAATTTCCCACCTAAAATAAAATTCTTTTAGTTCACATTCATATTTTAAAAAATTTTCAATCATCAATATTCTTAGAAAGAATCTATAATTGTTGTAAAACACTTAATTTTATTTATCTAAGACCTATTATACACTCAGACGGTTTTTTCAATCCATTAATTACAATATTTGTTTACTAAATTAATATTTTTCCAAAACCTGATCATACAACTCCTTAAAATTAGAGAGATAATTCATCACCAAGGGTCATATATTCTTCCATACATATATTTAAAAGTTTATACATTTTTAAATCACCTACCATATGAAATTATAATTTAATTTTTGAGATCCATAGACTATATACATTAGATAATTATATGAAATCATAAAAAAACTAAATCATCCAATTTACATTTATAAATAATTTTCTAAGTATTATCTGCAATGTTTCATGAGAAATTATAAATATAAATCATTTTCAGGATTAATATTTTCATACAAACTTCTTAAAATACTACTTAATGGATTATATGTACTTTTAATTTTAAATATGAATTTCTCATGATGTATTGGAATTTTTTTGCATTGAATGTGGTGAGTTCCCCAAAGATATCATCTTCTAAATGAGATTTATAATTAATTTAATTGGTAATTTTACCTAAGAAATGCTTTCATGTACTTATATCTCCCCCAATACAACCAAGGAAAAAATATATCTAATTTATATTTGATAGTGTCTTTTGTGCATGTTTTTATTATTTACATTCATCATTCCCAATTGTACCAATTTAACCCATTTTTGAAATTGAAATTTAGTGAACCCAATTCCACATAGTATTCATATTAATTACATTAAATGATTTTTCTAAAACTATAGTTCAGGAATATTTATCACTCATTTTTCTACTCTAATAATTTATGGATTTCATAAGATCCCATTATTTATCTAAATTCTTGATGTTTTTGAATTTTTTCTACATCTTTAATTTATTTTAAAAATATGTAACATTATGGGATTATTTGTTTATTTTATTTATATTATCACGTATTTGATAATTATACATATTTTTTGATATAAATATTTACATTGGTTATGCACTTCATAAATTCCACTCCTCTTATGAATATGGTGTGTTGTAATTGATCAAACAATTTCCTTATGCTAAACTATTTACTCTTATTTTATTATGAACACATTCTATAATAAATATGGTTTATAAATATCTAATCTAGAAGATAACCCATATACATTTATTTTTCATAGATATAGTCATTTTTTGTGATTGATTTTTGATTAATCATAATTTGTTTACCTTCTACTATTTATAAATCTTCGAGGGAAATTCTTTTATTTACCCCATCTAAATGAACTCAATATAATTCTCTTATTCTTCTAAAATTTTAAATTTCATTCATAACTTGATATATATTCATTATTAACTTTAGAAATGAGCAATTGTTCAGTATCATATCTAATGGAGGAAAATTCTTCTTCATCTTTATTGTGTATACCATCTTTTTCCATGATGTTTCCCCTATGACAATCAGATATATTATTACCAATATCATATTAGGAAACAATTTTCATGTTTCAATTATTAACTGGGAATCAATTAGGAAAACAATATCCACTTCACTGTCATCATTGTTTTGTTATTGTATAAAATTGGAAGTATAGTTTCCAATAGATACAAACCTGATACTTATTAATGGAATTATTCCATTTTAAATTACATTTCATCTTCTCATGATTCCTAAAATAAGATACATTCCATCATCAAAATTATACCTTAATTCTTCATCAGAAACTATACAAAAAGATTATTCATTGACAAAATGGGTTTTATTAAACATATTATTCTTTGTTTCTTTAAAGTATACTAATTATTTATTTATTTTTGCCTTATTAATAGTATCATATTTCCCCGTTTAATAAAAATTATTGGGAAAATAAAAGTAATGAAGAGAAATTTTACTTGAATATTTTCCATCAAATGTTGAGAATATAGAGTGAATATCTTATTTTAAGATATAGAAAATCAACTCAACAATATATGTATCTTTTAATATAACACCAATAACATTGTTATTTATCATAGCATCATTAACAAATGTAAGTAAGTTATTAATGGTTTCATCGCTATGCATCTTTTGATATACAAACAAATGTCTCAAAAACATTGTATTAGAACACTTAATATTTTTATTTCCAATATATATATTATATAGTTCATTCTTGATACATTTATTAGTTTATTTTAATTTGACATTAAGTAATTATCATATTAGTTTATTGATAGAATATCCTAAATTTGAACAACCTTAAATATCCAAATTTCTATATTATTTTATTGGCATTATGACACCATCACTATGGGGAAAACCCCATTGGTTGTAACTTATAATACATTAAAACTTATAGATAAAAGACAAGGAATAATCATGTTGTTTCATATATAATATTAATTCTCATAAAATGTATTAAATTTCGTTATTATTATTTTAAATATAATTTTCTATTATAAGTATTAAATTTTTTCACTTCTTAAAAAACATCATACAATCATTAATAAATAATGGAAACTTGTTGAACTGATAACAATTCTAGAAAAACATAATGATAAAATAGAGATCACTAGGATGAGGTGAATCTGTAACAAATATTGTTTTTTAATTGGTTTAAATATAAAATTTACCTCATATTAGGATGTAATATTGAATATTGGAAAACACACAAACACACACTAACACTATTAAAAATAGTTAATTTAAAAGGTTCCTCTATCAATATAAGGAGTTATTTCATAGTATAATAGGAATTCCTCTAGGATCATGATACGCAGTAAAATCATCAGGTACGTGTAATAATTAGTGTATATATATGAAATACACATTTTCACATATCATGAATATTATTCGATGTATCCTGCATAATGGTGCATCACACACTTTAAATATTTATATTTTTTAAAATAAAATGACTTCCTGAAAAACAATTATATAGAATTTGTTGGTAGGGATGAAATCATATTATCATGCACTAATTTAAATTTAATGATAAATAATAATTACATATTCACCTATCCATTGGAAAAATTTACATCTTCTATTTATATTAACAGCACATGAAAAAACAAACTTTATGGTTTTTCTTGTTCATTTTTTCCTCAACATTTGATATATGTAGAATCTTTACTATAGATAACATATACAAAATATCAACTTCTTATCCCTCTCTACGCCATCATTCTTATTAGATAATATACTCTATGAATATAAATATAGAATTAACATCTAGAAGTTCATAAAATTTTTAATGTGATTGAAAATTAAAATTCACATCTTGTATCACAACCCTTAGATGATTCATATATTATCCAGGAATATTAAATTTGAATTAAAAGTTAAGATACGTTGACATAACACCCAAAATTCTAGTATGAATCCATTTTATCATTCCTAGTTTAACATCTATAATGACTCATATAAATCAGCTTCTACATAATTTTCAAATGAATTTTCTCATATTATGTCAGTTCCACATTTTTTTCACTCCACATTCATAGAATAATAATGCGTGGAATAGTTTCTACACCATGGATGTATGCAAAATATCTAACTCGACTAATGAAATATGGATTATTATAATGGTTATGCATATTTTGTTTGGTAAATTCCAACAGATTATCAAATAACTATGGTGTTGGATATATAATGAAAAATTACATTCTTCAGTATTCTAGAGCCACTATTAATTAATATAGCCCATTATATGACACATTGGCCTATTAAACAACATGTGGACATTTAGAACACATTTTTCTAATACCAAAAAATAGATCCTCCCCACAACATGAATTCCTCTCCTATAGTACATCCAATATTGTTATCGATAGGTTTCTCTATAGACATCAATAACACTGACTAAATTAATTTTCAAAGTTCCTATCTAATTGATGATGATGCTTTTGGGAGTGGAATTTTTTATTCAAAGCATTCAATCTACTTTAATACTGAAATCAGATAATGATGACTAAAAACATAAAACCAACTTAAGAATGTTATTAATTAACAAAAAATGATTTATGTATTATCAAGTGATTCTAACATAGTCAATCATATGATATTAGATTATTCACCAAGTACACCTATGATAATTATAATATCATCACATTTGGGAATCAGAAAATATTATGTAGTGGTCCCAAACACTTGTATGGATAGAGGCTAAATGTTGATGTAAATTATCACTAGTACTATGAAAATATATCCATGTATAATTACATTTCATGATATATATATATTAATATAAACATAGTTCATGAAAATGACCAAAAGATATAAATTTGGATCTTGTATTAGATTGTAATTAAGAAAAGTATTAATACCCTTATTAGAGAAATTGAAAAAGCATTATTTGAATTAAATAGAAATTACTAAAAAAAATCACTATGTAATGAATTAACGTCTCTATAGGGGAATATGATATAAGATATAGGCATCACTATATCTAGAAGTGATAATAATCAAGAAACATGTACTCATCGTAAAATATATGAAATCCTAGTATATTGTTTATTATAGAGAGAATATATTTATATGATATTAACAAACACTATGATGAGTTAAATTTAGAAAGAATTTTCAGTTGCAAACAAGATTATAGATTGAACCATCACTAAAAATCATGCAATAATTGTAATAAATCCATATATAGTTTAAGAAATTGGTTTTTATATAATATTTTAGGTGAAAAATATTATTTATATTATGAAATGTTATCATGTAAATAAAATTTTGATGAAAGAGAAAGCCTATGTTGATTGAGTTCATACATAAAGGATAATAATATTTAGGTCTCATAGAATATAAATATCTTTTTAGATTAAGGAATAAATGTTAGGAATAAATATTATGTAGTTTTATGTTATGAAATAAATAATATTTTATATACATTTTATAGTAATTTTAACATTGACATAGATATCATACATTTTATGGTCATATAACATGGACCTTTTAAAATAAATTGTTTCCTTCGGTGTGGAATATATGTCATACAATTAAACATCCTAAAATAAAAAAAATATTTTAAAAAATATTATGTCTTGTAGTTATGTATGAGTCACGACAATGTGAATTTATGTAATGTATTTCATTTGAACATTTCATTGACTTTTAGACTAATTTTCCCAAAATCCATCATTTCAATTGACTATAACTCAATAGATTAAAATGAAAATGTAACGTTAGATCCTTACATTTTTACTATATATTCAATGGTTCTTTCACTGTTATCATATCAATTTTAAAATACAGTAACAATACCACTTAAATTATTATGTTTATGTAATCCTTCATGATAAAAATTTAAATGTATCTATTTTGATTGATCACTTTTTTTGAAGAGTGTGAAAACTTTAAAGAACATGTCGCTGAAAATCATCAATATAATTGTGAGAATGTTCAAATTAATGTTATTGATTGATTGAAACATATATATTTATATACATGTCTGATGATTTTATGGAATTGCATGTATCATAAATTTTTTGCACTGTAAGAAAAAATATTAGATTCTTATATAATAATTAACGTATGTCTCCCTTCAATTCACCTAAGAATACATCAACTAAATATTATCTTATAGAGGAACATGTTATAATTTGGGTAACCCTACAAATTTAAATATTATTCTGAAAAATTAATCTATTAATTCATTTTCAAATTCTGTGTCATAATTCCATTTTCGAGGTAGTTTAGTACGGGGATGATCATCTAAATTCATCATTGACTAGTGATGATATATTAATACACTGTAAAAATTTGTTTTTAAAAATGTTATTTCCTCCAAATTATTGCAGATATTATTGATAAAACCCCCTATGATACATGTTTTAAATGATTATTAAATTCTAGAATAGATCATCTAAAGACATAGATAAATTAGATATTGCATATACATAGTAATTCTAATAACATGAGACACCAAAAAAATTACACTATGAGGAATTACTCCATCAACCATCACAATTAATAAAGAATGGGAATAATATCTTTCTTTTTTAGTGTAATATTCACCATATGTTTTTTAATTACAAACTATAAATAACATATTATATTCAAATGTCATACTATTATCTTTAGGGGCAATTCCAGTAATTAAATGATGGGTTTTTATTGTAAATTTATTTATATGTATATATAGTTTAACAATGTGTAATGTATAATTCATTTTTGATAGGTATATGTGTACAATATGTAACCCTACTTAGTTACGAATCATGTTCTCAAAATATTTACATTTAAGGTACTAAATGGCCGCATTAATATACAAATTGCATGATTTTTATGTTTTATGAATCGATAATACTTATTAATTGTGATGTTCATGTTTAGGTATGATTTGAATATGATAGGTTGTTATGTGATGATATGAATGAACAATTTGCATTTAATTACCTTGTTTGATATAAATTATATGTCAAAATATGAAAAAATGGCCTGAAATAATTCCTAAAATCCACATTAACTATGAATGATAGAAGATTTATTTGATTTACTAGACATGATTGATTAGATGAACCTCATGGTGCTATATATAATATATTAATTTCTATAAAATGGAAATAGTTGAAAGGTATTTATTATTAATTTTGTAATATTCATTATCATGAATAATAATTATCATGATAATATTACAATTAAAATTATACATACCTATATTATTTATTTTAATGGGGATGTAACTGATAAAATTCTATATGGATTCCATATACATGATGTTATGATTCTGTTTTATTGATAGAAGTACTATTGAGGAATGAAATAGATACTACATGAGGATATCAATGGATTTCTATCAACATTCATCCAATTATGTGGTAACCCCTTCAACATTATCATTTTATGGGAAAAAACTTACTGGAATAGTTATATTTGAAGAAAATAAGGTATGTTATATTTTTTCATGTCACATCAACTCATTCAACATTCACAGATGGAACATGTAATGATTATCCTCTATCATTTTTTGGTCATAATCAATGTGATTATAGAATATCATGAAGCCTATAAATGTCATTTATTGTATCCTAAAATTTCATTTCAGGTTATTATTCTCCAAAAAAAAATTACATGGATTGTGAAAAACAATTTTAGGAGTATTATTATTATCACAATGTAGTTGAGAATGAACCATAATATTATTTGTATAATAATGAGTTTTTTACATATGGAGTACATTATTATATTATGAATTCTATATTGATATATGGTTTTAGTATTGATTGATAAAAATGAATTACATCATAAAACTATATCACTTTGTGATTGTAATAGTAGTTGATTACTCAACACAGGGGCCCTATGAATATGGTTATTTTTAAATATCCATCCATAAAGGAGATAACCAAGAATTTTAAAATTTCTTAGATCAGGAATATTTATTTATGAAATGATTATATTATTGGGAATATTCTGATTGAGATATATATTAACAATTAATACATTGATTTTCTCAATCTTGTTTTTTAGGGATAATTTTCAAATGATACGTTAGTTAATAAGCTTCTTGAATGATGTGGGTCTTGATAAACATATCTGATTTATCCTAAAAATTTAAATAATATTTTATTAAAAAATATCATTTTAGACTTCTTATAATAATGGATATTATTTATTGAACATAAAATATGGGTATCCATATTTTGATCAAACCTAGATAATTTCATATACATCCATGATAAAACATATTGATTCTATTAGAAGAAAAATATACACATTTTATATACCTAGAGGTTATAAAATAAGTAATAAATATAGTCTAATAGAAATCATTTTTACATAGATTATTGTATATAGAGTTTTCATGAATTATTTAAACACAATTTCTAAATATTGGAGTGTTATTTGAGAGATATTCCTTTTCATCTTCTTCTACAGTGATACTGTAATAATGAACGTCAAAATGGGAAATTTTATATTGTTATATGATATGACAGACCTTTTATATTAATTAGGTTCACATAATTCTTCTATATATATGGATACTTTTCACCATAACAACACCATGACTTTAGGGGATACTTTTTTTAATCCTCATTAATTTTAATCCAATAATTCATATTTAGTTGATTGATGATTTTTGAGGTGTCATTAAAATATATTTTAGAAAATCCCTTGAGTAATGATTTTTAGGGATGATTTAATTATATAAATTTACAGAAACATTTTTTCCTCAATAAGAATGATCATTCTAATGGGAGCATATTCTTTAATATCATTCGAGGTTAAATTGATTTTTTGATTTAGTCCATTGCCACATGTGACCCATGTCACATGATGGGTTCACATATCAAATTTGTTTCACCTTTTTTTGTTGATGGGACACAAATAGTCTTCATTTGGTTTTCCACATGAATTTAACGATGGTTATTCTTGCCAATTTGGTTTGTCTATCTATATAATGTTATTTAACCTTGTCTATATGGACTCACTTTTTTAGAAGCCTACAAAATTATATTGAATTTAAAAAGGGTAATAGTATGTTTTATGACCATATAGAACCCTTATTTGTCCATTATCAGTGTACCCTATGATTTTTTTTGAAAATGTGAATATCATGTGATTATAAATCTCTATACTTTCTAGAAACACAATAATAGTTATTTTTATAAAAAGAACATGACATTACAGTCATAATTTATCAATCCAAATCTAGACTTCACAAAATTAGTGTCAATAATTTTTTAACTCTTATTACATCCATGTATATTTAGGTTAGAGGAAAAAATGTAAGTCACAATATATCATATGAACTTTATGGTTAATATAATGATGATATTGATTAAGGAAACAATTATCAAATGAATTGGATAATTGCTACCCACTAGGGTTCCTCTAGCCCTAGCATATAAATAATGGTCACCCCTACAGATCCCCCTCCCCTAGGTGGAGGAAGTATTCCCTGAGTATCCCCATTCATTTTTCCTCAGTTTTTTCTTACCATTCACTAACCCCGTTATTCTTCCTTTCATTCCCATGATAGATGTTACCCAATATTTTATAACATGATGAGATTGAATATCAATGAATTGGTTTTGTTCTTGGAATTCACCAAGGAATCCTTATTATTTTATCTCAATTTAGTGGCTCATTTAGGTAATAATAGACCATTAGTGGATTCTATTGATAGTTTTTCATCTTAGTAATATTTTATCTAAGTCTAGTGAATTTCCCCATACTCAATTTCGATAATGATATTACCTCTTTTTTAGTGGTTATTTTAATTTAATCGTAAACCAGACCTTCCTATATCGATAATGTGAATTTACCATATTGGTGTCTGTTTACCCTTTTAGAATATAGCGTTTTTCATGTTAATTGGTTATATAACAGGACACTTCCTTTTTTTGACAACCATACCACACCTTGAAGCAATACCATCTCTCGTTGTATATGCATTGATGTTGATGTCTCCAAGGAACTGGTATATTTTCAATACATTGAGATTTATGGGAAGATATTATGGAATAATCAATTTTTATACAAATCATATGTCGATTTATGTTATTCTTGCAGAACTTGGGAGATGATTTTTCCTCCTTGAGACAATGAGGGTCTATTGATCACGCAATCCTCTTAGATGGTATGTCAATCCAAGTGAGAACACATAATGTTAATGATAATTGTAAGGGGTGAGTATTATTTATCCAGATTCAAGGGTATGGAGACATGGGGAGGTCATTTTTATTACATAGTGTGGGTATCCATCTCTAACTATTATCTCTATTTAAAAAATGGGTGTGGAGGATACATCTACTGGTCACACTACTCAAAATTATAAAAGACCAACGAATTATGATCTAAGGATTGGTGATATATTTTAAATTTTGATTCATTATTAGGGTGTTATCATGCTAGTTGGAGTTTTATTTTATGAGGACATATTGATCCATGGAACGACATATCATTTCATTACTAATGTTGTGATGAATGGATACCAGTGTAACAAACATGATCTTTTGAAGATGGTCTAATGAATTTTGTTAATTATAATTATATTACACATCTATCCCATTTCTTTTTAGGTTCCTCTAATATATAATGAAATAAATGTTTAGGAATGATGATCTTATTACTAGAAGGGTGATTCAATAAAAATCCATTTTCAAAAAATATTTTCATCTCTTACTAGAATTAGAATGACATTATTGACTATAAATTGAGGAAAAATATTATAAAAAATTTTAAAAAGAAACATGCTGGGAAATGATCCAATGAATACTCCTATAAGACTGTAAAAAACAAATATCATCATCATGTTTCAGATATTTAAAATGAATCCTATGGTCACAAAAGAATTTGATTTGGATTGAAGAAGTCTAATAAAGGTAATATTCTATCTCAAAACATTCTAGTTCATAATGGTAAACAAGGTATTGTAATTAATAAACAAATCTAAAAATAACTACTCTAAAATTAACCATAGCTAAATAGAATAAATGTGGAATGGGAAGAGGTCCAAGAAAATATATATTATACTAATTAATTAATAAGGCTCTTAGTGAGGCGGGTGAGAAATCTTCATGTTGGGTCATTAGAGAGCCAGAATCTAAAGCCATGGGGATAGTCCAAGAATCAATACCAAATAGAATACATAATGGAATGGAATAGAAAATGGAAAAGCATATAGGGGGAATTTAGGATCTCATTATTCCCTATAATGAAGAAATTATTAAATTAATATTCTAGAAAAATTATTTTAAGTATAATGTTTTTAGAAATTATTAATTAAGGCCTTCGGTTGATACCAATAAGTAGGAATGGTTGGTGATAAATAAACATTTCTGCACATTTTATGGCGGATTTAATGAATTGAAGGTCCACATAAAGGAATATATTTTGACATAGGATAATATGTCCAAACACATTAAATATCTTATCAATGAAAATCCAATTATGTCAAAATTTCACTTCACTGGGAGTTATATATGCTATATAATTATAAAAAATAGTTTTTTATGTAATAATTTTTTGAGTTATTTTGTTGTGTAATGATAATTTTTTGAGTCAAATGATTTCTCACTTTTTCCACAAATGTTATTTTGAATCAAAAAATTTCATTTGAGTTATTGATAAAAAATAGAAATCGATGCTTATATTTTTATTAAATATTTTCAATTTTTTGATGTTCCCATGTCTGGAAGATGCCTTTAATTATTTCTTAACTGGATATCTAGTTAGAATTTTATATAACCAATAACTCCATGATATTCCATATCTACATATATTTCATATTAAAACTCTATAAGGATTAAAAATAACTTATTAGCGGTATCATAATGATTTATTTCTACATGAAGGGAATCAATTATCTCTTGAATATTTCTAATGATGAACAATATCATAAATATGTGATACCAATTGACTTGGGGTTAGGATTTCTATTGTGATGTATATCCATGTACTTAGAATTTATGGATGATGTTGACATTTATTGTGGATCTTTTTCTTATCAATCATTTTAGGATATTTTTGTGATCTGGGAGTTAAAATGAATCCATCAGACATTACATAATTATTTCAATGATAATAAAATGACATATAGTCATTATTATTTTATGGTTGGTTTCAAAATATAACTCTATGATTTTGGATAGGATTATGATATATATTGAGATCTATATATTTTTTGCCTTTGGTTTTTAGTTGGATATATAACTTTAAAATAGTTGATTCCTGAATGTTGGGATCATCTATTATTTCCTCCCCCTCATCATATTTTGCTTCTATAACGTCCCCCTAATTTTTTATGGATATACTATAAAAATTCTAAGTCATTATCATAGTATGGGTTTATCATGTGGATTATTTTGTCCAATCCAAATTAAGACTATAAATCTAATTTGAATACCCTTTGGTGTGGAGGTACTCATAATCTCATTTACTCATATAGCTCAAATCCTACTAATAATTGGGGCTAGAAATCATGGAGATTTTATAATATCTTGGGTAAAAATATGGGATCTTATTATTCTACTATTTAGTGTCAACACAAATTGTGGTGACTCTCAAAATGTTAACGGGATAATGATGTCACCTCTGATATCACAAGGGTGAGAAAGGGTAAAAAATGGATTATTAAATTGTTCCTTGAGAAATTAATGGTCCAATAACATTTTTTTCCTTTTCTTCCAATCATAAAAAAAATTAAAAAACATTTTTTGATGTATTTAAAATCTTCATATCCATTAATTAAGGTTTTAATGATGAAATTAACTTAT
The DNA here is from genome assembly GCA_963277665.1 of Viscum album. NCBI lineage: Eukaryota > Viridiplantae > Streptophyta > Magnoliopsida > Santalales > Viscaceae > Viscum > Viscum album. The sequence goes on along the minus strand of OY728163.1, from coordinate 860,543,201 downwards.
TCTTTTTTATTTCCAATCATGAATGTTATATATTACACTATATTTTAGAATATATCATTTATGTTGGTGATGTATAAGATATTGTTGCCTCCTAAATGGTAGTGGGCAACGTAGTTTGAGTAATCATATAAGCCATTCTTTTTATGTTTCTGATAACCTATTTTTTGAGAAATTTCATTTAAATTGAAGAAATAATCTATCGCATATCAGGTTATTTTCTAATAAAGATGAATTTATTTCAAAAATATTTATGTTTTTATTGACATTGTCCATTCATCCCATCCAAATGATGGATCTATTACTCCCATTATTATTCAAGAGAAGACATTTTATGAAAATGAATGGTAACAAGTAAAATTGAAATTATTATGACCATCATGATCATGATAGTGATCATTTTGGATCTACTATGATTCATCCATAATTTTGAAAGCATTGTCAAATATTTTATAGTGGAAAAACATATAAAATATAAAAAAATATTATATAGTTGAAAATTATAATAAATAATAAATTATATTTATAAATTAATCCATGTTTATATATAAAATTATATAATCTAAATTAATATCTCTAATATAAAATATTTCATAATATTATTATCTTATGAATATGTCAGTCTTTCCATGTAAAAATGAATTTTCAGACACTCACATTTTTATGTTATTTACATTTTGAGTGGATAAGGATTATTTTATCTCTACAGAGTGATAAATTGGTATTGGAACAGTTTATAATGATCTTTATAGTTAGGGATAGACATAGATTCTATATTTTGATGCTAGATAATTTCTCTACCCACTAGGTTCTATATGGAAGGCATGTGATCTATTATATTGGTACACTATATAATTACAATCATGGAGAAACATATGGAAAAGATTAGTATCACATGTTCTTCCAAATATCCCACCCATTAATGATTGATATTGTGTTATTGTAAATTGTAGCTTAATTTTCTATAAATTCCCCAGAATTTTTATGTGGTTTCCAATACGATTATACTAAAAAGTACCACCCCTCCACGGATTCTACTCATATGAAAAGGTACTCAATAGATTCAAGGATTTCTAGTGTTATTATTACGTATGTATGACATAATTCTCTCAAGATGTTCAAGAGACATTCATTTGTTTGTAGTGATGATTTTCCACATGGGTTTTGGATTCCTTGAATTGGGGATTTTAGATAGTATGATTATTTCATATGATTAATTTGACAAAGATCTACCCTAGAATCTCTCCCCTAATTTCGTGTTTTTATATTTTTAACTAATTCAAGAAAGTCCTAGCTTTAAAATATGGTGGTGTAAATAGTCTAGCATTATTCCTAAATTATTTTGTGAAACAGTACTATGTATTGAATTGATGAATATTTATAGGATTTATATTATGTTGATTTTCATTTTGATACTTTTTGAAAAAATAATTTTTATACGCTATCATAAATATGTTCCACAACCTTATAAGTATCTACATCAATATCATGATTAATTTTTCCTATTGTGACATAAACATATGACATTCAAAAATGTATAGTACGTTTCAAGGATTATATCATCACAACGATTTTAATGGGTATTAATACCAACCAGAATTAAAAAATAGAAAAATATATAATTCCCTTTTATATATTTCATTATGTTAGATCACTTTGTTATATGGCCTCTATGATGAATCAAATTATCTCCTCATTGGTTCCACTCATGTGGTTTATTGATATCAATGCATAATAATCCACTAAAAGAATGCAGTAAATGTGCCTCTAAAGATGTTGATTGAAAAAAAAATTATGAAACATCTATGAAATTTCATAAAAATTCCCTTATGGATAAAATATTTTTTTATTCCATAAATGAGGGAGATGATGTGATAATTTAAACATCACTGTGGGACATGGTTGTAGATATTTCTCAACTATCATGTCCTAGATCGACTATAGATTCACTAATACTTATGCATGATGTGGTGGTAAAAATTACCCCTACATTTTTGGATTTTGTTTCTCATGTAATTATACCATGGAATCCACATGTTCCACCTAATCATTTTATGCCTCAATTCCGGCATCAACTACAATCATTTCTTTTACCAGTGATACATTATTTCAAATGTGTATTTCCTAATTTTTGTAGATTATGCATTCCTTTTGATATATTTTTGTTTAACCTTTTAGATATCATTATTTTTAATTTTTTATGTTTATTTATATTTTAAAATATATCATATATAGGATTTAGGAATATATGAAATTTCATGGATAGACTATCTAGTATATTTAAACCCATGGCCTAAAATGTGTCCTATATAAAGGACATTGTACGATTTTATCCCCTAGGTACTATAGAAGCTGGTAATAAGCCTCTGTTTGGGCCTTAGAGCCACCAATTTGTTCCCTGAGTCCTTTAAGTCCATCGGTCTACCCAGACTATCAGTTCAGTAAGGCCTTTGAGCCAACTTAAGGCCATCGGGGCACCTTAAGTGCTGATGAAAACTAGAAAACCTACAAGGAACGATCTCCATAAAGTGGATGAGCAAGGATATTTAACCATTTAAGAAGCTAAATTTAATGAAATAATGAGAGAGTGTGGAACCTTCCATCAGGATAGGCCTATTAATGCACGTGGGAGCCTATCTGAATAGTCATGTGAAGGTGGAGTGTTGATTTCACGATGAAGATGCTGGGGAGGAGCTGCTCCATATAGTTAGTATGGGTTGTATGTAATGTATGAAGCCTATAGACAATGAATTCCTCTATGTCCTATGAGCCATTTACTACTTATGATTACGGGCCTTGTAAGGGTTCCATCATACCCCTTTAATGTAGGATTATCAAAAATCATTAAAAACGAAGGCCTTCAGGCCATTTTAGGATAATTATCCACATTCATACCACCATATTATATGAATATCATGTGGTGAATCATTTAAATTTTTTCATAATAACATAATGTATAAAAGATAAACATATTTCAGGAACTCTAACTATTTTAGTGATATGGGGTTTGGGTGAATAAAAAGTAGTCATTTTCAGCATCATGGAAAAGGTCATCCAATGTCTAATCATGGTTGTTATAAATACCTTTTCATAGGAATACTAATATATTTTCTAGGATTGATTCTCATGTGTTATGAATAATATTGGTAACACAAACCAATTTTGGTATTTATTGTATAAAAAAGTGCTTATTGTTGATCTGATACAACATAATAATTAATCTATCCATCTACAACTCATTACATAATACATTGGTATTTTATTCATCCTCTATAATGTATTTATAAAATTGGTCTGACCATTACATTTTCCCCAATTATATTTATAGTGTTTAGTGACTACATAGATTTTCCTTAGCTCCTTTGTGGGTGAAAAAATCATGGGAGGGGATAGTAATTTCAGAATAATAATGAAATCCATGATTGGGATTACATTTCAATGGTTAGGGATGAGTCACATTGTATTGACAGAAATAGTTTGGTGAGTTTTTTTTCTTATAAGGGTAAACAAAAAGAAACAATAAATTTTATAGAGCCACTGTGTCCATAAAATAAATAATTTGTAGAGTGAATTCGTAATTAATATCATGTGGAGGGCTATAATGGTTGATGATCCAAATATCAATATTAAGGGAAAACTTCAAATTCATCTGCATGCATCATTTCTGGGTGGGTCGGTAGGTCATATTCTTTTTAGAGGACCTCTAGATAATTTTATTTTGTTAACAAATATAATAACACCATTTTCAATGGAGAAAATAAATTTAAGATTACACTTATGATCATAGATACTCTATCCTATCATTTATGGACAATTATATTCATATTCAACTATCGAATGATATTCTAGATCATTATGAATATAAATTTTGAAAATTTAATGGATATATGTTAGATCTAGGACTATATGTTTCCATTGGATAGAATTTCTTTTAGTAATCATTAGTTTGGTTATTGTTGTTGGATCTTAGGTAATAATTGTGGTCTTGTGGTATGTAATGTTCCCATCATGAGTGGGTCCCTTCCTAAAATTCATCGTTGTTGTAAATGGATTATTATATAGGAATTTATATATTGAAATAGGGATATGAAAACACTATTATATTAACACCGAATTACACTTCCGACCATTACGGTAATGTATATATCATTTCAGGTGTTTCATTGTGATGAAACATGATTTTATAAAGCCAAATTAATCATTAAATGATATTTTAATTTAAAGTATTTATGTATTTTTATGTGTTGGAAACAATTATTTGTTTTTTAATTGTTAATAATTTAAAAAATATAATATTTTCATGGTTATAGAAAATATGTTTCCCCTTATCATCAATTTATGCATATTTCGTGAAAAATTTATGTATTATGTTAATTAAACTCTCAGTGGTAAATCTATATTTCATCCATGTTAAAAAATTTCTATTTAAATTCATTTTTTGACGATATAATATATATGATTGTATTGGATTTTTTTAAAATATTTTTTTCACATATAAGACATTATTTGGAACTACGTTATAAATTTACTCTTCTAATATGAAACGTGGAATATAATAAATTAATTCAATGGTTCTTAAGGAATGTGTTTAATTGAAATCACTATAAAATGAGGTTATCAAGGAACCCATCAAGAGAACATTCATACCATGATGCCTTTAATGTTATAGGCATATTTATATGTTAATTATTAGTTGGGAAGGTTATATTATAAACATATATAGGTTTTCCATAACCAATATGTGGTTTTACTCATTTGTGATTGGTATAATATGCCATCCCTCAATGAGAATGATTTTGGAAGTATGTGAAAATAACAAATTTGGGTACATGCAATTTACTCTTCTACACTGTTGAATGAAATCATGTGTTCATCTAACCATTTACATGATATGTATTCACTTGTCTTATTTAGTCATTAATCATAAAGAAGATAATTTATTATTTATAATATATAATTTTTGAAGTCATTAATCTCTTAATTATAATTATTATATCTGGAAAATAGATTATGTGTTAATGAATAAAGTATGATATATATTTGGTGAAATTGTTTTCGGAGATATATTTTTTTGCTGGAGATCAGTTTAGATCCATTTTTTTATAATCACTTATACATTTATTTTGGAAAACATTTCATATTTTGATGAATTAGGTTTTTATAATCATTTGAACACTATAATGAAATATTGGGACATTAAGAATATATTTTTTATGATATGATTTGTTTTATATTAAATTTTTTAATTAAATAAATTTTCTTATGTGATAGAGTATACCAAAGTCATTTTTGGGGATATCTAAGGGGATTTGATGTGACATTTGATAAATTATTATATCTAGTATGAAATAATGTGAAATGTATCTAAACTCAGGAAAAATTTACAACACATAAGATTGTTAATGACGTTTTATTTGATAATTACATATTACAATATGTTATATGGTTGTAAAACTATATGTGATATATTCATAATTTATTTGGAAAGATTATATCACTTTCAGTGATATAAATATATCAATTTTAATGGTATGAATGTTATATTGTACACTATATAGTACCGATTTTAATAATCAAACATAATCAATCCAAATTATCTACTGAATATCATTAAATAATAAAAACATAACTAAAAATATATCATAATAAACATTTAATATCCAAATATAATAAATTGGTTTTTTAGATCGATAATATAAATGTTTCGAAATACATAATGACAATAATTTTTAAGAATTTCTGAAGGTATTCACCAGACTACTTATATTTCCATACTCTATCAATATAATTATTTTCTAACTTATGGAATTAGAATATGATTTTTAATATTCAATTACAGGAGTATATTCATGTTTTTAATTAATTTCTATGTGGAGTCAGTATGAAAATACAGGATAATGAGATCTTAAATATAATTTTATTATTATCTTAAACCATAGAGACTGAAATATTTAGGAACATGTAAGTTATTTTTTGGGCGCTCTTTATCAAACATTTTTTGAACGATTTCCCAGAAATATACTTTTTTTTGAAATTATGTTATTAATTATAAAACCACTCATGAAACGTATCTTGTTTCATGCATTTTTTATGTTATCCATATTCTAATTATTATTGATATTTTTTTGAGAACCCCATGAAATATCACAGATGAAAAAATATTTCAATTCAGTATATCCATATTATATATTTAATAAGTCTTTTATTCTATATAAATATGTATTATTTGGGATTATAATCTATTATTCAGGGAATATGGAAAAAATGTTTTCCAAAAATCATTTATGTCTACTGATTGTCAATAATTCTTCCAAATTTATTATTTCTAGGTATTAACGTCCTTTCCAAAAAAATATTAACATGTGTATATAATATCTTATAAAAATATAATTCAATAATAATTATTCTTATTTTTTATATCAATTTTTATATATTTCCCCATTATATAACTATAATTAACTATTACATAACATAGTTTTCCATTATTTTATGACAATCTATGTAGGTCTATCAAAAAATTTATTAATATATTTTTCCCTTTTATTTTTTCATATATTATTATTTTTATAATTTTTTATATGTATTTTTATCGATGAAGAATGAATAAATAAAAATAATTATCACAAGTTAATGGTGTTACAAGTATCATTGAATCATATGATGGGTTTTATGAAATCATATACATTTAAATTTAATGGTATCATAAAAAACTATTATTACATGTTATATTAGATGAAAGGAACAATTTTTTAAAGAAAACTTTTTTTATTGACTCAACTAGAGAAATAACTTAGCATAAACATAAAAAAATCATTAAAGATAATACATATGTAATTGAATCAATTATATATTTCATAAGTGCCTTAATTATATTCATATAACATTCCAGTATCCCCTATCATACATGGAAAATAATTGAGTAACATAGATTCATGTAATCAATATCTCATTACAATTTTCACATCTATACCAAATGAAACCTTATACCCCATTTTATTGAGCTTATTTATTAATAAGGATTCATTTTTGAGTTTTATTATCTTATTGACTGATAACAATAATTTTTATAATTATATCATGAAAAATAAAATTTAAATCATTTATCACATGTTACCATTAATCTATTTCGTTATCATATTTCATGAAGTACAACATTTTATATGTATAACCCAAAGAAAATTGTTGTTATTAAATAAAAATGTAAATTTAATTCATCAAATATCCCATATCAGATGTTATATCACATCATAATATTCCACATATACATAATTGTGATGTATATCATGTCATTTAAAATTGTATGGGTCATTAATTCATATTAATTTTAATATAGCATTAGTTATAAATATATAAAACATTACGTACATTTCACGTTACCTTAAAATATCATAATCCCAAAAAATGGTATGTTATTACATGGTCTATAATTTTAGAGAAACACATGTGATATATAAAATTACATATTCTATAACATGATTTTTTAGATGAAGGGAAAATATATATTCTATGATTAGTTTTAAATACTAATTAATAACAATAATAAAATAGTTCCCTCTAAAAAAGTGTTAATGTTACTAAACCTACAACTGTCAAGATCACCCACAAATGCTTATATCACCCTGAAAACCAATCCATCTTGAGGAATATTCATTATTCACATGAATTCTTATGTATTCTACATTTCCCACCCATTATGTATATCATATATACATATAACATATTATTCTCATACATATTACTCTCTCTATAATAACATTTTGGGGTTTTAAAATAGAAACATTTTTGATAAATAAGAAAAAATACAAGAGATAGGACAATACTAGTTAGTAGAATGAAAAAAAAACCCAAACTATCCAAAATAAAATATAAAATAAATAATAAATAATTGGGTCACAATTATGGCCAAATTAGTACTTTCATTTTATAATGGTTATCAATCCCTAGGGTTAGTACCTTAATGGGTGTTTGACCCTCTTCCTTCATCCTCCCAACACACACTTGACCTCTTACTAATGAAGCACCAAGAATTATTAATATCAAAATTAAATAAACAACCCTAATGGTATTTCATACATACATGAGAACTAGATAAAAACAATATCAACATGAACACAATGTAGATAAAAATAAATCGCCATTATCTCTATGAAAAGGAAAAAAATGTCCACCAATATAGATCTATCATATGAGATACAAAAACAACCTACATTATTTGTAATATGCATTCCATAAAATGAAAACACCAAATATTAAACCAACACCTTTTGAAAAACAATAAAAGAGAAACACATAAATTTTGTTCCACTAACTATAGATACCCAGACCTCCTAAATCAATTTTCATCAAATAAACATTCTACATTATTTTCTATATCCACTACATAATATTTTTTACGTGGAAGTATTCAACCCTGGGATTCTAAAACAGTCATTCAATTAAATCTCAATAGATAAAACATCAAAAATAAATCCTTAAATGTTAATTATGATTTGAGGAATAATTAAATTTGTGAGGAACATTAAATCAAAATCAACATTTAATAATGTTGAGTAAAATAGTTTGAATTATAAATTATCTTATTTTCTTAACATTGATACCACCGTAGATAAAATAACAATAAAAATTCAATGACATAATTCCCCTAAAAGCCATATAATCATGTCAAATTTTCCATTTTTAAAATAACGAACCATTATGAAAACACTATTTAAAAAAAAATAAATGTTCCATAATGATGGATTTTTAAGCAAGATCAATAGCTGAAATAAAATTATTCATGAAGTGAGCAAAATAAACAATAAGGAATCTACAAAAAATCAGTCTAAATCAGCAATGAAACGCATATGGATGCATCAGCCACCATTCGAGCATAACAGACCCGAGTTAATGAAAATATAATCACATCATCTAAATGATGAGGTATATTATTTTTGTTATATAAAAATAAATAAAGGGAAGAAGATTAATGGGGTGAAAAAAAATTTGAAAAAAAATACATGAATGAAACAAGACATAAGTAAAAGGGGAAATGAATCTGTGATATAACACATATCAGTCATATAATCTTTCTTCTGAATAAAGTTTGTAAAATTACATTGATAGAATGTATTTTGTACTAATCATACATGAATGTAAATATTATCTTGGATATGAATTCCCTACACATAATCAATGACATTCCCAACCACCATCTAATTAGTTGAACATCAAGGATGACATAATAAATGTATCAATTGTAGGGGGTTGTATTTAATTATACCTAATTAATATAAAGTAATTAGGATTGATAAAATGTATACACCTCAACGTATTTCAGAAATATACTTACGAAATTCTAGGTGAAATAATTTTTTACATCAATCGAGGTAAAAATGGAACACATTTGACTTAGCAGTGAATATTATATCCATTTATGAAAATTAAATCATGTTATTAATTAAATGATTTCATAAAATAAGTCATTACAAAACAAAAATACATTCTAAAACATTATTCTATTCTATATATTAGTATAATTATTATTAAATTTTAATAGTACAGTTTTAATCCACCAGAAAGAATGATAAATTATAAATTTAATTTAATTATAAAAATGTTATATATTTTATAATATTAATATTTATATCACAAGAACTCTATATGGGATTAGGAGTAAATAAAAACATAAGAGAAAATCTCAATCATGTGAAATACACAGAGATCATATATAACTAAAATATTTTTTTGAATAATATTTGTTTCAGTGTAATAATTACATTATCATCTATACTAACATTAAAGTTTTTTATATCATCCCTCAAAGTGATATGTCAAAAAAGATATTATTGATGAATAATAGTTTTATTAATTGGTTTAGAAATTTTTTTACCTATATGATTGTTCCATTATTCTAATGCAGAAATAACATTTTATGTCTTAATATGATAGGGATTGGCCCCAATTTAGTTATGAACATCATCGACAAAAAAAATTTATCTATGTCATATGATATATTAATACCGTTTAATTCTATTATAGAATAGTCTTTTATTGTAAAATTATAACTATTCATAGAATGTAAATTATTATTATGATATGGAAAAATCTATATTGATTTTCTAACCGAATAATAGTAATTTAAATGTTGGGATGGTTTTAATCAACTGTGAGGATATCTTCCTCTCATATAATGAACATCTATACAATATTAATTATTTTCAATAATATTAAGATATTTATTAACCAAATATAGTTAATCGATGTAATTGTTTATTAGTATCAACTAGATATTCTCAAACCATAAGTGACTCCTGGATAAGTACACAACATAGATCTTATTGATAATCTTATTTTTAAATTATATATAATTAAATTAATTTTTACCATTCATACCAAAAAAGTAATATATTGACCTTTTATCTGACCCATAATGTATAATATTATTAAAAAAAATTCATATATTAATTTATAATACTATTTTTTAAAAATCACAGATGTAAATTTATAGATAATATGTAATACCCCAATCATCCACGATATGTTTCCCTTTGAATAATACAGTAGCGTGTATTGTACGTAACTTCGAGTTCTAACAAACACCACAACCAATCAAACTATTTGTTATGAATAGTAATACCCACTTTTTGAAGTTTATAAAATTTATCTTTGAAAATGGACTTCATTTTCTGGATTCTGAATATCTAATTAGTATTGGGTGAATTTTTTTATTTTTCTGAAAAACATTCGATTTTATATGAATGGTGAAAAACATATAGTTATAGTTTAAAACAGAATTATAATTCAAATAATTATTTATTTTCTTTAAATTTATTTTTTGTCAAAATATATACATAATACCTATATAAGTACAATGTAATTCACTGGAGTCATTTTATAATAATATTAGATATATTAAAATTTTATTGAACTTTTCACCGTCTCTTACCCACCTTTTAGGTGAATTTGTAAATTCACATGAATCTTAATTTTACCACTTCTATGAGTGGAATTTAGAAGATCCGAGAGACATGGTTAATATCATTGAGTAAAATGTGGTTAAATAAGATAAATATAATTTATTTGAATACTAAATTTCTTAATTTTGTTTACCACGGTTAAAAGTAAATAGGTTAATTAAGGGTAAAAATGATATTATTATTAACCTAACACCAGTCCTAATTATATTGTATAAGTAAAATTAGACCAAAAACAGCCTTAGGAATAATCTATGAACCACTTTGGTCCTCTTGTATTAGATTAGTACATTTAATATTTTTTAATTCAAAGAAGAGATAAAAGAGTTAAAATCAAGGTATAATAACTAATACATTTTTAATATATGGTTATACAAAGGTTAAAATTGATTATAAATATTAATTATAAAGTTAAAACGATTTAATACATAATGGTATTTTATTTATAATTTTTAGACATTATATAATTTAATTTATTTATGACACAATGGTGATGCTGTAATTACCTAATTATTGAAATATTAAAATAATTAATATTATAAATATCCAGATAAATGTAATTTGAGATTTTTTTAATTAAACTAATTTTAAAGGTTAATATGTCATATTATGTTTAGTTAGATTAATTGTTTTCAAGTAATATTGTTGTTATGAATATTGGAAAAACAAAATACCAAACAGTGCAATGTTGACATAAAAGAGTTTTTAAATTAAATATTATATTCATAATTGATATTCTATACCTAAAAATCTAAGGATTGGACAAAGGACATAAATAATTATAGATGTATCATTAATGAACCACTTGGGGTTCTCATGGAAGTATATAGTATGTTTACTAACCATATAATATAAAAATATAAATATACATTGTAATTGTCAAACTATTTATCTAATAGTTAAATCAAAAATATAAAGTTGATATTGTAACCCATACCTATCTAAAACCTATTGGATGAGTGGTTTTAGACCCATCCCCACCATATCTATTAAATAATCCACTTTGGAGAAATTAGAAACCGAAAATGATTTTATTATAAAATAATATTTCTAACTTTTCCTAAGCTGCCCCTCACCCCTCTTATAAAAGGGCACTCCCCCTTCTCTCTAATTCACAACTTCAATGCCTTTTGGCTCGGCGAACCCCTACCCAAATATCCTCTCAAAATACCTCTCTTCATCCAATATTCCTTCATTTAGTCATAAAGCCAACATAAGGATCCCTTTTGATCAAATAAAAAGGAAGAACCTGAAGAAGAGGTAATAATTTCACCACCCTCTTTCGTGTTCTTTTCTTCTTCCACTTCTTTTTTGATTTTTATTTCCATTATAAAATAATAACTCCAGTATAATCTATAAACTATGATATTATTATAAATATAGTATAGACATATTCATTATTATATCCATCTTTCGAATGGCATGTCACCATACATGAATACGTACGGATTACCATATCCACGTCGTGGTGTAATTGTTATTCAATACATTTTTATTTGGATGGGTATAATAATGTTATGTAATTAATGGAAATAATAAATATAACATGATAATGAATGTTTATATATGATATACAATCCGATTATATATTAATTTAATATCAATATAATGATATTGTCGCTCGTGCGTACGTACCAATTACCGTCTCCACATAGCGTTGAGATTCATTCCCCATCATATCCATTCAAGTATAATTTTTATTTCATGATTATGAATACTTTTTAAAGACTTGATATCATTATGGATATGAATATGATACATCCCATACATAACAAATATGACTCACATAACAATGAATATAAAGGAAAACAAATCTGTTTACACCCATAACGACGATAATAACAAGATATTATTAACAAAAAAATGATAAAAGATCATATATTATATCATATTAATGTATATTATTCTTGTATAATTTATTAAAAATTATTTCACCATTATTCAGGAGGTTAAACTACCCTCTACTAGGTAAATGTACAAGGTAAGGGATAATTTCACAATCTCTTTATTATATGTGGATGTTTATATGTAATTATCTACTGAGACCTCTTTATCATCCTCATCCATGTTTATTAAAAATGTATTTCAAAACATTCTTACTATTTTATAGACTATGGGTGAATGTAATTTATAACCTTGTTTGAATTTTTATAAGATGTATATAAATGAAATTTTCTATCATTTTCCAAACAATGTCCTTTTTAACCTTTTCGACAGAATGTTAGAATGTCATTATTAACTTATACGGTGGGTGAGGCTATATTCTATCATTATAAAATCATCAAATATTCCCTTACAATCTTATAAGAATATTTTCATAGTAAATTTTTTCTTTTATAATTATGTGACTTTTATTTGATTTCAGAAACAGAGATATTTGTCTCAAAAAGTGTTGATTTCATCTATGTCAACATCCTTTGATAAATTTTAAGCTTATTTGAAGTTGATTTATTATGATACAAAACATCTATATTGTATTGAAGTATTTGTGATATATTTGACTGTGGATGTGTTAATTTTTTACAATTCATGGTATATGGAGAACGTGTTGACATTTCATATGCTAGTTTTAAAACAAATGTTTATGTTATGTTTAAACCTATTCATATGAGGAATACATTAGACTTAGTAAGTGATGGGTGGATCCCACTACAACTCCTTGATGCATCGGAAGGTCTCATGAGAAAAACTAGTGTCTTGGCACAAGGCCATGACAAAATCATATTTGTAGTCATGGAATAAGGCCTTCACTATGTGGTTTTGACAGTCTGGCATTATGCATTCCATCATTATGAAAGTAGTTATTGATATTTCATGTGAATATTCGACTAGCAGAATATCCATGTGAATAAGTAAATGGCATTATTTTGTTTTATTTTTTCCATATTATGGTGAAGTTCAAGTTTAAAAGGGTTTTAATTTATTTATACATTGCATTAAAATTTAATACTGATTTATGGATGATTCCGCTATATTGTTATCCTTACTGATCATCTGATCTCAACTCTTTCTATGTTTTATTTTTTCTATGATGTGAAGAAGTATTTATTCATTGACCTAAAGGGATAGTCTGAGGGGATATGTCTGTGGAATATAGAGACTATGTTGTTGTAGTTTTTCACTTTACGATGTAATGTAAGACGTATGAATGTATATAGTCTTTCCAAAGCTACTAAACTTATCAGTCTTTCGAGACGTGGTCTTTTGTTATCATGCCAATGTTATGTAATAATGAACCTAATCTGGGTAACTGGGGTCGGGGTGTTGCAGTTGGTATCAGCGGGAGTTTAGTAAAATCATTAGAAGCTAGATTTAGATAATCTATTATAAGAGCACATAGGCCTAAGATGGACTTTGAGGATTAGTATTGAAGAACATCCTAGAATATTGGTACAAAATTAAATTTGAATACATCATTTCATTCTCACTCTGTTGGAAAATACTTGAAAATAAATCAAACCATGGAAGTGATGATTAACATCAGGATAATAAATTTTCTTGGAATTTTGGATTTTGATATATTATTGATTGAGTTTTATGATTAATAAATTTTATATTCTAGTATACATATTGAAATTTATTAAATTTTAAAAGAAATCAGTGTAAGAATATTGGATTTTGGTATAAATAATGAAAAATGGATTTAATGGAAATAAATATAGGAAAATAAAATGTTGAAAAATAATGATGATTCATAAACATATGATTACTGCCCAAATAATATAGAAAATATATATTTAAAAATTTGAATTATTGATCTTCCTTTCAAGTTTGGCTATTATATTTTTCTAAAAAATTATCCATGTTAATGTTTTATGTAATTATAGAAAAAAATGAAATATATGTTTTTTAATTATTAGAAAATAAAAAATCTTATAGAAGGATATAAAATTTTCTATTGAGTTTTCCAATCTTCATGTTTATTCTAGGTTCACAATATATATCATATTTCATTTTATTGAAAATGTGTGGAACATAAATTTCATATTTTACTAATTGAAATAGGGAAATTGGTAGAAACAAAATGTATTATAAGGAATATCATGTACATATTCATGACTACTGCTTGAATTTATTAAGGAATAAAGTAATACCTCATGTTTTTGTTTTCTGAAAAAAAACTGGTTGGGGAAGAAATATGGGATTCAAATAATTATATGAAGGAAACATTCAACCACTTCACTATGTAATGAATACAATTTTCAATTTATAATTTTAAAAACGTGGGAAGAATGTAAAAACATATAAAAATTTCTTATTTAATATTATTCAATACTGATATTCAAATGTTTTATTTTGTATATTTATATTCATTATGTTATTATTATGTAAATTTTTACATCAAAAAAATTGATTTATCGTTATTATAAAAAAAATTTAAATAGGGTGTTATATAAATGAATAATTACTATATTTAAGATTTCTATTTTAAAAAAAATTAATATTTTTTAAATCACTTAATAAAAATTAACCCATGGTAAAATTTATATAATATTCTCGAAAATATTATTTTCCAAAGAATAGTTAAAAATAATGATTTTTAGAATTGTATTGTTAATTAAATAATTGAATATGATAAATAATATTTTTAAATTTTTAAAATAAATAATTAATAAATTTATATTATAGTTAATATAATAATTACTTAAGAATCATCATTATACATAATTTTTTATAAGATCATTTTTCAGCATAAAAATTATTTTTAAAAATAATTCCATTGAATTTCTGTTTAAATATTATATAAAATTTTTAAATGTATAGGAATTTAAAAATAGAAATTTATTAATTATTACTATTCATGATTTATAAAAAATCTAAATATGTCCCTTTTTGGTTATTATTCATTATAACCATAGAAATTTTTTAACACCTCGGTAAGGGTAAATCAGTTAAATATAGTAAAAAAAAATTTAGGGGGTTAAAAATATCCAAAAATATTATAATTATCATATTAGTTATTTTTTATCGAATATTGATATTAAAGGATTGAATATTTGGCATCTTATTTATTTATTTTATTGATAATGTCATTGATATAAATTTTTTTAATGAGTAAAAACCAAATTCCACTCTCATTATTTTAATTTATTTCTAAGAGATAGGTAGTGATTAATGTATTATTATAAATCTTCATTTTAATGACAAATTATATTCTATTTTGGAAATTTATTGATTTAATTTATTGATTAAATTGTTACCTTAAACGCTTATGCAACAATGAAAAAGTGCTTGGGTAAGCAGTTAAGGAATCAGGTAATTGATATTAAAAACAATAGAAGTAATATTTTTTTGTGAGATATAGAGATACACAAATAATAAATATAAATATGGTGTATTGAGTAATATTTAATGTTTATATACTACTCCCCATTTTTCATGTGTTTTCATTAAGAAAATATGTGAATACATCTAAAAAATATATTAATTTAATTTTATAATAAATAAAATTATAGTAAATGATTTAAAATTACTAAAAATAGTAACATTAGATAATATTATGTTAAATGGTTCAAAATATAAATTGTTGTAATTTATGGGTTTTTAATCCATTTATAATATCATTATTAAGGTATAATGAGTAAAAATGTTGATATCATGATAACTGTGAAAACAATTAATGGGGGTTAAAATTATATGGTTCTAGTAAAAACATTATCCAATATTGTCGAATATTTTTTATGAGAGGATTTATAATCATAAATATCTAATATTTAAAATAAATATATGGATTATTTTTAAAATGAATTTTAATTTATATTTTTCTTGACTTTATGAAATTCTAAGATGACCTCCCCTCACTTAAAAAGGGAACCTGCATATCAATATTCCAAAAACCATTTGATAACTCGTGTTCATACAAAACCTTCCCACATCATCCCTAAAATTATCACCCACATGCAAGAGGCAGGGTATTGATTATAGATCCATCCTAGTACAAATTTTTTGGTAAACCAATAAATTTTTTAGGTAGATGGGTTGTAGTTCATAACTATGAGTTTTCATTTTATTTTTTATTCTACCCCCATAAAATATTCACCAAATAATATAAATATACGAAAATTATTAAAATAAATTCAATAAATTTTATTATTTTAATGGAATGCTCATTATATATATCCACATCAATAAAATGGAACAAAAAATGACATTTTTTTAAAGGATAGAATACCACATTGTGAACTGATTTAATTTATTTTCCATCACCTTCTCACAATGATTATTATCTTGATTGATTTAATATATATATATATATATACGTGTGTGTGTGTGTGTGTGTGTTTTCTATAAATGAAATAATTACCATTATGTAAAGATAATATAGCATCAAATTTCTTACCATTAAATCTGCTGAAAAATGATTATATCATTTATTTGCAAGCCTAAACTACAACAACCACAATGCGATGAGATTTTTTTCATCACCACAAACCATAAATGATATATATTAGATTATTTAAACTTATTATATAATACTTATTGTATTATTATACATCATAAATTTAAAATAGTTCTGAATATACTAATATTCGGATTGTTTAAATATTTACAGATGACTCCTAAGAACGTACGACCTACTGACTCAATTATTGTATCAGAGTTCATTTTTCATAATCCTCATTTATGTATTGTTTTACAACTATAATTGAGGTATAAAATTTTTATTTATTTCATAATTTGTATACTTTATATGATGTAATAATGTACCCTTAGACTATATTCTATTTAACAACGTTTTTTGGGTTGTATGATCAAAATATCACAATAACATCCAATAAATACACAAATAAATGAATTTTTATTTATAAAACGTAAATAAATAATATTAGAGAATCAATCTGGAAAAAGGTTCAAATTCATTTAAATAATAAACATATATTTACTATTCAGGATGATTAAGAACATGAGGGATGAGTTAGAATAGAGATATGGGTCACTTTATATTACAACCTATTTTAAAATGTATTAAATAATTATTGTATAAATCCTTTTTTCATATGTCTATATTCAATAAATTATAATATAGTTGTATTTATATGGGCATAAATGAATTTTAATTGACATGATATGTCTCTTTTATCACTCATTAAATGTAATTCAAAATGGAATATCCTTATGTAATTTAGAATTTACCTCTTCACGTTACATATAAATTTCAAATGAAAGTTCCATATCAACATATACAACGTCAACATATTTTGACACCAATCCAATCAATTTTTTTGGATTCTTATTGTTTACAAGAGAAAATATTTTTTTCAAACATAAAGACGCATCCATATTTTCATAGGCTTTTTTGTTTTGATAATGGATTCTAGAATGTTTAGTGTATTTCGATATTGAATAATTTTTCTCATATGGGATTAGAATATTCATTAAATGGTTTTATGATGAAAAATATCAGTCATAAAATACTTTATTATTGATATTGTATCTAATAATAACATATAATTACATATGAGTATGATATGTCTTATTCAATAGGTGATCTCAATAATGATGATATGGTGGTTGATCCCAATACAACATATACGATTTGTGAAAGAAATATTTCTCTCTAATGATTTGGTTAACGAATCATCTATTCAACAAAATATAGGACGAATTGTAACATTGTGTTTTCAAATAT
This sequence comes from Viscum album, assembly GCA_963277665.1. NCBI lineage: Eukaryota > Viridiplantae > Streptophyta > Magnoliopsida > Santalales > Viscaceae > Viscum > Viscum album. The sequence continues at coordinate 860,524,622 of OY728163.1, read as the reverse complement.
ATATCTAATTTTTCACCATTTATTTCTTATTTTTTATGAATATAATTCTATATGTTCATAAATGTTTTTCTATGTTTTTATTGGTTTAAAAGGATAATATTAGAAAAATTATTTTGTTTTTTTTGTATAAGTGATTTATTTAATATGATTAATAAATATTTGGATCAGGGTAAATAATATATGGGTTATCATATGTTTTAATGAATAAATATTTTCCATAAAATTTTGTCCCTACAAACATTTTCACTTTCAACCCAATTTCTTTTATTTTTCAATTGTTTTAATAATGATAAAGAATTATGAAGATGTTAAGATTTCATTTATGAATAATTTCCAGGAAAATATAATTTCATTCATTTTAATGTTCCTATATTATAGTATAATATTATACTAATCATATGTGTCTACATTTTAATGTAATAGTTTTTATATAATAATTATTATATAATTATCTATTACAGAAAAAATAAAATATAATTTTCTAATCAATAAATAAACTTATTTTATACTGAAAATATATTATTTTATGTTTATGGATAGATATGTATAAACACTCATTAGAATATTTTTTTATTAATCTAATTGATGTGACCATATACTTCCACAATATTATTCAAACACATGATACATTTATTAATTTTATATATTCAATTCATGGACATGATATAGATATATATGATTATAACTTTCTATATTGACATAGAATACTTATCAATTACTTCTTTTTTATACATGTACATGATATAATTACATATTTATATTTCGTTTTGATTTTTTATAACTAGTATTCTGAAACAATATTTATTTATATCACCACATATCATGACTAATATATATATTTTTCCACATTCTTACTCTATAAAATATATTATGATTTGATGATTACACACTTATTAATTAAAGAGCTATATTTTTTTAATCATTCATTATGATCACTCATTCTAAATTTATGGGATTATCCCATTAATCATTCTATTTATTCTATGTTTATATTCATATGTATTTGGAGTTATAATTATTTGTTATCTAGGATTCATTAATATTATTTTCTACTTACTGGGTGTTTTTGAGCACCCATTTTCTTGTATTTTTACATTCCCTCTAAAATTATGAACAATGTTATATATGGTATTTCTATTATTTTGTATTGTTTGAAAAATGGTATTTGAATAAATATATACATGTATAATTTCACAATATTACATTCTAACTAATTTCAAAAGATAGAAAATCTTTTGGTTCTGTGAGAATGGATTAACTATGAGAATTAATATGTTATTATGGAAAATGAAAATTATATATATGTAATGGTTGGATAATATAATTATATATTATAGGGGGTTTAGTTAATCTCTTTATTCGGATAAAAAGGATCTGAATATACGATATAATCTACCATTGTATAATAAATAGATTCATAGGTTGAACTACATATGTAAAAAATGAACCAATATTTTTATAAATTAACTGAATGCATCATAGGTTGAATCAAATGTTTCATTAGTTATAATGATATTTTCAAATGATTATAAATATTTGGATATTTTTTATATGTATATTATTTTTGTAATTTTTATTAATAAAATATTATTTGGTTACTTCTGATGTTATCCCTTGTAGTTTTTGTAAATTGATTTTATTGAGATGAAGAATGTGAAAAATTATTGTTTTTTGAAATTAAATTATTGTAATTAGGAAAAATAAAATAGGATAATAGATTATGTGAAAAAAATAACAACAATTCTATATTAGTTTTTGAGTTATAACATGAACCATGTAAATCTCTAAAATTCACCAAATAATGATAATGTCCATATTTATTCATTCATGTGGAAAACACCACCATCCCTTATAGTTTATTCTAATTTATAAATAAAATATTTTTGTGCCAACATGATAGAATTTATATATTTTTCATTAAATAAAAAAATTGGTATATCTTTTTAATTGTTCATCACTGAAAGGAAATGTAGAAAAAAGGTGGAATTTTGTAAATTACATATTGAAGAAGGAATAAATTTAATTTAATGAAAATGAGGAGTATAATAAATTATTTTTTAATAAAATACCAAAATAAATTCTATTATAATAATGAACAACTTCATTAAGAATAATTAAAAGTAATATTTTCCAATTTGTGTCCATAATGTAAAATAATTGAGGCTCATAATTTAAGCCATTGGTTTTATGATTTATCATGAAATAAAAGTTAATTTTTTTCGATGATGCTCAATACCATATATCTAATGTGAAATATTTATATGAGACTTTAATTTTGATAATCAAATTATTCATTATTTAGTTAAGATTTTAATCAAGATTTGAAACTCTCATTATTCCCATGGATTTAAATATAAAAAAGGGAAAATATTTCTTATTGAAAACTTATTCAATTAATTCCATGTGGAGTAAAATTCAACTTATAACACACACAAAATATTGAAGAATGTAATTAATTAATTTACCCAGTGAAATGGTATAATTTAGAAAATAAATAATTCCAATCATTAATGAATAACATTAATGAATGGCCATGAATACATATATTTATAAAAAAGAAGAGATGAATGTACCACCTACCACACAATGTATTATATAATTTCTAATATATAATTAGTTTTGTTAATTTAAAACTCAATTATTTTGTGAAATATTTTTAATAAATGTAATTTATTCGATATCTTCAGGTGTATGAAAAGAAGAGCTTCAATGAACCATGAGAAAGTTATTTATATTATTTTTAAAAAAGGGATGTTATTACCTAGCCATTAAATATGGTGTCAATTATAGAAATAAAAAAATTTAGAAAAAATTAAAAAGGTTTTATTTCTAAAAATTATATTTATGAAAACTACATAATATTTATTAATGTATTTTTATACTTTCAAAAATACATTTCATCCCATAAAATTTAATTTGTTTTATTTTATTGAAAAAAACATGAAATGTAGATTTTTAAAATTTTAGAAATTGTTTTTTAAAAAATAAAAATCATTTTGGAATTTACATTAAATTGTTTAATACGATATATTTTTATGAGGTTTACAAAATTATTAATCATTTAATGAATATTGAAAATACTAGTATTTATTTAAAAATTGACTTTTCAGTAAAAAAAGTATAATGTTAAATTCCATTATTTATGGATATGAAAAGTTTGATTAGATCAGTTATATTATTATTAACTCCATTAAAGTATCTGGATTCAGTTAAATATTGAATATTTATATGAAAATTACAAAAAATTTGAAATATTATCTTTCACGTTAGTCTATTTTATCATGTGTGTAGGTTTAATTTTAAATAAAAATTTAAAACATAAATAAATATAATTTGGAAAAATGTATTATGTATTTAGATTCATCATAAATAATTATATATAATAAGACAATTTTTTGTAAATAAATTTTATATAAAATAAATTTTATTAATAACGATTAATTTTAAAACAGATTTATCAAATATCAACAGAAATACATATGTTGTTAATTGTCTTAAAAATATTTCTGACACCCATTGGATTACCATATATGGACATAAAATATTTATGTTTAATCAATTAACAAATTTTGAGAGTATTGGAAAATGAAAAATTATGATAAACTGTATTTTTCAAACCCATCATGTGAGTCCCCTCCTCCACTTATAAAATAACACACCCTCTCCCATATACAACACAATTCTAAAAACCCTTTAGTTTTTCTTTGAAACTACTAAATATTTCTTATACTTCCCTATAAACAACCTTAATAACTTTTTTTTGTTAGGAAAACCTAATAATAAGGCCTTAGGTATATATAAATTGATGTTCTAAAATTAAGAGGGGGTTCACAAGGGTACGAACAAAGTCAAAGCTTAAGTTAATTTAATTTTATCTCAAACTTTCTTATTTCAGAGATATGATGTGTTATAAAGATAAAACATTAATGAGGTGTAAATGCTTCCCCTTTTACTAGTTATATTAAGATTTTATTTATTTTCACAAAATTTAATGATATAGTTATAGTTATTATTTCATGGGGAATATTATTAAAAAAATACCCAAGTTGTAAAAGGATTATGTTACAATCAATTTTTTCCGGATTTATTATTATTATGTTTATGACGATAAAAAAGTGTGATATACCACCAATAAAAAAATTATTTTATTCCTGGTTGGATATGTTATGAAAGATAATTATTTCTTTATATTTTCATCCATTAGTGTACTCAAGATTCCAAAAGAATTTTTTTTCAGAAAAATAAACATTATATGTCAATTTAGAATAAAAATATATTTCTTCTTATCCTTGATTTTTGAAAATATTTTCATGAATTTTTAAAGATCCGTTATTAATTATTAATTACATTATTCCCATTTTTTTACTTATTAGAGAATGTATTAAATGGCCTTATAATTTCATTTTAGAAACAACACATGTTCGAATTTTAAAAAATAATTGTAAAGGGAAATGCTCTTTTAACAAATACCCCATAAACAAAATTTTCCTATATATTTAAAAATCATTAAATTTAATTATAAATTATATGATTGAAATTTTACATCAATGATAATTATTTATATAACATTTTTGGAAATTTGTATTTTAAAAGTAATAATCAAGAAATGGTTATTTTTATAATAAAATGTTCCAATGGATCATCCAAATTCGTTATCCATCTATGATTACATCGTTTGATTATAATTATGATTTAAGGGTTATATAATTAAATGGTTCCTTTATTATTTCATTTATGATTATTATATGTATTTAAATATTAAAACAACTACCTCTTACATGATTTATGCCATGAAGAGTAGTCAAATGTTTTATGAAACAAATTTCATTTCATTGGTTATTATAATATGAATTGTTTATGATATCATGGAACACCAATGATTTTTTTGAAATATTTTATTGTAGTTATATTATAACCAAGGATATTGGTTATATTATAACCAATGATGCTGGTTGTGTTATATCCCATAATGGGTGGGACCTATATGTCCCTCTATTTCATTGTGTAATGATATGTTATGTGTGAAATGGATTTCTTATTACCATTATTATTTATGTAACTACATTAATTTCTATAGTATGATGTCAGACATTGATATTATATAAATAATGAAATGATTGTACTTGTTTCTATTTATATGTGTTCACACTTGTTTATGATTATATGTGTTCACCTCACCTGTTTTGATAATCCCAATTATGTTTTCATATAATTTGATAATCCCAAATAATGATTATTTATATATTAATTCTTTCAAATCTAGGATATTCTATGATCAAGATGATAATAAAATTAAAATAATCTCTCAAATATGTTAATAATTGTTTATCCATGTTTATATGAGTTCTGAAGTAATTATAACCCAATCGGATTTGTTTTGCATAAAAATAGATAAGCGTAAGTCACTGATCTGTGTATAGGTACTGATAAAGGGCTACCAGTACTAAGTCTACCGATAGAATTAGTCTAACGATAGACAATGTAAATGATATAGAAAGGTCACCGATATGTATAGAGCCGCCGATGTGCATTTCTACCAGTAGTTACAGATAGAGTAAGTCTACTAATAAGAGAACAGAACATCACCAATAACCAGAGCTACCAACTGACAAACCAGATCTACCGACAGACAACAGCTACCAATAGACAGAAGTCTACCAATAGAGTCAGTTCACAAATAGTTTCTAATATAGTAAATCTACCGATTAAAGTACAGTCACTGATACATCAAGCTACAGATAGCCCAAGAGCTACCGATGGAACTAGAGCAACCGATGGAACGAAGTCACCAGTATATAGAGGAACCGATGCCAGATCAAAAAGATACCGATGGAAGGACCTGTTAAACAATACACCGTACACATTTACCAACACGAGCTACTAATTGACCAACCATTCAAACACTATACTCTCTATACTATTTATTTATTAAGCTTACGGTAACATATGTGATTTTTAATTTAATTAATGTTATTTAATTAATTCTGTTACCATATCATGGAACTATACCGAGTACCTATGAAAAAAGTAATCATTATTTTTTTCCGGAGCTGAAAGCTATAGAGGGAAGGAAAGAGAACACTGAAAATAGGATATATGAAAAGATATAAGTGTGTCGCAGTCATGAAATTGGTAGAATCAAGGAACTAAGAGGGCATTAAAAGGTGAAAAAGAAAAAGGCTCAACAAGCATTCAAACATAGAGAATTAATGCAAGGATACATCTATACTACAAGAACCTTGAACATACTTGAGGCCTATCATTCTGAAGAAAACCACAAGCTGCATCTTGAGTGAAGAACTACCACAATAACTTCATGCAATCAAGCTAACAAGCTGGACCAAGAACCAAAAGAATAAAACGACACTCTGTTTTCTGAGTAGAAACCAGAGAAGGACTTAGAAGCCTTTCTGACCAACCAAATGAGTCCAAAGCTGCATTTCCAATCACTAAATCTCTTCTAGACTCATTTTTACTTTCTTTAGTGATTGCTTCTCTTTACATTTCGAGCAGTGTGTGTACCTTGTTTATTTTACACACACACTGTCTCCTGAGTTAAACTGGGGGATTCTTAAATCCTCAGTCAAACTCCATAACTCTTTGTTTCCCATTGTGGATAGTTGTAGAGGTCGAGTAAGAACTTGATAGTTGTGAGTTGTTGATTTTTTCCCACATAGAACTGTGGTAGAGGTATTTTGACATGGACAGTATTGCACTGTTTTTTACCCTGATCTAGGGTGTGGATCAATTTATATAAATTGTTGAGAGGATTAAGTCTTGGCTTGATACTGAACCTCTTGGATATCTTTGTTGTTTTTTATTTGAAGTCATAAGTTTACTATTTATATATATCTTATTCCACTGCTTATTTCTTTGAAATACAAAACTATTTTAATGCTACTATGATAGTTAAATTAGAAAGTGTTTATACTTATTATAAACCAGTAAGTTGGATTCAAAGGTTAATCTAATCTTTATATTAAGTTATCTATAACCTAATAAATCTTAGAGAAATTAATTTAACATTTATAATCTATATAAATTCACTTCAGTTTAACTTTGTTTTTAATTTGGGGGATATTAAGGGAAATATTTTTAACATAAATTTTAATTGGAACTCATTTCACCCCCCTCTTGAGTATCCACTCCGACCAACATTTGGTATCAGAGGATTTTTTTTGTTAAAGGATTTTTGACATACCCTGTTTTTCAACTGTGATTTTAGTTTCATCTTTAAATATCATAAAATTCCATTAGTTCTAAATAATATCTCTTTAAAATTTATTTTCTAAAATCTAGTTATGGACAATAGACTAGAGGGTGCTTCTACTAACCGGCCACCTTTCTTCAATGGCACCAAATATGCTCAGTGGAAACTAAAAATGAAAATTCATTTAGAGGGTATGGGTTTTGATATCTGGACTACTATAGAGTCTCAATACTAAATTCTAAAAATTGAATGAACAACTTGGGATGAACCTACAAAGACTACTTACACTAATAACTGTAAAGATATGAATGCTCTATATTGTTCTTTCGGAAATTATGAGTTTAATAGAATATCTACTTGCATAATAGCATATGAAATATGGTATACTTTGGGTGTTTTACATGAAGGAACAACCAATGTTAATGAAATGAGATTGAATACTTATACTATTAAATATGACAATTTTAAAATGAATATTTATGAACATTTTTTTGATATGTTTCTCAGGTTTAATGAGATAGTAAATACAATGAACTCACTTCGAAAGGTTGTTCCACTAAAGGTACAAATTATGTGGATACTGAGATGTTTTCCAGACCGATGGAGGGGCACTTCTATTTCAATCAGAGTGTCATGTGACATTGGGGCACTAACTGTAAAAGAGAATATTGGTAATCTTATGATGTAGGAGGAAGAACTCATGGTGAACAAGGAGGATGATGATGAACCTAAGATAAAATCCGTAGCTTTCAAGTCTACTACCTCTAAGAGTAAAAAAAAGGAGAAAATGATAATACAAACTGAATGTTAAACAAGTGAAGATTTAGACTCTGATAGTGTTGATGAGATGGCTCAAAAAGATAGGATATTCAAGAAGTTTTATAAGAAGAAGAAATTATATAGTAAATCTAAGTACAAAAAAATGTATGACAACAACGGAAACTAGAAAAAGGATAGGATGAAAGCTGACAAGGATGATGAAATAGTCTACTATGAGTGCAAAAGGAAAGGACACATCAAAGATGATTGTCCAAAATTAAAATTCAAAAAAATATGATTATAAGGACAAGAAGTACAAGAAATCTATGGAGGTAGTCTCGAGTGCTTCGGAGGATAGCACAAGTGAATCTGAAATTTCTGATTCTGAGAAGAATCGTGCCAACATGTGTTTCATGACCAACACATCTGAGGTACCTATTTCCCCAGTTCTAAATGATTATTATTCATGAAATAAGAGTGATTCAGACAATGATGGAAATATGCATAAGGTTGAAATGTTTTAATACTGTAACATGTTGGAAGAAACATGTAATGAACATAAAGACAAATATAAGTCATTAAAGAAACAACATACTCTCATTGTCACTGTTAAATCTGACTTTGATATAGAAAAAGAAAAGAATGTTCAACTGTTAAAAGAAAATACTGAACTAAAAATGTCTAATTATCAACATATAAAGGAAATTTAAAAGTTCACAAAGGGAAAAGATACTCTAACTCAAATGTTATTTAAGCAAGTTACACCTAAATACACTATTGGTTTGGGATACCAACTTGGACAGAGAGTGTTCACTAAAACACGATTTATCACTATGTCTGGACAAAATTATGCTTATTCTAGTTCTGTAAATTCCTATGCATCAACTAGTTATGCATATGGTAATAGGTCAAAAAATGTTCATCTTTCAAAGTATATTGATTCTGGAAATTATATGAAACCCATAAGACAAATATGGGTACCTAAATCTTTGATTTCTAACCTTTCTGGACCCAAGAAGATCTGGGTAACAAAATCATTTTCAGTGTAAATCTATTTTGTAGGAAACTTATTTGATGAGTTCTCACAAGAAGGTATGGTACATGGATAGTGGTTATTCAAGGCATATTTCTGGAGATTATTCATGCTTCAAAATATTAATAAAAGTTGATGGAAGCCATGTCACCTTTAGTGATAATTCTAAAGGAAAAAATCATCAGCCTAGGCCAGATTCATAACTTTAATTCAGTTAGAATTTCTAATGTTTTTTTTTATTTATAGAAATAAGTATAACATGCTAAGTATTTCTCAATTATGTGATGATGGCTTTAATTTTATGTTTGAAAATTATTCTTGTAATGTATTGAACTCTATGAATGTTTTATAATTTTCTGATTTATGAAATGACAATGTATATGCTGTTGATTTATATTCTTTTGCCAAGAAAAATTTTACTTGTTTAAATGATTTTGATAAAGAATCTTGGATTTGGCATAGAAGATTAGGACACTGAAACTTCTATTAACTTAGAAAATTGACTAGGAAGAACATAGTTAGAGACTTACCTAAACATTAATTCCCAAATGACAAAGTTTGAACTCCCTCTTAAAAGGGAAAGAAACATAATGTTTCTTTTAAATCAAAGAAAGAAGTTTCTACTTCTCGACCTCTCGAGTTGGTTCACATGGACTTGTTTGAACATCAAGAGTTTCGAGTTTAGATTGGAAGAACTATGTCTATGTCCTAGTAGATGACTTTTCAAGATATACATGGGTATACTTCTTCGCTCACAAATGTGATGCTTGTTCATAGATTGTTAAATAGTCCAAATCGGTAGAAAATCATAGTGGCCGTAAGATTAAAACCCTAAGAAGTGATCATGGTCTTATGATTGGAAATAAATATTTTGAATCCTTTTGCTCACAAAATGGCTATACTCAGAACTTTTCTTCTTCTAGGACACTTCAATAGTATGGTGTGTTAGAAAAAATTAGTAGAACCCTTCAAGAAATAGCTAGAACCATGTTTAATGAATATGACCTGCCTATTTACTTTTGTGCTGAAGCTGTGAATACTGCTTTTTATATTTTAAATAGAGTCCTAATTAGACCAGTTCTTAAGAATACCCCTTATGAGTTGTGGAATAATAGAAAAGAAAAAGATAGTTACTTTATAGTCTTTGGCTGCAAAGTTTTTATTCTTAATACAAATGATAATCTGGAAAAGTTTGCTTCTAAAAGTGATGAATTAATCTTCCAGGGTTATTCTTTAACTAGAAAAGACTATAGAGTCTTTAATAAAATAACCAAATGTGTGGAAGAATATGTTCACATAACGTTTGATGAAACGGATCCACATGAGCCTTAAACCACTCTTTAAAATCATGAAGATGATTGAGTGTTTGGGACCTTAATGATAAGTCTAAAGAACCTACTATAAAAACAACCAATTTTGGAAATATTGCAGAATCTGCTGGTATAGAATCCGAACCTATAGATGAACTTGAAATTTCTAGTCCTACATTTTCTAGACCAATAAGGATTCTAAAGAATCATCCTTTGGATGTTGTTGTTGGTAATCTTGATAGAGGGACACAGACTAGAGCTTCTCCATGAAACCAGGTTGAACATCAATCCTTTCTTTCATAGCTAGAACCGAAAAATGTCCATGATGTTGTCAATGATGAATTTTGGCTAATGACTATGGAAGATGAGTTAAATAAATTTGAAAGAAACAAGATCTGGGAATTAGTTGATAGACCTAAGGAAACTTTGACAATAGGCACTAAATGGGTTTTTAGAAACAATGTTGATGAGTCTGGAAACATAGTTCGAAACAAAGCTAGACTAGTTGCACAAGAATATAGTCAAGAAGAAGTTATAGAATATGAGGAAACCTTTGCACCTGTAGCCAGATTGGAATCCATAAGGATCTTACTTACCTATGCTGCGCATCATAATTTCATGTTATATCAAATGGATGTCAAAAGTTCTTTTCTAAGTGTTTTTATAATTGAAGATTTTTTTTGAACAACCACTTGGATTTAATAATCCAAATTTTCCAAATCATGTTTTTAAACATTCTAAAGCTTTATATGTTTTAAAAGAAGCTCAAAGAGATTGGTATTAAAGACTTATTAATTTTCATATTTAAAATTTTTTTAATAAAGGGATTGCTGATCCAACTCTTTTTATTAAAAGAGTATCAAAAGATGTTTTTATTGTAAAAATATATGTTGATGATATTTTTTTTGGATCTTCTAAACATTCCTTATGTAATGATTTGTCAAAGAGTATGAAAAGTGAATTTGAAATGAGTTTAATGGGTGATCTAAAATATTTTCTTGGATTTCATGTTTTTCAAAATTAAAATGGAATTATTTTGAATCAAAGTAAATATACAAAGGATCTTTTAAATCATTTGGGTTTGGATAGTATTAAGATGAGTGAAACTCCCATGAGTACAGTCTGTAAATTGGATGTAGATGAAACTGGGAAACCAGTGGATCAAAAAAATTACAGAGGTATGATTGGATGCTTAATTTACCTTACTGCTAGTCGACCAGATATTATGTTTAGTGTGTGTATGTGTGCAATATTTCAAGATAACCCAAAATAATCTCATTTAATTAATGTTAAAAGTATTTTTAAGTATCTTAAACATACTGTAAACTATGGTTTGTTTTACCCAAAAGAACAGTCGTTTGGGTTAATGAGTTATTCAGATGCTAACCATTCTGGTTCCAATTTGGATAGAAAAGCACATCTGGAACATGACATTTATTAGGAAAATCAATAGTGTAATGGTGCAGTTAGAAGTAGAATTCTGTTGCATTATCCACTAATGAAGAAGAGTATATAGCATATGGTAGTTGTTGTGCACAAATTCTGTGGATGAAGCACACTCTTTTGGACTATGGATACGACTTTAAGCATGTTTCTATGAACTGTGATTATACTATTTCAATAAATATCTCGAACAACCCTGTGTCTCACTCTAGGACCAAACACATTGATGTAAGGCACCATTTCTTGAGAGATCATTACCAAAAGGGTGATATTATTCTTGAGTTTATAGGTACTGAACATCAATTAGATGACATATACACTAAAAATTCTAGTTCACATAGGTTTAGATACATTAGACATGAGTTAGGTATGTTTAATTGTGATCTGTAGTTAACCTCGCCAATGAAAAATTCTCACCGATGTAAAATTTTCACCGATGTAAAATTCTCACCGATGTAACCTCACTGATAGGAATTCTCACCGTTGAGTGCGCTGTTTTAAAACATCTTTCTTCTACCAGAATATGAATCATTTTTACTTTATTTCATTTTCTTAATTTATTTTATGATCCCTAAATGATAAAATATATTTCCTAGCTACTTATCAATCCACTGAGCCTCAAACCATGACCCTCAAACATTAGCTCCCGAATCTCTTGAACACCCTAAATCCCTCGAACCAGTGATGGTAGAAACCAAACGTCCTACCGTAAAAGATGTCACAGTTGAGCTGAAAGAAAAGAAGCAGAATTCCGAGAAAGAATCAAGTGGTAGTGTTACTATACCTAGGTCGGGGAGACGAAAAATGAATCCTCTTCTACGGGCTAGAGTCATTATGATTGAAAAGGAGTTTTGCGTAGATTGGTTGCTTCCTACCAAGTCCTTAGTTCTTGAAGTGCTTGAAGATCAAAAATGGGTGGAGTGTTTTTCGAGCAATAATGGTCCTTAATTTCCAAAGTTATTGAAACATTTTTACGAGTTTTAACCTTTTAGAAATCTGAGAATGAAAATCGAATCACATCGTTTGTGAATGGAAAGTAAATGTCATTTTTATCTGTGGAATGGGTAGAATGTCTGAAAGTTCCACATGATGGCATATCTGGATATGTCTTGAGAGGTATGACTCCTAATAGTAACATTTTAGATTATGAGACAGCTTTGGAAGAGCTGACTGGTGATGGAAATCAAAGATAAGTAGTTTCTGCAGAAATGGAGGGAGAGAACAGTTTTCTTTTCATGTTTGTTCAACATGTCATGATAGCGAGAAAAAGAGACTTTGAAAATTTGAGATATCAAGATATATATCTCATGTACCTCTTAAGACATTTTGTAAAGGTGAATTTGTGCAGATTGTTGATGATCCAAATGGAAGACATGAAAAGGCCAAAATCAAAGACACATGCCCTATTCATTGCTAAGTTAATTTATGTGATGATCAAGGTAAACAGGGTAGCTAAGTCTCAAGATGAGACAGTAGTAGTAAAGAATAAATTTTGTATCACATCCACAGTTTGAAAATACATGAGGATTAATTGGAAACCTAGTATAGGAGAATGGGTCAATGATGACCATAAGATGTATGAAACATTTAATCCTGTGAATCAACCTTCAAGACATAATTATGTGAGGGATCCAGGTCTAGGACCTGATAAAGAGGAGACAGAAGACATTGATTATTCAGAAGAGGAAGAGTCATCTGGTTAAAGAGGAGACCGTAACTTAACTCCTAGCTTAGATCCTGAAAATCTAGATCAACATAAATAAGATAAGGATGAAGCTGCTTTAGAGGCTATTGAAGAGGCTGCTGTAGAGAATGAATAAGATGTTCATGAGAGTGAAGCATATCTGTCAGGAGATTTTATCCTTAGTGCAATGATTGGAAATTATTTAGTGTCGTCTAAGAATGAAAATGAAGTTGGCATACCCTTGCCTACTTTAGAAGACACTCTTTCTACTACAGAGATGGAAATGATAGTAGAAGATTCTTCTCAAGATGAAATACCTGCTGATAATACTACTGAGAATGATGTAGTTTTATTTGGGGATGCACCAGTTGAGGGGGAGCATCAAACCATGTTTGGAAGTGTTATAGTTACTGTTAATATTGAAGATTGGGCAAAATACCAAGGTTTTGTTGTTTATGGTTTAGACTATCCTGATTATTACAATAAAGCATCCCTAAATAGTCCAAAAATTGTTTATGATGTTGAGACTGAATTGCTACCTGAATATGTGGTCAGAATGCATGACCTGTATACTTTAAAGAAAAATCTTAAGGATAGCTTTGTGGAAGAGGTAATGAAGATGGAAGTTTCTCTGGTATCTTCAATTAAATCGGTTATGACTGACTATGTGGTCATTTTAGCCTCTCAAAGAGCATCTTTTGTTGTTGCACTTGCTGATTTAATTACAAAGACAGAACTTTAATCATTAAAGGATGAGTAGAATGAGTTTTTTAGTTCCTTAGTTGCTGAGATGAAACATAGTTTTGCTGAAGAGATGAGTATGTTGGAATGATATTTTGAACTTTCTCTTGCTTGTAATTTTTCAACCTTTGTGAGTGAGATAGTGGAAGAAGTTAAAGTCTTCTAATCTCAAGTATCTAGACTTGATGAAGATCTTGATGCACTAATGGAATCTATTGTTTCTATAGACTCTTACATGATATCAAAATCGCAAGCAGATAAGGACTTAGCTTATGTTAAAAGAGTTGTATGCCAGATGGTTTCAGTGTACGAATGTTTTAAAAAATCAATGAAAGATCATGTTAAAAACAAGGATTCTCAAGTTCAAAATCATATCATCGAGTTGAAAAAGAACATCATGGAAACAGTAATCTTCTCTATTAGTTCTATTACTTCTAAACCCTCTGTAGATTTGAATCAAATTCAAGATTTGATGAAGGAAGATCTTGGTTCATCTTCAACCATTGGCTCTGTGGGCTCATCCGAGCTGAGTAGAGTTGTGATTTCTACAAGAGATTTAGCAAGTGAAATAATGGAGATTGTCCAAGACTACTTTAGTGAATCTTCTACCTATAAAAAATAAGTGAAAGATAAAGTAGACTCCTATTTCCAAAAGATTTACAAAAAGAATCAAATGACCAGTCACTTCAAATATCTGATAGAATATATAAAGCTACCTAATGTCAATCAATCCATCAAAGAAAAAATTATAAAGCTAAGAGAATTGACTCCAGTATTAAAAAAATTTATGGAGAACAAGGATTCCTTCATATCTGCTATCGGGAGAGTATGAGGAATAATTTTGGACTTCGTAAATCTGTTGCAGCCTTTTCTTCATGTTGATTCTAGGCCAGTAATTTTCCCTCATGCTTTGCCTACCTCTTCCTCTATTGCTTATCCGATTCAAATGACTCCTGCCCAAGCAATTTGAATCCTCACTCATATGATCACTCAACGCTCTCCTCAGTACCGACCAGGAATATTTTCTGTGGCATAGCCTCCAATGCTCATTTTCGGAATTTCTATTCCTTCACCAGCATCCTCACCACCTAAATCCTCTTCGGAACCAAAAGGAAAATCTCACATTGAGGATGTGGATTAAACAAGTGGCAAGACTGTTTGATAGGAATGTATTGTATTTTGTTTTTTTTCCTTTGAACCTTATTCGGAACATTAAGTAAAATTGGTTTTTATCTCTTCCCTTTTTATTATTTTATTCCACTTCTCTTTGGTTTCCCACTTTTTGATTATCACAAAGGGGAGAAATATTTTACCAAAATTCTATAGAGAGGGAGAGATATTCACCGAGGGGGGGGGGGGAAGTCTTAAAGGTAGAATAAATAATGGGGAGAAAGTATAAAAGGGGGAAACATTTATTTTCTAAGGAAGATATATCATGATTTTCCCCTCTGATACTTGTGCTTTTACTTTGATCCTCTGATACCATTTCATTTAATTCACTGATTCCACTAAATTTTAACTCTGATATCATTTCATTTTCTTTCATCTCTGATAAAATCACATTTAATTTTACCTTTGATAAATTATGTTCTATAACATACTGTTTTCTCTGAGAAAATTGTATTTAATTATATATCCTCAGATATAATTTCTCAGTATTTTAAAAATATAATATTATAAGTCGTGACTACCAAAAAGGGGAAGATTATTGACCTAACATGTTTTGATAATCCCAATTATGATTTCATATACATTGATAATCCTAATTAATGTTTATATATATTTTATTTCATTCAAATCTATGATATTCTATGATAAAGATGATAATAATATTAAAATAATCTCTGGAATATGCCAATCATTGTTTATCCATGTTTATATGAGTTCTGAAGTCATTCTAACCAAATCGGATGTGTTTTTCATAAAAAAACAGAGAAGTGTAAGTCACTGATCTATCTATAGCAACTGATAAAGAGCTACCGGTATTCAGTCTACCGATAGACATAGTCTACTGATATACAAATTCATTGATACACAATGGTCACCAATATGTATAGAGCTACCGATGTGTATGTCTACCAGTAGTTACCGATAGAGTAAGTCTACTAAAACGAGCACAGACAATCACCAATAACCATAGCTACCGACTAGAAAACAAGAGCTACCGATAGACAAGAGCTACCGATAGACAGAAGTATACCGATAGAGTCAGTTCACAAATAGTTACTGATAGGGTAAGTCTATCAATACAACTACTGTCACCGATACATCGAGCAACCGATAGCCCAAGAGCTACCGATGGAACTAGAGAAACTGATGGAACATAGTCAATGGTATATAGAGAAACTGATGAAAGATCAAAGAGCTGCCGATGGAAGGACCTGTTACGCAGTCCACCGTACACATTTACCAACACGAGCTACTAATTGACGAACCAGTCAATCTCTATACTCTCAATACTATTTATTTGTTAAGCTAACGGTTAAATTTTTTGGTTTTAATGATGTTAATGTTATTTAATGAATTTTTTTAGCATATCAGGGAACTGTACCTAGTACCCATGAAAATTGTAATCTTTCCATTTTGTCAGAGCTGAAAGCTATAAAGGGATGGAAAGAGAACACTGCAAAGGGGATATATGAAAATATAGAAGTGTGTCGAAGTAATGAAACATAGAGAATCAAGGAACTAAGAAGGCATACCAAGGTGAAAAATAAGAAGGCACAACAAGCATTCAAACATTGAGCATTCACGCAAGGCTGCATCTATACTCCAAGGAATCTAAACATACTTTAGGCCAATCATTCTGAAGCAAACCACAAGCTGCATCTTTAGTGAAGAACTACAACAATCACTTCATGCACTCAAGCTGATAAACAGGACAAAGAACCAAAAGAAGAAAACGACACTCTGTTTTCTGAGTAGAAACCAGATAAGGACTCAGAAGCCTTTCTGATCAACCAAATAAGTCCAGAGATTCACTGCCAATCACTAAAGATCTTATAAACTCATTCTTAATTACCTTAGTGAATACTTCTCTTTACATTTCAAGCAGTGTGTGTACCCTATTTATTTTACACATACACTGTCTCCTGAGCTAAATTGGAGGATTCATAAATCCTCACTCAAACTCCATAACTCTTTGTTTCCCACTATGGATAGTGGTAGAGGTCAAGTAAGATCTGGACTGTTGTGATATGTTGTTTTTTTACCACATATAAATGGGGTAAATTACTTTTTACCTGGACAGTATTGAATTGTTGTTCAACCCAATCTAGGTTGTGGATCAATTTAAATAAATTGTTGAGAGGACTATGTCTCGGCATGAGACTGGACCTATTGGACAATTTTGATGTACTTTTTAGTTTAATTCATAAGTATAATATTTATATATGTCTTATTTTGCTGCTTATTTCTTTGAAATACTAAACTATTTTAAATCTACTTTGATAGTTAAATTAGAAAGTGTTTATACTTATTATAATCCAGTAAGTTAGTTTCAAAGGTTAATCTAATCTTCAGATTAAGTTAACTGAGACCTAATCAATCTTAGAGAAATTAATGGATCATTTATAATCTGTATAAATACACTATAGTTTAACATTGTTTTTAATTTGGTGGATATTAAGAGAAATATTTTTAAAAAAAAATTTAATTGGAACTCAATTCACCCCCTCTTGAGTATCCACTCTGACCAACAGTATGAATTCGAAAATCTATTTCATATTCCAAGGTTGTGTTATTTTTTATTATATATACTGCTTCTATTATGATTCATGTATTATGAACCTCCATTATTTATTATATGATACCTGTTTGTGATCTATTTTATATTGATTATGAATTTAAAATGTCAATATCATTCTCTCATATCATTATAACCGTGTTATTTATATTTTATCATTGATGTCTCTCTTCTTTACACTTACCATGAATCTGGGAAAACAATATATCTTGTTTTCTTATAGATGTTATAATGAATGGATTTATATGTGATATGTTAATATAGGGAAATATATATAAATAAATTTTAGGTAGATGATTTAGTTCATTTATTATCAAATTTTTTATCGTTTCATGATTCCATATGCATTGGACCTATAAAATTTTGCAATTGATCAATATGTTGTTAAAGAATTATTAGCGATTAAGATGTGATATTGATGTAAGATAAGTCTACGTATTTAAATTTACAATCAAAAATGTATTAGGTATCAGTAAAAAACATTTATGAGAAAATAATATTTAAAATCCTTTTGATTATCCAACTCATAGGATAAAATCTTAATGTAGGGGAATGTAATAGATTGTGTGGTTTACCTAGACATGCATCCATGTATTCTTAATAAATATTGACATGGTTTTGGTATAGATATTCATTGTGGTAATAACATAAATAGAGGGAGGTAAAATGGGACTTGAGAATTACCTTGTATATGACAACTGAACATACCGCACACCTAGTTTGAATCACCTGGGTAATATTATTTGGTTAATTCCAATTTTTCTTATAAATAATCATGAATGATTTGAATAGATGATAATGACGAATGAACATATTTATAAATATGGTTTGATATATAGAAAAATATTTTACATTATTTGGTCATTCAATAAATTATTTCTCATGAATATGTGGGTTCCTCACTATTATTAATGTTTATAACACTTTTATTTTTGGGTTTAGTCAATGGATTGATCCCAACTGAACCATTTTAATAAAAAATATAGTTGAAAAAAAACAAGCATCCTTTAATGAATCAAACTTTTATGGGATTTGGAATTAAATATATAATTATTATGCCCACATAATAGTATCAACCATTTAAATTATCTGAAATTCCAAGGGACAAATGTAGGAAAAATTGAAATGTCGAGTCCTTGATAAAGAATTTTTTAGAATATTTTATTACTTCAAAAGAAAAAATTATTATTGAGAAATATATTTTTAACATAAAAATATATTATCTATTCACCAGTGTTTAAAACAAGAAACTTTTATATTGCTTATTTATCATTTTGAAGTGGAAGAAGATCCATATTGTAATCTTAATAAGAATAGGAGTCAATAAAAAAATATAATTCCTTAGTTGGGATGAGTTTATAAAATTATTTTTTAATATACATTTACATAGTATTATACTAAAAAAATATAGAGAATTAAATTCTTAAACTCAAGCATATGGATTACGAACCTATTGGTAACTATTAATATAATTTTACAATACCTGGATTGTATGATTTTTTTTCCATCCTTTGTGAAATAAAAATTGATCATTTCTATAATGGATAAAACAATGTCTTGTAAAGAAGATAAAATTTTTATACATTAATGGGTAAGAATAAATCATTTGTTTTACCCCAAGTATCAATTGGAAAATTGAAATTACCACCATTCTCATTGTATTAGTAAGAAGAGGAAGATGAATTGTCTCAAAAACACGAATAAATCACATGTTGGAATTAAATTCATGTCTCATACATGAAACAAATATGTGAAGAATAATAAAAAAAATCCCTATGTTGATGTGTGAAGTGATTTAATTCTAAGAAGGATGGTCATAGTATATGTCACATTCAAAAGGCAATGAATGAAATAGTTAACATAGTAGAAGATAAGATGATTCCCATGAACACAATGATCACACTCTAGTGATCAAAATGTAAGGTTAGTGAGAATTCTTTGTATAAATTACTCAAATATGTGGTCCAATGTGACGATAATCCATAAAAATTTATGATAAAAATTGAAAAAAGGAATTATAACTAATTCACAAAGATTAAATTGAATCATGATATTTTGGGAACACCTATCCACCACCCCATATATGAGAATTTCATGTTTTTTATGAATGTACCATATGAATATCTTAATAAAACATAACATTATTTTGAAGATAGATTATATCCCACTACCTGTATTTTTTAATACTGAAATATCCTTTTTACTCTATTGATTAAATTATTATCCCAAGATTCCATTGTAATTTTTTTAAAAAACAAAATATAGAATTATATTTTAGAATTGTATATATATTCAAGTTATATTAATCTAAATGTTATGAAATCCACCATTGTCTTAACAGTATAAGGCTGAACACGTGTTCAAATTATGAGACTCCTCATTTGGGATTTTATGTGATTGGTGTTTATCAATGTTATGTATAAATTGGGATACATTCATTGTAATAAAATCATTTTAATTTTTTTTATTATTTATTGGGAAAATTTATTTTATCAGGAATGCCATTAATATTTTTAGGGATGTGATTAATTGTATTATTAACCATTAGGATTTATCATTAATTAATGCTAATGTGATTATGGGTTACTGAAATTTTGGAATTCATTATGAATTATATTGATATTATTTTGGAATAAGGATAACCTCAAATATAGGAAACAACATTTTTCATCCTTCACTATTGTGGGGCATGCATACACTTCCTAATGGTGACAAATATATAGTTCCTACCATTAGATCATGTGAAATAATTTTTTTAATGGGTATCCATTAATTGAAATAATATTTATGATGCATTTTATTTATGTGTATATTATCATGTTTTTGTGCATAGAAATGTTTTATGGGTATGAAAATACCGTTATCTATACGAAAATTCAAATGGTAAATGTGGGGTTTTTTATTAGACGCAATAAAATATATAAAATAAATAATCAAACATGTGTTGTATTTTGAAATCCTAATAAAGAAAGAAAATTTCATCTCTATTATAAAATAATTATCTTTGGAAAAACTAATCAGTATATAACTTTAAGAAATTTTAATTAATCAAATTGTACAACAATCATTTGAATCCAATCCGGATCTCATGTTTACATCGAATTTATAAAATTTTATTCAAAAAGACAATGATACAATGTTGAGTTTTCAACACTGCATATCATACTCAGAAACATTTTCTGTATGAGATAACAATTAAAACAATATAATATATAAAGATATATAATTTAATGAATTTAAAATTATTTTTTGATATATACATTCCTCTAGTTGATTTTACATAGAATATTAGATTTCAATCAAGGAATTCAGATTGATCGCTATGAAACCCTCTAGTAGAAAAAGTATAGTAAATAAAAATAATTGGGTGATTTTAGAGAAGGATATATATTATGACCTAAGATAGTTTTTGATATGGTAGAAAAGAATACAACATTTTAGAAACACATATGGTCATCACAATTTCAAAATAAAATTTATTCTAGAAGTCCCTGGGGTTATCTTGAATTTAATATTGGTGAAATATTATTCTAATAATTTATCTATAGAACAAGGTAATGTTATATGGAGATAATGTAAATTTAATCCCAAGGTATATCAATTACTTTTTAATTTATTATTGTCTTGGTATGGTAACTTTTTATTTTTCACTTCAACCAAGTTTCTCTCATGTGCACGATGTGTTCCATGTGTGTCTTTGGTGCATCTACACACGTGATCTGTCACATGTAATACACTTGGTGTTCATCCTAATAATTAAATATAATTCTTATGATGAACAACCATTAGATATTCTTGGATACATGATGAATTTTCTATGAAATAAAACCACTAAGATAGTCAATGTTTTTTTAGAGAAATAACAAGTTTGTGAAAGGAATGTGGGAAAACTAGAATGTAATGAGGTTAAAGTATAATCATTTTTTGATCAAAATGTGACATAATTAAAGGGAGAAATTAATATCAATGTTAGTAGTATTTATATCACTGAGATTTTATATATATATATATATATTTTTCAAAAAATATAAATTTCCTTGATTTCATACATCACACACTACAATTAGTTTTAAATAACAATAGAAACTGTTAATATTATATTCTAAATATGATCACAATTACCTGACCATTACACATGGAATCATGGTTATGCATGAACATATTTAAAGAATTATTCGTAATCATTTTATATAAATAATTTTATTTTTATAAAGATTATATACTTTTTATTAATGTCTTTATATTCCTTAGAAAATACTTTTCATTTCAAAAAATAATTTTAATTTCATTTTTATGAAAATATAATAAATTTTATTTTTTCAAATTGTGAATAGTTTTTATAAAAATATCAAATTCACTTAGTAATAAAAAAGTAAAAAATACCTTAGAGATAATTTTTCATGATTTCCTAAAAAAAATAATTTTTAAATGAATTGTAATAAATTTTTTTATTGAAATTATTATTTTTTTAAATTAATTTATAAGGTTATATTTTAATTATATTGTTTAAAAAGTTAACCAATTTTATTATAAATAATACAATATATGATATTGTAATAAATTTTAAATTAATTTTTTTATAAACAATTCAATATTTTGAAATGAACTTTTGGGGAAAACCAATTTACTCAATGTATAAAGGTTTAATTTTAATTAAATTTTTTCACATATGTGAATGGAATGTTTAAAGGACGATTCCATTTCTAGAATCATTATAATCGATAATATAAACTATGTTCAAAAATGTTTTTTCCTTAATGAATATTAATTTGGGTAAAGAATTATTTACCATTGTTATGGTTAAAACGAGTTTACCATGGGGTTGAAATAAAATACTAAGTGATGAAGGAACATGTCCATAAAACAATATCAAGACATATATTTACCATATAACCACAAATTTTCTGTAATGATTCAATTTTGAGGCATTTATAATTTCAATTATTTGTACACTTTTCTCTATTTAAGAATTTTATTTGTGTCCCCTACCACACTTATAAAATTACACACCCACTCTTCTATTTTTCAAACACCCAAACCCCCTTTTTTGGAAATCTCTAATCAAATATCATCTATAAATCAATATTCAGCTCCTAGAGTCCATGCGTTGATTATGAAACCCTAATAATATGGAATTTTGTATAAATTTAAAAATTTTCCCTAACATAGATGGGGTTTTTATGTGTATAAAAGATACTAAGACATTATATTAGGGCATTTCAATTAAAATTCTCTTCATCGGGAAATGTGATTTATTAGGCATCGATATACTATAATTAGGTGTACGTAGAACCCATTTTATATGATATATTAAAATTTTCATTATACTCATTATATTTTTAGTATCATTTAATGTTATTCTATTATGGGGTTTATGATTCAGAAAAAACCCAAGTGGAAAATGATTTATACAAAAATATAATTTCTTTCATCATTTATTATCATTAAGATTATGATGATATAATTTAATGATCTACCTATTATGAAACTCAATTATTTTTTTATCCTTTATTTATGTAATGATTATTAATCATTTCCATTCATTTTCATCTATTTATTTTTCATCATACAAAAAGAATCTATTTTAAAAAAATGGCCTTTATTTACTATTTTGTTAAAAAATTATTTCGCATCCATATCTAGTTTTTTTAAAATAATTATGAATGGTTTAATTTTCCTTGATTAATTTATAATATTATTTTTACCCTTTTAGTTTTCTTATGATTTTTATTAATTTAATCCTCATATCACTCACAAAATAATTCATTTTTTTATTTTATAGAAAATGAACTGTGAAATGTTTTTTTAATGAGTACAACATGAAAGTGATTTCCAACCATCTTTTTCAATAAATGATTTAAATTTTATATTTTAATATTAAAATAAAATTTTAAAATGTATATTATTTTCAATATATTGCCAGATTTTTTAGATTTAACCTAATGATTTTCAGTAAATTGTTATTTTCATCATGAAATGTTTCTTATGATCATTCAAAATCAGTCTCCATATATGATAAAATTATTATATGTTATTTAATCATTACTAGGGAAATATTCAAGTGATAACATCTTTAATCTATCTCTAGATGGTATATTATTTTTCTGAAGAGATATTTGTGAAACCCATTCCATTTCCACATTTTATTCCATTATTTTTTGATAAATGTTTAATGAAAACCATTTTTTTAGAATGTTATGAAAAACCATTTATGATCTTCTTTCACACATATTTTTGTCTTTCATTATGTGAAAGTAATTTACATTATAACATAAGATGGTTGTAATGTTGTTACCAAGGATAATGGTCATGTTATAACCAAAGAAGGGTGGTACATATATATCCCTCTAATGAATTGGATAATTATATGTTTTGTTTGAAATAGATTACATGTTAACATGTATATTAATAGACATAATTTCATGTAGATATGATTATGAGATGACATGATTTCATGTCAGTAATGAAATTATATAACTTATTTCAATTTATAAATGTTTAAAATAATATAAATTTATATATAAACCATAAATCTAGGACATATACCAATCTTATGATCCCAGGGATTATGTACTTTTATTCCACTATGTTTAATTTCTCGTAAAGAACCCTGATTTATTTAGTCACTCTTTTTTATGATCTATAATATGTTTGATGTGGTGATAAAATTCTATTCTAATGTTTTCATACCCTTAGGATAGTGTTATACCTATGTGATAATTGATATCTTATCTCTTTTCCCATATTGAAAATCAGTGTTATCCCTTTTTCATGTTTTCATCTCAATGATATTTAAATGTTTTTCTATTTTATAAATCTAAAAATTATTCTTGATATGATGTTCTTTGTGGGAGGAGATCTGATTCACCTAAAAAACATATGATTATTTTTAAATTAAAACTAAAAAACTCTACTTATATAATATGGGAATGTATTATTATGATATCCTGGGAATATTCACTTCTTAAGATTTCATATTAATATATGTGAAATTTTGGGTCTTTATATGAATTGTTCCTATAAATGTACATATATAATGGTTTACGAGGATAATAAATATTGGAAACAATTGGACCCATGGTAGAATAGAATTTCTCAGCCAGACACCACAACTAAAGTGGTTAATGATATTGATTTTATGAAAGGTATAATTATTTTTAACAAATTAATTATGAGTGATAAAAAATTAAATTATCAAAATCCATCATATCATTCAAATTTTCAATGATTATTCATTCACAACCTCAATGATTAGAGATTAAGTAATCAGTTAGAATACAAATTACTTTGATTATTATACTACAAATATATTAATCTTCTCAAATTTATGTATTTCCAAATGTAATTCTAAAAAATATATTTCATCATAATGGTATAATTTTATAGACTACTTTTCTTTGGATACTTTTAAATATATTATATATCAACTATATGTTTAGGAAATTAAAATTGATGTCCTAAATAAAACCATGATGAAATATTAATTAATGTATCATTCTAATTTTTTTTAAACAAAGTCATCATTGTAGGGTTTGATTTAGAGTAATGGGGGATATTTTGATGAAATTGTTTTGATGGAAATCTATATTAATGATAATACATTTGTAAAAGAATTATATTAATATAATTCTAAAAGAGAATCTTGTTACTCTCTAAATAATAACAATGGTTTTTCTTTTAAACTAATACATGGTAATATATTTATGTAAAATATTCCATATATAATATACCACACATAATTGGAGGAATTAATTTTGAAACATAAATATAATTTGTATATTGGTTTTCGATGGAAATGTGATCTAGTAAAGGTTGAACCATTTATTTTTGATTTATATAATGTTGTGTTAATAATTATTTGACTTAATAATCATGAGATTATAAAATTCATGATCAATTGGAATTATCCTCCAATATATATTGATGATTTATTTGTAAAACATCATGGGTATTACTATATCACCATGGTGAATAGTCTATATAGATATTATCAACTATGGGTAAATTGGAGGATGTACCCATCTTTTTTTATATATTTTAGAGGTAATATGACTTCAATGTTATTTATTTTGTATTTAAAAATTCCCATATTAGGATCCTCAATTTTGAAAATCAGAATTAGGAATTTTACATTTATTTTTTGTGGGTTATGTTTATCAATGATAATCTCATCTATTTCAAGGGAATGGAAGTAAATCTGTAGAATATTAAAATTTTGTTAATGAATTATGAATGTATAATATATATAATTTTATTGTTGTGAATTTTGTAAGAAAAATATATCCCTATTATAATATTTCATCATAGGTGATGGTATATATATGGATTGTTTTTAGAAAAAAGGTGATTAATGAATGTATTAGTCCAATATCTATAATATTTTTAATGAGTATTGATGGATTAACTTGATACTGTTTGGTATTTGTCCAAAAATTATCATTATTTTGAAATAAACTATCCCTTTTATTATTGAAAAGTT
Organism: Viscum album; assembly: GCA_963277665.1. Taxonomy (NCBI): domain Eukaryota; kingdom Viridiplantae; phylum Streptophyta; class Magnoliopsida; order Santalales; family Viscaceae; genus Viscum; species Viscum album. The sequence continues at coordinate 860,498,218 of OY728163.1, read as the reverse complement.
TAACATTTCTATAGACAAGAGAATTGAAATACAATTTAAAACATATTAAAAACAGGGGGTCACTATACATACACCCACATTACCATATCATAGAGAAATTTTTTTGATATATAGTGATTCATTAAATAATGACATCAATATTATTATCATGTTGGGTGACAAGATGAAAAAATATGACTCATTTAAATTAAAGACACATGGAAAATATTATCTTATACATGATATGTATATATAAATTGTAATTTTTTAGTAATAATTTGGAGAAAATATCTATATTGAGAAAACTATGTTAAATATTTTGATTAAATTGTTTTATCATATATATTCACAAAAAAAGGATTTGAAGATGAATCAAAGGAGAGAGTTAGATCATAGCATCAATTTTGATTTCTAAATACATTTCTATTCTGGGATGGTAAAGATGGTTGATGAGGCTCCAATCAGAAAGAACCATTCTAACTTATCCTTGACAATGATTTAAAATGATCTATTTTAAAAGAATATTCTATGGATTTAAAAGTAAATCATATGGGAAAGGACAAAATTATACCATCATTAATTGATTATTCTGCCATTTATTACGATTATGTTCAAGGATACAAAAAATTTCAATATGAATATACCAAAGAAGGTGGGAAATATTCTATAGTTTAAACACAAAGATGTTGTAAATATACGATTCAGAACACAGATATGTATCTCGAGAATTTAATTACTGGAGAATAATATTTTGGATGATGAACATAGATCATTATTTTATATTAACTGAGGAAACAAAAAGATTCATATATATTCTATGGATATCTACTTGTGGGATAACATTATGAGTTGGATATTATAGTATACATCTTGATTCTTGTTCATTCAGTAAGATATGGTTAAATTTATAAAGTATAAATTGATAATATAACCATTATAAATAGTTTTTTGGAAATTGAATAGAATAAAAATGGAAATAATCATTGGTCTTCACATGTCCTCTTAATGAGTCAGTGATATATGGAATATTGATGATCATTAAAAAATGTAATCATGTTAGTTTTATATTCATTATATTTATAACTCAATAAAAAATCATATATATATATATATAATGGAATTAGTGAGCCTTCCAAGGAAAATATAGACAATTTTACTAGATTGTGGTCAAAGGATCACTACATTGTTATGGATAATTATTTAAAAAATTAGGACTTATAAATGAATTTATTTAGGAATTAGAATCTTTACAATGAGGGTAAATGAAAGTAATAATTTATAAACTTGATGACATGTTATGAAGTTTCATTTGGGATTTCAATTGTTTCTGGGATCAACATCTTAATCTTGTCATGTAATCAATTAAAAAAATTTGCTCAAATGGATTCGTATAAAAAAACAAAACGGTATGTGTGAGAGGACATGTATGAATCCAAAATGATGTGATTTATTTATAGAGTAAAAGTTATTGAGAACTGATATTAGTCAGAATTTTTAGAGAATTTAAAACCATATAACCATATATTAATGTCAAAAAATAGAAGATAAATTTTGATAATTTCCAATAAGATCATTTTTATGTTAGTGAAAAATAAAAAATTCAAAATCCTATATTAATGAGTTTTATAACACCCAAAAATAATAAAATAAGAACATTGTATTTAATAGTGTACATGGAATACAACACCTAGTCTATAAAAGAATATAAAATCTCAAAACATAATGACATTTTTGAATATTTAAATAAATCGATTATATGGCTTGTAATTCAGGCACCAATTAGTTATCTTGTGTTACATGAATGAATGCCATTGTACTATAGATTCTATTACATGCAAGATAATGTTTTGATAAAAAAGAACATATTATTAGGGTATTTAATATAATAAAATAGTACATTTTCATTAGATATGTGGTTATGAATATGATTAAATAAATTATTGAAAATATATTGTTTAATTAATTTGTTTCAAATTATTTACAAATAAATATTAGAACTACTTGAATATAAATTTAATGTTAATATATAAAACAATTTTTATGCTCACAATGTCATTTTATCCTAATAAATTAAATTATTTAAATTATTTGATTGTTATTAATGTAATATATATATTATATATTATTTTTTTTTTCATTAATGAAATATATTTTACAATCCTAATATATGAAAAAAACAATATTATGAATAAAAATCACTTTTTATAATGTCACTTTTACCACCTTTTAATAGAATAAATTTTGTAAAACCAATTTTTTAAATTTTAAATTTTTTAAATGTCATAATATTCATATTTTTCAATAGAAAATGTAAAAATTTTCTTATGTTGATCTTTTTTTATTTTTTATGAAGTATCATTTTTTAATGAATAGTGAAAAATATTAACTTATATTTTAAGACATATTCTTCATATAATTTATTTATATGGATAAATTATATTTTATATTGATTATAAATTAATATAATATTAACTATAAATAAATTAATCTAATATATTTCATATAAATCCATCTTAAATTGAAATTTTATATAAAACCATTAAAAACTATTGAATGTTTTTACTATAAAACCCAACATTGACATCCTTTATGTGAGATTAAATTTAAATTAATTTCTACCACTTTAATGATTAAAAATTTTGAAAAATGGATTCCATATATTAATTCATAACAATTTATAATTTATAATAAGTACAAATTTGTTTTTTAATAAAAATATTACTGAAAGCGATTCAAAATATTTACAACTATTAAGAGAAAAACATCTTACCCAAAGACTAAACCTTAAACATAAGCCCCAAGATTAGATATGAACTAGTAAAAAGTAAATTGTATGTTCATATTTATATAATAAACTTGTTTTCACGTATTTGGATTGTTATTGGAGCTACATGATATTAGAAAAACTTGGAAGGAATTCCTTTTTAAAATAATTTAAAGGATGACATTCCTCCTCCATTATAAAGAGGCACTCATCCATCACATTTATTCAAAACAATCAAGCCCTTTGTGTCTCCAAAACATTGCCCAAATAATCTCTATAATTCCCTCACCAAAATGTATAAGCCATCAATTGATATTGATCCAACCAAGGAATAACTTTTGATAGAAACCAACCAGAGTTACCTGAGAACAAGGTAATATTTTTGAATGATCACTTTCATTTGATTTTAACATCAAAAAATTAAATTATTTTAATTAAATATTTATATAAAAAACTTTGTATATTAAATATATGAAAAAGTAGTAATTATAATTTCATATATGTAATATTTTACACACACCCAAAAAATGGGATTCTCGACCATCCTGCGTGTGTATAGTGTACTACCGCCTCATGAACAGAGGTTGATATTTCTTCCATTGACACTTTTTGAGGATTGAATAACAATGTATTTATAGTCAATATTTGAGTTAAATTATATTTAAAAATTATTTATGCTTCAATAATTCTTATACTACTCATACCATCGTGTGGTCCATTTTGTTGGAATACAATAACATCGTTTGTGCATATGTGGATTAGCACCACCAAAAAGTGATGTGATTCATTCCGAAATTACATAATAAGTATTACGAATGGTGTTAATAAACATATGTGAAATATATGACATAAATATTACAATGTTGTTATAATATATATATATATATATATCATTTACTTTTAATTCTATTAAATACAACAATGAAATGAAAGTATCATCCATGTGTACATATGACCATCTATTTCCTTTAATGCTGCATTTAATTTCTTATATACAACTATTATGTACTTTTTAAAATACATGTAGAATTGTTTTATATGATATTTATATAATTTTTTATATTATGAATATTTTGAAATCATTATCAAATTAATAATTTCAACATGTATCATGTCCGACCATACTCGAAAAACTAGTCAATTAACTCCAAAAATTGGTGAAGTAGTGAATGGTTTATAAAAAATAGGTAATAAGATATTACATGAAGATAATATATGAAATGAAAAATATTATAATGGTTTTATTGCAATTATTTATCATTTTTAAAACCCTTACACATGAGGTTAATATATGTTTACCAAAAAAGTAACACAAGTTAAGGGAGTTTATCTTAATTTACATTCCATTAAGACATATATTTTATATTGAACCAATTCACATTTATGTGGGGAATATAACACCCATTTTAAATTAATATCATTATTTACTAATAAATCATTTTATCTTATGTTTTACAATGAAATATCTCATCCATGGGTTTTATGATGATATTTTCCAATTGGTGAAATTTATCTATACAATGTCACATGAATTTGTGATTGTTAACTTTATAGTAAGAAAATAAATTTATTTTAATCATTTTCCGTATAAATTTCCATAAATATCATCATTATTCGGTGATTCATATTATAATTTATGAAACCATATAACATTTTTATATAAGATTCTTACATTTATAGTTATTTTATTATTACGGTTGGTCCTAAATATTATATAGCCCCTTGATACATCAATATGTTCTCATGTGACAAAAAATATATCCATATTTAATGGGTTTCTACCTGCGGTTTTAAACAATAGTTTAAATGGTCTTTGAATTATTGGTTTCCATGTGCCCTAGACATGAATCAAATAAATAATCATATACATAATATATATCTTAGTTATTATTTTTTTGCATGAAAGAAATTTTAATTTGATAAAATATATTTATTTAATTCATTATTAGTTTATTGATTATGTTTATGTGTTTTAGTTATTTAATATGACATATTTCTCTTACCTAATCTATTTATTCAAATGACATGTGTTCTAAATTATATACCACTACATGCTAATTTATTATTATTGATTAATTATTTCTTCAACTATAAATACTCTTAATGATCATTTTATCTCACCCTTAATATGTTTCCATTCCACATGTTATGAATATGAATCCATCAAATGAGTTTCAAGGATGATAATATTTTTCTTATGTAATTAATTATTTTATTTTCCCAATGTATTATGGTTATTATGTAATTAATTTGGTTTCTCAAAAATTATAAACTATTTGGTCCCTCTAGGGTGGATACCTAGTAATCATGCCAATATATTAAACTAATACAATTTCTTTAGACCTCTAGGGTTAAGGTATTACAATTGGAATCAATGTATGTTTTGCAAAAACCATGGAAACTATATTTAGAAACACATATTAGAGAGCATAAACCCAATATAGAATTTAACTATAAGTATATATTTATTTCCAAGAATTTTTATAACATATAGATTATGTTGTATATCCATGAAATACATCCATATCTGGATACTATATTTGGATTTAACTCTGGCATATATGTGCCTAGGGGTAACAACTATGAATATGTCCCGCGGGCATGACTTGACATCATAATTTGCTATTTGAAAACAACCCTTATTTAAAACATGGATTTACGCTCCCGAGGGAATTTCATTAGATAATTCCAAATTACATTAAAAACCATTATAAAAGATTCTAATATAATTATATCCACAATGAGACCATGTTAATTATTATAACATTAGTTATGGAAAAGTTATTCCATTTATTGTAATTGTTTCACTAATTTTAGGAATGTAAAATATGTTACATGATGTTATGATATAATCTAGTATATTCCATATTTTGGTAATGGATCATGGAAGGAAGAATGGTAACAATACTCATGTACATGTTTCCCTACTAAGGAAGTCTATATATATGGTATATAACTATGAAATTTATGGATATATTAGGGAATCATAATTAGGTTATGACACATATTCATTCTTATATGGGGAAAAATGTTCCACAATGATATTATCTATGTAGTATCACATTATGCGATAGAATCTATTATCATTTTGTGGGACTACTAATCATGTTGTTGTCAATATATGAATAATATCTTTGTATAAGAGATTTATTATGATGGGATGTGGTGAAAAGGAGATTGTTACCCATATAGTGTATTTTCTCAATATAAATGTTGATAAATGGTGTTTATTGATCTAGAATGCTAAAAATGAACAGGAAATAAAATTAATGGAATATAATTTTTGTATGGTGACATTGTTTGAAAAATATTTTCCTCATGATAAAAAAGCTTATATAAATATAATGTTCCTTAGTTTTAAGAAAAATGTGGATGATAACATCTTGGACTATGAATATACCTTTAATATGATAAGAATGTATTCTACGGATTTCTTACAAAAAACAAAATTAATGATTTACCACTTATTGGAATGAATGAAGGCATGTACCTTAAGGGTGATAGTGTCTCAAACCTTTTCATGATACAATGAAATAGTTTTATGTGTTATCATGATAGAGAAAGTGTTATCCTCGAATTATAAATTCAATGGGATGAAAGATAAAAAGGGAAAGAAAAAAAATAATTATAAGAGGAAGAATCCAAATAAGGAATTACCTAAATGTAATAAATATGGAGATTATCACCCTAGTAAATTCATAAATGGATTGGGAGTTTATTTATATGTTTGAAGAAAAGGGTCATGAGGTATAATAATTCATAGGGAATAAGGAAAATATTATTATTCAGTGTATCAAATAAAGGGATATATATAACGACATAATAGAATGCCCCAATAATCCATGGAATATACCATAGAAGAATAAAATGGCTCAATGTGAAGAATATTATATTGATACAGATAATTTTTGATGATTAATTTTAACCTGTATTTGGATAATTAAATAATGTTTTGGATTTTTTTAGGGTTTCATAGTTATAAGTATTATGTAATTTATATGTATTGTACTAAAACAAATTTTCACCAAGGATATAAAATTAATCATTATTTAGTACTTGTAATCATGAAAATTGACTCAATAGCATGTTTATACTTTTTTAAAACACATAGTGGGGTGATAGATTACCTGTAACAAGTACCTAAATATGAGACAATGATTTTTGGTAAAGGGAATATTGACATTGATATAGTAAATTGGATACTATTAAATACAGTATAAATTATTCTAAATTAATAAAATAAAATATTTTGAAAGATAATAATTTATGAAATTGTTAAAGAAGATGATAAAATGAGGTTATAGAGTCCAACATGTTACTTAACATTATGATGAAAATTCTGCTATGAAATGAGGTAGAAATGGTTCAAGAAAAATCTAATGGATAATATTGTGTTTATGAAATAGAGATGTATATTTACATAAATTTATAAGGATCTATAATAGTATACAATTCTATGGAAATGTTCATGAATTTTTCCCTATTATCATCATTTTTTATTATAAAAATGATCTTTACTATGACATTTTGATTGTTCTTTATTGGTCAAAAACATACTCATTAATATTTTATCTATCACACTACATAATAACTTGATAGTTATATTTCTATTCAATAAATATGTTTTCCCAAATGCTCTCCTATTAGAAAGCATGTTTTTGTGACCATTTCATTAACTTTGGAAACAAATTAATAATATATGATACTGAATAATTTTATAAATTAGTCCTTTTTTCTACAATAGTATGTTAGTATATGAGTCCATCAATTACATATTTCATGCTTAAATTTAGAGAACATAATTTGATTAAGGTGAGAAGAATTTAACACATCTAAATTATAATATAAGGACGTTTTATTTAATATTGTAACTCCCCAAGATTTCATAGTATGATATCACTTTAAAGACATTTAATAATTTGCATTAAATACAACACCGAGTTTGATCACACTACGACTTAACAAATTACTCATTAAAAAAGAGGCTATGGATAGAATTAACTGGATTTTGAATATTTTATAATACATATAATTTTATAATCCATATTATGTGTTTCTTAGACATCATATAAAACAAATTCATATTTTTCAGATAAAAGAAGCATTTTTTGAAAAATGAAATATTATTTCCTTTTAATGGATAACAATTTTTATAAACCAATTTATGACACTTTTATATATTAAATTAAATTTAATTAAAATATTCTTTATAAGAGGGACATAAAAATATAGTTTTTATATTTTTGTGATCTTTTCTGTTTACTTTCATATTTCTATGAATTGTGAAAAATATAAATATTAATTGAAAACATGTTTTTTAATTGAAATAATTTATACATTTAAATTATACATTTTAGTGGTTTTAAAGTATCATTATATAAAATTTTAATCATTTAATGTAATTTATACCATTAGAGGTAATTTAATATTTAAACTGGAAAAAAAACTATCCATCTTTTGATAGTTATTATTTCATAAAAGTAGTGTTTTCGTTTTGACCCCTAGAATAACTTTTAATTTAATTTCTTCCACTTATGTGTTTTTAATTTTTAAAAATATATTTCATATTTGGTATCAGGAGGTCCGAAATGTGTAAATAGGTAACATTTATTTTTAGATATTATGAATATTTATTTCAGAAAATATTATATTTACCATGTTTAAATGGTAAATCTGGAAGATAAGGGTAATCAAATATATTATAATAATACAAAATTACCCTAAAATCTATCTTATTCATATTTTTTGGTACATTTACGACCATGGGTATTATTGGGTCATTTATTGGTCCACATGGTGCCACTTTAGAGTGATAATGACACTTTATATTAATTAATTTAATGTAATGACAAAAATGACATAAACAAATCTCTTTTAGTAAACCAATTTATATAAGGTGTTATATATGTTATCCTTTAGATTATAAATATTCATTTCATAGGAAAATTTATTTCCTACATCAGGGTAATTTTTTAATTATTTTTATACAACAAATAAATAATGTTATTAATGACACAATAATGATGCAGTGTTTACCTCATTAGTGAATGATTTAAATAAATGAGATTATAAAAATTTAAAAAATTTCCAAAACCTATCCAATTATTATTGTAAGATTTTATTTCAAAACAGATTCATGTTATCATCTACTTTAAGTAGTTTTGTACCTTTATAAACCGAAATTTTTTATATAATAAAATAATATTTTCATTCTTTCCTAAAGAGCCCCTCTCCCCCCATACAAAAATCCCTCACCTCTAACCCATTTCTCACTCCTATCGAGCCTCTTGGCTCATCCATCCTATAAAAAATTAATCTCTCTACATCACTATATTATTCTTACAATAGATACCTTATCTAGAAGGAACTTCAAGGAAGCATTTTGGTTCAAACCAAAGAAGGTTACTAGAATTAAAGTTAACATCTATTCTTAATTTCTTTTCTTTTAATTTACTTATCTAACCCCCAATAGTCTCTTTATTCCTTTTTTATAACAACACAAGTATCCTAATTATACTAGGTTATTGTTATGAGAAGTATCTAAACTACACTTATACACACCTCCATCTTCTGGGTATAAAACACAATGTTTCTGTGGACGGAGAACTACTGCCTCACGAAATGATGATTGTTAAATCTTCTACTAACACCTATTATGGTGGACATTATGATGAAACTATTATTATATGTGATATTTATGATATTTAGGTTATCTATAATCTTATGTAATAATAATTTATTGAATACCATGATTCTTTTCATTTTTTTATATACAATAATTTCATGTAAGGAAGTGAGGACTACTGCCCACTCAAAGTGATATGACTCGTTCATACAATACATTGAATGTATAAATGATTCTGTTAATGAAATTACGTAACATAAATAAAATATTATAATATACTAAATTAATAATATACCAATGTGTCATTTGGATTTAATTCCTCAATCTAATTATTATTCGAGATTGTTTATGTGTTAGTTTTTACTAGGAAATATTTATTTTCCATGTCAATGTTTCATAAAAGTTTTTTCATTGGGATTATTTTTAAGGGACTCTTTTACTAAATCATTATTTTAAATGATTTAATGATTTGTTCTAATAAACTGTTATCATTAATGTCCATGTTTTCAAAAAAAATTTAAGGATTTATTTATATGGAAATGAATGTCTTAAAATGTTAATTCCTTTCAAATATTTCCTAGTGGTATGGTACACAAATATACAAAACTATCTTTTAAATGGATTCCTTTATAAATTGTGTGACATTTAAATGATTTCATGAAAAATGTATGTTTCTCTCAATGATTTTTAATGATCATTTTCAACTATGTCAACATACTTTATGAGATATTATTCTTAATCCAGGTTGATTTATTATAATAAAATATTTCATATTTTATTGAATGAGTTATGATATGTTTTACTATGGATGTTCTATTTTTATACCATTCATGGGTTTTGTTGAAAGTATTGACATTTCTTATGATAGTTTTAATTCTAATGTTTATGATTTGTTTAAAAATTTCATATGATGAATTCATTGGATTTAGTAAGTGACGAGTGGAGCCCGTTATTCCCTATCGATGCATCAATAGGTCTCACAAGACAAACAAGTGTCTTGGGACAAGGACATGAAAAAAATTATATTTTTAGTCTTGACATGAGGACTTGACTATGTTGTTATGATGTCCGGGAGTATGCATTCCATCATTGTAAAATTAGCTAGTATTATTAAATGAGACTATTTGAACTAGTATAATATCCATGTGAGTAATTAAATGGAATTATTTGATTTATCTTTTCTATATTACTCTAAAGTTCATTTTTAAAAGGCTTTTGTTTTAGTTTTATACATAGACATAAATTTTTATGCATATTTATGAAATTTTCCCCTATATTGTTATCCTTACTGAGAATCTGAGCTCACTTATTTCTATTTTTTATTTTTCCAAGGATTCTAAGAAGTGTATTATGATTGATATGAAAGGTTAAAATAAGGGAATAAAGGCATTATCAACAGATTATTTATGTTTTTTTAATGTTATAATGTGTAATTTTACATTCATGTATTTATTCTATTATCCATGATTGCTAAACTGATAGGTTTTTCTTGACTTGATTCATAGTAATCATAACAATGTATTAAAATAATGCACCAACTCTTGGTATCTAGGGTCATGGCATTACAGTTGTTATCAGAGAATGTTTACCAATAACCATGGAAAATATATTTTTAAAAACTATTATTATATAACATTACCCAAAGAAAGAATTTGAGGATTAGTATATAAGAACACCCAATAATTTTGTTAATTAAGAGATTTTGTGAATTTTCTAAGCAACACATCTATGTATGGATATGAGTAGGAAGAGGCTGCTCTAGCATAGATGAACCTAGGAGTGAGAACTCTGACAAGGAGTTTAGGGATTGACCTGTGGTATCCATGTACATGACAATTATCCATAATACACTCTTAGTTATGAAACTCTTAAGAAATATTCTTAGGATAATTCAAATTTTCTTAACAATCCATTATGAAGGACATAGGCATAAATAATTCGTCAATGAATTTTTTATGATTATATACTATTTGGACTATCATTTCAATTTACGTTAGGTATTTTACAAGTTTGGAATTATGCATTGAGATTCCTAAACTAACATAATGTATGCCATTGTTTAGAAATGGTGCCCAGTTGATTGGATCAGAACTCCAGCAATACACACGATCCAATGAGTAAGAAGAATAATATAATTCTTGGTATTAAGCCAAAATTTAGAGTGGAAATAGTCTCCCATATATTATCATCATATGATGAAATAATATCTTGTTTTAATAAGATATGTAAAGAATTATCTATGTCCTATGGCTTTGAAGGGAAGTTAGAGAATAAAAGGATGGTATAATGAAATTTGGATAATGGGAATAAGGGAATGAAAAATTTTCCAATATGTGATAATAGTGGAAAGAATAACCATGAAAAATAATTGAAGGGAATGATAGTTTGTTATAATTATGGAGAAAGAGGACACCATGTACGTGATTTCAAGGGTAAAAAAATGTTTTAATTGTTTGATAATTTATCTACAAGGATTTGGGACTCTATGGGAATCAATGTCCCAATCATCAAAGTAAACCGCAAATGATGTTGTTGGATAATAATCAAGTTATGATATTACCATAGATGAAGAGTAAGGACTAGTGTTCTTATTTAGATATTAATGAATTATGTTATTTGAGTGTTGTATGAATGATGTACTAGTTATAATAACTATATAGTATATAAGGACTATACTGTAGTACGATTTCATTCAGGATTTGAGATTCTGTGGTTCCATGAAAACTGACTCAATGGTATATTCAACATTTTGGAAAATAAATGGTTGAAGAAACGATAAATTTTAATATGGTATTAATATTGTGTTATTGATTTTGGAATAAGAGAAGAATTATTTTTATAAATAATATTGGATATTATTGACTACCTTGAAAATAATTAATGTTTTTTTATTCCATCTTTGTTTGTGATTACATCATATTTGGATTTATGGAGTATATCCATAATTATATGATTTACCGAATGAATAAAAATGTACAAAGATATTCAAATATGCTTTTCTGGAAATTCATTTTATTATCAGCATTTAAATAGAATACACGATGAAGGTATTCACATGTATATTATGGGACCTTCCTTAAAAATTTTGAACTGTGAGTTTAAAAAGAAGAGTTTTTGATAATTATAATGGTTTAAATAGATTAATATTGATAATGGATACTATTAATAAGGTTAAATCATTTATTAAAATTATTTTTTTATTTTCATAAAAAGCAAAACCTGGAGGTCGGGTGACAACCTGCCGCATCTAGCAATGCCGCGATACTTGAACCTGCAATCGAAGGGTGACAGTGGTACATCACCTACCGCTGGCATACATGATGTCCTACTTTCTATAATGTTGTTTTTTAAAATGGCCTAAATATGAATTATAAAGTCATTATTTTTAATACCAATATACAATTAGGATAAAAAGAATATTTTTTATTTCTATTATCTTTTGGAATGTATGATGAGTTTGTGGTAGGAATTTGTTGAAGGATGAATCTCTACTTGTCAAATATATTTTTTTCTCCTTTTAAATGAATATATTAATTCTTAAACTTTAGGGAAGGGGTCTCAAAACCTAAATTGTGTTATCAAAATACCTTATTGTTTTGTTTAACTGAGGATATTTTAAATCATCAGTGATTGATGTCTTTGAGGACCTCAATTTTACACTTGTTTGTGATTGATGACTTCAATCACTCCATATAAATAGTTACAATTTTTTCACCAATTATGTATCTCTAATTTCAACCAATGTTCTCCGAATCAAGATCATAATTGGGTTGTGACTTTTTAATTTCTTTTTCACTCTGATTAAGACTAAATTTCATTAACCCAATTTCTGATGTGGGTTTTCCACAAGGTATTTTTCTATATTTAGTCTTTTATTTTAAAAGAAAAATTTCAAATTCCAGGGATGCATATTATTGAAGGATGGTAGAATGTAACACCCCATGATTTCATAGTACATTATCTCTTCAAATAAATTCAACAACTTGTGTTACATGAAACACTGTGTTCAAGCGCACCACAATTTATCAAGCTAGTCATTCAAAACGTGGTTCTGAATATTATTAACTGAAACTTGAATTTTTTTTACTATATATAATTTTAGAACCATATTATGTGTTTTTAGACATAATATAAGAACAAATTAATTTTTTCATATAAAAAAAGAATTTTTTAAATAATACAATTTTGTGTCTCTTTAATAGCGAACCATTTTTTTAAAAATTTATTTGACACTTTTATTTATTCAATTTCATAAAACTAAATTATTTTTTATAATCATGACATAAATATTTAGTTTAGATAAAATTTTGGTACTTTTCAGATAACTTTCATATTTTCATTAATAGTTAAAAATACGAAATTTTAATTGAAAACTACTTTTTTAATTAAAATAATTTATTCTGTTTAATTATAAATTTTAGTGGTTTTTAACATATAACATGATTATATTTTTAGCATTTAATATAATTTAGGTCATTGGTTGTAATTTCACATTTAAACTGGACATAAACATGTGTCAGTCATTTTATAGGTATTATTTATTAAAAACACGATTTTATTTTTGACAATGGGAATTAATTTTATATTATATTCTGCCACTTCTGTATTTCGAATATGGAAAAATAGATTCCATATTTCTAATATGGAGGAAAAAAAAGTTTAAATAGGTAAATTTTTTAGACATTATGCATATTTACTTCAATAAATATTTTATTTACAATGGTTAAAGGGTAAATCTGGTAAATAAGGGTAAACAAATATTATTATATTAATATTAAATTTCCACAACATGTGTATTATTCCTATAAGATGATACATGTCCAAAAATTTTCATCCTTGGGACAATTGTGGGACCTCATGGAGCCACTTGATTGTGGTGAAAACAATTTATATTAATTAATTTAAATAAAAGACAAAAATGTCATAAACATATATCTTTCAGTAATTTTTTTTACAAGGTGTAATATAAGATATTTTTTCAACCATAAATACAAATTTGAAAGATAAAAATATTTCCTACATCATGTTATGTTTTATAATAATATATACATCATGTATATAAATTTTTTTATAATGAAATAATGATCCGTAGTTTACCTCGTGAATTAATGATATTAATAAATGAGATTATAAAAATTAAAACAATATCCAAATAATATCCATGTAAAATTAGATGATTTTAATTCTAACACGAGTCATCCTATCTTCGACTTTAATGAGTTTTGGATCTTTGGAAACCGAAATGTGTTATATAATAATATAATATTTTCAAACTTTCTTAAAGAGCCCCTCCTCCCCCTTATAATAATCCCACACCTCTAACCCATTTCTTACACTGCTCAAGCACATTGGCTCATCCAAAATCTACACAATTAATCTCCCTACATACCTCTCTTCCCCTTTTAAGAATTAACTTAGGCATAAGGCACTTCAAGGAAGTCTTTTGGTTCAAGCCAAAGGGAGTTACTCGAATTAATTGTACCATATCTTCTTAACTTCTTTTCTTTTATTTTACTTATCCAACCCCCATAAATCACATTATTCCTTATTTTTATAACATAACCAGTATCATCAATATACAATGTTGTTTTATGAGATGGATTTGAATAACACTTACACACCCCACCATTTAATGGCTATAGAACTTAATTTTTCTGTGGACCACGAACTACTACCTCACGAAATGATGGTTGTTAAATCATCTACTACCACCTCTTATGTTGGCCATTATGATGGAACTATAGTTATATGTGATATTTGTGATATTTATTTTATCTATAATCCTCTATAATTATATTTTATTGAATAACATTACTCTTTTCATGTTTCATATATAAGATAATTTCATTAGAGGAAGTGCAGATTACTGCACCCTCAAATTGATATGACTCGTTCATACCATACATGGAATGTATAAAGGATGGTGTTAATGAACTTACGTAACGTATAAAAAATATTATATTATACCAAAATAATAATATACCTTTTTATAATTTGGTTTTCTTTCCTTTTATAATAAAAATTGAAATAGAATTAGTATTCATGCGTACGTATGGATTAACTTCTCAACATACGCGATGAGATTCATTACCCATCATAAACATTCACGAATAATTATAATTTTATTATTAAAAATAATTTTCAAGAACTTAATACCATTCTAGATATGAATCAAATTAATCGTATCCATAACAAACATGGATTATGTAACAAAACATATATTGGAAAACGAATCAGTTAACACCTGAAACAATGATACTACTAAAATATTATTAAGAAAGAAATATTAGAAGGTCATATATGATATCCAATTTATTTTTGTGGTTCGTGTATAATTTAATAATAATGATTTAACTATTATAGATGAGGTTAATGTACCCTCAACCAATGAAAAGTTCAATGTAATGGTTAATTCCTAAATCTCATTATTATTTGAGATTGTTTATGTGTAGTTGTTACTGGGACATATTTATTATTCATGTCCATATTTCATTAAAGAATTTTCAAAAGGGATATTTTTAAGGGACTCATTTACTAAAACATCATTTAAAATGTTTTAAATATTTATTCTTATAAACCTTACTCATTAATGTCCATATTTTCTAAATAGTTTTAAGGATTTATTTATATGGACATGAATGTTTTAAAATGTTAATTACATTCAATAGTTTCAAAGTGGTTTTGGACACTTTGATTCAAAACTATCTTTTAGATGAATTCCTTTTTAAATTTTGTGACATTTAAATGATTTCATGAAAAATTTTCATTTCACTCAAGGATTTTTACTAATCATTTCATCTATGTCAACATCCATTACGGGATATTATTATTAATCAAGGTTGATTTATTATAATAAATTCTTCAATATTGTATTGAATGAGTTATGATATGTTTTATTTTGGATGTGCTATTTTTAAACAATTCATGGTTATGGTTAAAGTATTTACATTTGATATGTTATTTTTAAAACGAATGTATATGTTATGATTAAATTTTTACGAAGGAGGAATGCATTGGACATTGTAAGTGAATGATGGAGCTCTATATAGCTCCTCGATGCCTCGGAAGGTCTCATGAAAAAAACATGTTTATTGGCATAGGGCCTTGAAAAACTATTATTTCTATTTTTGGAATGAATCCTTGACTATGTGGTTATGATGTACAACATTATTCTTTCGATAATTATAAAATTATCTACTGATATTATGTGTGATTATTCTACAAGTAGAATATCCATGTGAATAAGTAAATGACATTATTTGATTTATCTTTTACATATTATGCAAAAGGTTAAGTTTGAAAGTATTTTTATTTAGTTATATACATTTCCTAAAATGATTATACTTATTTATGAAATTTTCTGCTATATTGTTATCTTTATTATGAATCTGAGCTCACCACTTTCTACGTATTATTTTTTCTTTGTTTCCAAGAAGTGTATTATGTTTGATATGAAAGAGTAAGCTATGAAAATAATGGTTTTCTTAATGTATTATTTGTATTGTGTTTTATGTGAGAAATTTTAATGTAACATTCATATATGTAATCTATTTTCCATGACTGCTAAATCAATTGTTTATTCGAGACATTATTCCTTGTAATCATGACAATGTATTAAAATAATTCACTGACTCTAGATAACTGGGGTCGGGGCATTACAAATATTTCTTACAACATGATACACCAAACATAGAAAACATTATGACATACAAATATATTAATATATATTTTATTTTTTTAGAATAAATCTATTATATATCTTTCAATTCATGAATTACGTACTTATCTTATGGTACATGTAATAATGTCTTTGGTTGGATGATTGTGTAACATGCAAGAGAGAGTTTTACCAAAAAAATGATATTATTAATATATTTAATATAATTAGATAAAAAATATTTGTTAAATTTGTTGTTTAAGAATATTATAAAATAACTTATAAAAATATAATTTTTAATTTAATGGATAAAATTAATACGAAAAGAATATATGAACCAATTGAATATAAAGTGAATGTTTTTAGAAAAAACAATTTTTTTGATCACAATTACATATTATCCAAATAAATTAAATTATTTATAATTAATGTTTGATATTAATATGATATACTTACTTTATATTAGATGAAATATTTTTTTCTTTCATCCAATATTTTTTGAAAATAATAAGATATGAACAAACCCAATATTATGTATAAAAATATATATATTTATGGAGGAAGATTTACAACCATTTAATTGTGCACAAATATTAAAAAAAATTATCAATTTTATAGACAGTATATGAAAAAATAAAATTCATATAGTAAATTTTAATGTAAAAATTATCTCAGGATAAACTTTCTAAATTTTTCTATGATGTTTAATTTTTAATGAATTATAGAAAAAACTAAATTTTAATTGATTTTTTTCATCTAATTTATTATAAAAATAAAAAATATTTATTTTTTATAATTAAATATATAGAAAATTTACATAAATCAATCCAATTCATATAATTTTAATAAAATTGACATTTAAATTTTATATAAAAACATTTCAAGCATTTTAACTTTTTACATTAAAACTATGCACTGTCTTCCAAATTATGGGATTAAATTTAAATTAATATATAATGCTTAATTTATAGAATTTAGAATAAAAAGTTCTATGTTTGTAATAATAGTAATTTATAATGTATAATATGGTCAATGTAATTTTTACCAAAAATATTTGTAAATATGAATAAAATTTTGTAAAATGATTAAGAGAAAAATATGATTAACAAATGACTAACCATTAATCATCTAGAAAATAATGACCCATAAACTTGTCCAAAATAATTTGGATGATAATATTTATACACTATATTCCCTTTTATTTTATATGTACAACTATTTGAGCCACATTACATGTGAAAATCATGGGTGGAATTCCCTTCTCAAAACATTATATGTATTCCACCCCTTATCAACTATAAAAAGGCACTCACTTGTCCCATTAATTTACACCTCTCAATAAAATTATCTCGACCAAAAAATTAGAAATATGATTAAAAATTCCCACCCCTATCACTATAATAATTAAATTGAGCATAAATTCATCCAAATAAATCTTTTTCTATAAACCAAATGGAATAACCACATTACCAGGTAACATTCTTCAATGATAACGTTTTTCATTTATTTCTCAAATTATTGATATATTCTTAATCATTGATTATATAATTAATCCAATATATTCAATATACTAATATTTTTTATTCTAATAATCTTACCTACACTTTATCACACATCCAAGAAATGGTATATGCAATACCCATCATGTGTATGGCGGACTATCACCTCGCAAACCAATGTTGTTCGTTTTTCCATTACAACCTTTAATGGTTGTAATATAATTGGATTGACAGTTATATATATTATATTTTGGTCACTTATAATGTATTTATGATTCATATATATTCACATAGCTATGACCTTATAGTGATTGATTTTGTGGGAGTTGGATCACAACTATTGTGGATGTCTGGACTATCACATCCTCACAGAGATGTGATTCATTCACACATTACATAGAATGTATTAATAATGTATAAAAAAATATGTGATATATATGAAATAAATATTTTACAAGAATTATGATATAAATTCATAACATTACATTTACTCTTTTTAATTTGAAAATGAAATTGAGGAGGCATTCATACGTATGTATGACATACTTTTCCCAGAATGATGCATTTCATTTCATGCCCCTATATATTATGGATTATTATAAATACATATATAATAGTTATATATCATACATAAATACTATTTTTAATTGAGTAGATGATTAAACCATGATCTAATTAATATGAACAAAAAGTAAAAAGTCAAAAATTTCTAAAAAAACTACCCAATTAACACACGAAATGGGGAAAATAATGAAAGATTATTAACAAATGGGTGATAAGATATTATAATAAGATTATATATGATTATATAACTATTCGTTTGGTTCATTAATATCTTATTATGATATTTAATACCCATATAAATGAGGTTAAATGTTATAACACGGGTCATCTTTTCAGGTATGTTTTCCTTTTCTGGTTGTTTTTTAGAAAAATGGTAAAATCTGGAAATTTTCAAAGTACACATTGTGTACTTTATGAGTACACACCATGTACTTTACAACCACACAAGGCCGTGTGCTGGTTGTGTCCGGGCCACACACATGTTCGTGTGGGGTGACATGGAGCCCGCTTAAAGTGATGTACGGAAAACCAAGGTACACGCCGTGTACTCTAAAAGTACACGCCATGTACATTTATTTTTATTTCATTAACCAGACTGGGGTCATGAATTATCCCTGTTTTCATCTTCTTCTCTGCCTAATTCCACCCAGAGCGTCTTAGGTGTCCGAATCTTCTCCGAGCCACCGATCTGTCACCGGCTATTCGAATCGAACACTGTCGGTTTCAATAGAATCGCAGCAGCGTTTTCTTGGTTCTTCATTGGCTTGGTTTTATGATTCTTCATCTCATGTGTGTTATCTGAGGTTGAAAATTTTAGACATTTTTTCATAACTAATCTGTTCTAGGCTGATTCATAGGTTGAGGTTCAAGAATATCAATCTAGGAGGATCGAGGAAGGTGGTTTGATTCCCTATGTTGAATGTCCTTGAGTTTTTGTGAAAAAGTGTCAGATATCCATGTATCGGGTATATCAGGTTAGAGTTTTGAACCTGTTTTAATTATCTACCTTAGATTTCTTGTGTTCATAAGGCTATTAGATTATTAATTTTTTCTTGTTAGCATGTTAAAGGATCACCCCATGGGTTTTTTTCATTGTTTTGGCTATTTATCACAGTTTGGCTTAGGTTGCCTATGAGTAAATCCTTGTTCCCTTGATTTCTTGCCTTGATATAGTTGATTTCATGCATTTACTACTGTTTATATGCTTTTGATGCATTGTATCTATTATCCAAGTAGTGTGCTGAACATACTTAGGGATGCTACGAATCGTTTACGTATGTTGGCTTTTACTCAGGGCTGTGGGAACCTGGTGTTGTTAGACCATAGGAGGAATTGATGTTGAGTGCTTACTCAGAGGGCTTTTTTAATTATAAAAATTATGGGACCATAAGGGGGATTGACCTTGTGATCTCTCTGAGGGTCTGATAGTTATCAAATCGATACTAAAAGGGGAATTAGATGTATGTACTCCCTCAGAGAGTCTGTAGTATCGCTGCAAGACCATAGGGGGAATTGACGTTGTGTACTTACTCAGAGTGTCTTTTCCTTTGTTCGAATTCTTAACCATATGGGGCTGCCCACGTGAGCCATCCAGAGGGTCCGTGTAATAAATAATATTGGTTAGCTGTGATGAGTCCACCAAGCCAATGAACAAGCTTGGGTTTGTAATTCATGTAGTTTAGGTAGACTGCTGAGATACAAGTTTTGTTACATTATATGTCCTTTGGATATATAGCTATTTGATATATTCTTTGGTTGATGACTAAATAATTGAATTAAATTAGTTAATAAACATGAATGGAGAATTGTAGGATTGTTTACATTAGTGTACCTCTGTTTCTCTACTGCATTTATTTCCATTACTTTTTCTATATTGCTCACTGATAGTAGGTCATAGATCTTTTGGTGGATACCTACATGGATTAGTCTCACACCCTGTATGGGTCCTGCATTTCATCCCAAAATGGTTATATGGTTGCAGGTGTGGATAGGGATTGCGGCCCTTCTATATCAAGTGTGTGATTGCTGGTTAGAGCTAGTGAGCTTGGGATAAACCTTAGGCTTTCGATGCTGCTGGATTAACTATTTACTTTTTCTACTTAGGTTTCAGTTGTATTTTAGAATGTTGTTTTGTTTACTGATTTCCATATACATATGTGTCATGATGTATCATTATTATATTATACATTACTTCCGCTATTCAATTTTAGTTGATGTGTGTTGTACACTTATTCCGCTATTGTTAGGTTATTTTCCATCAACTGCATACATTACCAAATGAGATCATAGTTTCCCCACTGACTCACCTAGGCCCTCTCTGCTAGTCATCAGCCTCTCGAATTTGGGGAAACGCACTTGAGGTCATGTGGTGAACCGGGTATGGGGAGCCAGTTGAGTGGCTCCAGATTTGGGTCGTTACAAAGTGGTATCTGAGGGGGTTCTTTCTATTCTATTTCCTTACAGTTTGGTGAAAATAGAGGGGGATAAGAAGGAAAGCGTAGTTGGTACTTAACAATCCAAGGGAGAAATTAACCCGTGTATAAGTAAAAGCTATACTACCTTGTAATTTAACTTTTTAGTTTTTGAAAGTGTTAAAGTTGATTATATTTCACCGTTGGGTGATGCACATGTTTTGTGCTGTTATAGTTTATATGAATGTGGTTCTATTTCATTGAAACTTGATGATATGAGGGTATGTCATCTCATACATCATATAGACACTGTTTTGAAAAATCACATGCCATTCATATTACCATTCCATCTAGGGAGCATTAGAAATTCCATGCCGTTATGATAGATGTTGAGATAGATTATGCATGCTATTGTGATAGTTTTTGGGATAGAAATACCTGCTATGTTGATAGGGTGTTGTTTATCTTACATCTTATTTAGCATGGATTTCCAGCTATGATATTAGAGGTGTTACGGGCCCTTGAGGGTTGGAATTTGGAGGATCATGGGATTATCATTCCTTTTACTTGTTATATGCATTGTTATGATGTCATGCTTTGATTCGCGTAGAGTATTCCCCCCCACGGATCAGAATTTGACACATAGGTGCTGGTTTACATAGTTTTTCAGTGGTTTTGGGGAGCATTGTATGCCTACTGCCCAGAAACCTAGATAACACGGTGTGTGGCCTTATGAACACACACCTTGTGTTCTTCTGTTCGGGAAGAACTACTTTTCACGATTACACACAATGTACTTTGAAGTACACATTGTGTACTCTTATTCTGTGTGATCTGGCCGTGTAGTTGAACACATGGGCTGGGAAAATCCCAGGAACAACATGTCATGTACCATGTTGACCTGCCATGTAGTAATGCTCCATATGACCCTGTTGGGTAGTTGAATACAAGGGATGGAAACTCTTATGGACAACACACAGTGTACTTTGTTGACACGCCGTGTAGTTGTGGTCCATGTACCAGTCCGTGTGACTAACGACATGGACAAGGGAAAAACCTTAAGGACACATTATTTACGTTGCTGACACACAGTGTAGTTGTGGTTCGTGTACCAGTCTATGTAAATAATGACACGTATAGGGTAAAAACTTAAGGACATGCCATGTATTCGATAGACATTCTGTGTAGTCTTAGGCTGGGACAATATATGTGGCTTAGTCGTGTACGAGTAACCGGGTAGGAGGAAAAAGAATGGTACACACTGTGTATATGTAAGAACATTCCATGTAGGTTTTTTTACACAGCCAGCTTGGCCATTGCACACGCCCATGTAAAATCATTATGGAACATGTCGTGTATTGGGACTACACGCCGTGTAACATTGTTTTTCTAGTTTTAATTGTTTTTCCATTCTGTTCCTCTTTCACTCTCTTATGTAGAAATTGTGTTCGTTGTTAATAAGGGTGTTCTTTTGACCTTGCAGTGTCATTCCACCAAGATGTCCTCCCATTGCACGGTAGAGATATAATGATGATTGTATATCGGATATGTCACATGTAGTTATCCCGGATACTGGTGGAGATGCACAGTTCCATGAGGGATTCATGAGGTTCGTACAAACCTTTTAGGGAGCTCAAAAACCTTCCCAGTATATAATGCAGCCTACGTGAGTCTTCCAACATCATCATCCTCCCATGTTCTATGGGGATGGACGACCTCAAGCTGTGGAATCTTGGTTTGAAGTGATGGTTTCTATCTTTGATCATCTTGAGACACCCCCAGACAAAAGGGTGAATCTCACGACATACATGCTGCATGATTCCGCCAACAGATGGTGGGACATAGTTTCTCAGGATGGGCATCATCAGATAGTTTCTTAGCATGAGTTTCAACGTACATTCTAAGACTACTTCTACCCGACGACATTGAGGGCCAATAGAGCCAGAGATTTCATGAACCCACAGTAGGTTAATCTATCAGTTA
The DNA here is from genome assembly GCA_963277665.1 of Viscum album. Classification (NCBI taxonomy): domain Eukaryota; kingdom Viridiplantae; phylum Streptophyta; class Magnoliopsida; order Santalales; family Viscaceae; genus Viscum; species Viscum album. Next base: position 860,474,736 of record OY728163.1, on the reverse strand, counting down.
TAGAGTATTCCTCCTGTTTCATTGAGTTACATCATTTCACTCCCATTCTGGGGAAAACCGGGCTCTTCTTGTCGATGAAGTTTAAGGAGGGCCTCAGACCAGAGATCATATCAATGGTGAATATCTTCTAGTTGAGTTATATTTCATTGATATTCAACTAGGCGCTGATCAGGGAGAGGAATCTGAGGGATACTGGAGTAGTGATCCGGGGCGGTTCAATGTCTGGAGTTAGTACCCTTCCTTCTGACATCAGGAAGCACTACTAATAGTCTACACAAGGTTACCGGAGGAAGAGAGATGTTCCTTCAGGTAGGAAATTTGTGTGATACTAGTGTGGAAGGATGTGCATAAGAAGCCACAGTTTTTGAGGGACCCATTGGAGTGTCGAGCTTGCAGAACGAGGGGTCACCTGCAACGGTTTTGCAAGGTTCTTCTTCCAGCGGCTAGCGAAAGAAGATCAGTTTCGACTCCGCAAATAGGAGCAGGTTTACCAGTTCTGGTGCATACTGGGGGAAAGAGTTCTACAGGCTGTTCAGGCCAGGGTAGAGGCCATGGACACAGTAGTCAAGCTCAGGGATGATCAGCCCAAGGATCTCGGGATTCTACACAGGGCCATGGAACTGGCCAGGCATTTACAGTAGAGAAGATTCATCAAGAACAAGATCCTGGATGTTTCACAGTGCGAGGTATGATCTTAGTAGCCTTAGTTTTATCTTATTCACTTTTTGATACAAGAGATTCTCATAGAATTATTTCCATTCACACTGTGGAGATCCTTAGACTTACAATCTTTACTACTAAGGATATGATGACACTAGACAGTCCCTTGGGACTTATAACTGCTAGTGCGCATCAGTGCATGGAATTACCCCTTAAGATTAGTGGGTGTCATTTCTTGTGGGATCATTATTTCCTAGAGATGATAGGTAATGATTTAATTCTTGGAATAGATTGTCTAGTTCCTTTTCAGGCACTTGTCAATTTCTATCACCGCAGGATGAGCTTCACGTCACTAGAGGGTAGATATTTTCTTCACAAGGGCGAGTGGGATGTCCAGACAAGCAGAGTTGGACCAGAGCATCATGGTTTGGGAGGTGTTATAGCCCAAATTTCAATTTTATATCTGGATGATAAGGGGACTTCTCAGATGGATTTTCCTCCAGTGGTTGATCGTTTTCCAAATGTCTTTCCATAATACTTTTCAAGGTTTCCTCCAGAGTGTGAGGAAGAATTCTCAATTGAGCTTGTGCCATGAGAAACACTAGTATCCATACTTCCTTATAGGATGGCTATTCCTGAGTTTCAAGAGATCATTAAGTAGTTGGAGGAGTTACAGGAAAAGGTTTTTATCTGACCCAGTACATCTCCTTGGGGTTTTCTTGTTTTATTTGCGAAGAAGGAAGACAGTACTTTACGGCTTTGTGTGGATTATTGGATGATGAACCAGTTAACGGTCAAGAACTGACATCCCTTACTAAGGATTGATTATCATTTTGATCATCTTTGAGGAGCCAGGGTGTTCTCGAAGATCGACTTGAGATCCAGCTATCATCAGTTGCATGTCATACCATCAGATATACCTCTTATTGCATTCTGGACCAGGTATGGTATGTACGATTATTTGGTTATGTTGTTCGGTATCACAAACGTGCCAGCAGTCTTCATGGAACTGATGAATAGAGTTTTTCATCCTTAATTGGGTTCCTTCGTGGTGGTTTTCATGGATGATAACATAGTGAAATCTCACACTCGGCATGACCATGGTACTCATTTGATGATCATATTGTGTACACTGAGGGACCATCAGTTTTATTCTAAGCACTCTAAGTGCCACTTCTAGATGGACGAGTTTCACTTCCTGGGTCATGTCATCTCAGAGAAGGGAGTATCAGTTGACCCATAGAAGGTGAGATCCGTAGTTACCTGGGATCAACCGAAGAATGTCATTGAGGTATGTAGCTTATTAGGATTGTCTGGTTACTACAGCAGGTTTATACAGGACTTCTCATGCTTGGCAGTGCCGTTGACGGGCTTGACTAAGAAAGGTGTAAAGTACATTTTCTAAGAAGATTGAGATTCCACCTTTCAGGAGATGAATCAGAGATTGACATCAGCAATGTTTATAGCTTTACTAGAGACAGGTATGAGTTATATAGTTTTTTGTGATGCATCTGGCATCAGGCTTGGATCAGTGCTTATATAGGAGGATCATGTTGTTGCTTATGGATCTCGGCAGTTGAGGCCACATGAGAAGAAATATCATATGGACTACCTAGAGTTGGCTGCTGTTGTTTATGGTTTGCGTTGTTGGGGAAACTACCTTTTGGGAGAAAATATTGTGGTATATAATGACCACAAAAGCCTCAAGTAAATCATCATGCAGTGAGACATAAATCTTAGACAGTGGAGGTCAGTCGAGTACCTAAAGTCTATCGACATCGAGCTTTATTATATGCCTGGGAAGGGAAATGTTGTTGCAGACACACTGAGCAAAAGAACTCAGTTGCAGTCAGTTCGGGAGGCTAGCAGCGAGTGGAAGCTTATGGCTCTGTTCTATAAGATGCATTTGGAGGTGCACGACAGATAGGGACAGACGGTTCTTTCTTCTATAGTTGTTACCTCCACTCTTCTGCATCGAGTTAGAATGTGGTATCTATCAGACCCAAAAGGCCTAGTCCTCTGGGAGGGTGTGTCAGATGGAGACCCTACTCTAGGGTGGACTGTGCTAGATTATGAGGTGTTAATTTTTTTTTGGCCTTTTATGGGTTTTAGCAGATATACATAAGGATATGATGCTGGAGTTTCATGATTCATCTTGGGAAATTTATCCTGGTGTCACAAGGATGTCTCGAGACATACATCATCAGTATTGTTGGCCAGGTATGAAGAAGGATGTGGCAGGTTTTGTTATGTGCTGCTCCACCTATCAGCAGGTGAAGGCAGAGATTCAGCGACCTACAGGGCTTCTACAATATTTACCCATTCATACGTGGAAATGGAATGATGTCACGATGGACTTTGTTACAGGGTTACCAAGATCACCTCGAGGGAATGATGCAGTTTGGGTTGTAGTGGACAGGCTCGGGAAGGTTGTAATTTTCTTACCTATCAAGGAGACCTTCATTGTGGATGAGCTTGGGAGGTTTTACATTCATGAGGTTGTACAACTTCATGGGGCTCTAAACACTATCATTTTTGATAGGTACACCCGCTTTACTTCACATTTCTGGCAGGGGAAAGAGAGGGATTTGGGTACACAGTTACTTCTGAGTACAACTTACCATCCCCAGGAAGATGGCCAGTCACAGTGCATGTTTCAGGTGTTGGAGGACATGCTACGAGCATGCGTCCTTGAATTTAGAGTTTCAGGGGAGAAACAAATACCTCTAGTAGAGTTCGCCTATAATAATATTTTTCAAGCAACTATTCAGATGGCACCTTACAGTGCTTTGTACGGTAGGTCATGCCGATCACCCTTGTGTTGGCTGGAGGCGAGAGAGGTAGTTGTGCTGGGACCTCGTCTTGTTCAAGAGACTACAGAGCAGGTGTATTTGATTCAGAGAGGATGGTTACTGCAGAGTTTGATCAGATTTCATATGCTGATCAGTAGAGACGCCCTTTGGAGTTCAAGGTTAGAGATCAGGTTTTCTGGCATGTTACCCCAAGGTTGGGACATAAGAGGATTAGTAGACAAGGAAATCTTTCACCAAGATACGTCGGGCCATTTGAGGTTCTAGAGAGAGTCAGGATGGTTGCTTACAGGTTGCAGTTACCTCAGAGGTACCAGGCATGCATGACGCCTTCCATGTTTCTTAGCTTCAGACAAATTTCTTAGACCTGTCTCATGTTTTTCAACCCGAGGAGGTTGAGCTGGAGAAGGAGGTATCGTTCGAAGAGAATCCTATCAGGATTGTTGATCGGTGTGCAATGGTACTTTGTGGATGGTATGTTCCTATGGTTTGGGAGCTATGTTAGCACCTCAGTGTACTGAATGAGACTTGGGAAAGGGAGGCTGACATGCTATCACAGTGGCTTGAGTTGTTCGATGATTCATTTGCTGCACCTCATTTGGGAAATTTTGGGATGAATTTCTATAAGGTGGATGTTTTTATGATCTCGGATCATCGTTTCAGGTACATTTTCTATTTCTAGTCATTTTTTAGAAAAAAGGGGAAAATCTGGAAAATTTTGTAGAACACGCCTTGTACTTTTCTCCCGCGTGAGGCCGTGTGGTGGTCGTGTCTGGGCCACACACATGGTCGTATTGGGTAATGTGGAGGCCGCTTAAATCAGAGTACAGAAAAACAAGGTACACACCATGTACTCTAAAAGTACACGCCTCATACTTTTATTTTTATTTCATTAATTAGACAGGGGTCGTGACATAACCCTATTTTTATATTCCTCTCTGCCTAATTCCTACCAGAGTATTCGAGGAGGCCGAATCATCTTCAATACACCGATCTGTCACCATCTACTCGAATCGAATACCTTCAGTTGCAATATAATCGTAGCGGTGAGTTCTTGGTTCTTCTTAGGCCTTGTTTCCGAATTCTTCCTATCATTTGAGTTAGCTGAGGTTGAATTTTTTAGACATTTTTGAATATCTACTCCGTTCTAGGCCTATTCACTGGTCGAGGATCAAGTATATCAATATACGAGGATCGAGGTAGGTGGATTGATGCCTTTGATGAATGTCCCTATGTTTTTGTGAAAACGTGTCGGATATCCATGTATCAGGTATCTTGGGTTAGGGTGTTGAACATGATTTATTTATCTAACTTTTTTTCTTGTATGATTAAGGATATTAGATGTATAATTATATTTTGATAGCATGTTCAAGGATTACCCATGGGGTTTTCCTTCGTTTTGGCTGTTTGTCACCGTTTGGATTAGGTTCCCTATGAGTCAATCCTTGTTGATTTGATTGCCTACCTTTATATAGTTGATTGCATGCATTGCCTATGGTTTATATGCTTTTTATGACTTTTAGGTATTATCCAAGTAGTTTTCTAAACATACATAGGTCTTCTATGAATCGTTTACATATGATTACTTTTACTCAGGGATGCGGGAACCTGGTGTAGTTAGACCATATTAGGAATTGACGTTGAGTGCTTCCTCAGAGTGTCTGTTATATTATTAACATTATGAGGACATAAGGGGGATTTAATTTGTGCTCTCTTAGAGGGTTTGATAGTTATCGAATCGAGAATAAAATGTGAATTATACTTAATTGCTTCCTTTGTTCAAATGATTGTCAATAAGGGCCAGCCCGCGTGACCCACCTAGAGGGTCAGTGTAATAAATAATATTAGTTGGCTGTGACAAGTCCACCTAGCCAAATAACAAGCTTGGGTTTGTACATCTTATAGTTTAGGTACTCTACTGAGATACATGTAGTGTTACTGGATTTTCCTTTGGATATATATCTATTTGATAGATTCATTGGTTGATGACTAACTTATTGAATTAAATTAGTAAATAATCGTGAATGGAGAATTTTAGGATTATTTACTTTAGTGCACCCATGTTTCTCTAATGCATTAATATCTATAACATTTGATATATTGCTCACTGACAGTAGGGAACAAATATTTTGGTGGATGTCTACTACGATTAGTCTCACACCTAGTTTGGGTCCTTCTTTTCATCCCAAACTAGTTATATGGTTGCAGATGTGGATAAGTATTGCAACCCTTCTACCTCAGGTGCTTGATTGCTGGTTAGATCTGGAGATCATGGGACCGAGCATAGGCTCACGATGTTGTAGGAGTTATTGTTTACTTTTTTCTATATGGGTTTCAGTTGTATTTCATCATGTTTTTTTGTTTACTGATTTCCATAGACAAATCTTTCATGCTACATCATTAATAAATTATACATTGCTTCTGCTGTTCAGTTTAAGTTCTCGTTTGTTTTTTTACTTCTTCTACTATTATTATGTTATTTTCTGTCTACTGCATACTTTCCCAAATGATATTGCAGTTTCCCCACTAACTCACCTTGGCCCTCACTACTAGTCAGTAGCCTCTGGTGTTTGGGGAATCATGCTGGAGGTCATGTGGTGAATCGGGTATGGGGCTCCATTTGAGTGGCACCAGATTTGGGTTGTTACATTAAATGATGTTCACCGAAATGGAAACACATTTAAATGGATTTTGAAATAATTTAGATTACATTGAGACTTATTTTTTTTATTGAAAAAATCACATTAATAATTTCTATATACCTCCCATTTGAAATTTAATATGATTATTTATTCATAATACTTTTCATTTTAATTTTAACTTCAATTTATCTCACACATGGGGTTTATCTTCAACATTACCATGTGGTAAATGTTATCATTACAATTTCACTTTATTTTGTGATTTTTAGATTTCTGTTGAAATAATAGCTTTATTTTAATTATTTTTAATTGTATGTTTACATGAATAGAAAACAATTTTGTGAGGGATATTATTATTTACTAAAATATATCTATTTTTACATATGGATCATAATTTTATAGTTCTATTATTATCTGGTGAAATATTGATAAATATGAATTCTTTATTAACTAGAGATTTTTGGTAAAGAATGTTGTTTTTTTATTGATTCACTTACACTATATGTGGATCGATTTTTATAGGTAGTGACGTATGGGTCCTAGATATTATATATCCCCTCGATGAATTGGCAGATTCTCATGGTACAAATATGATGACCAAATTAAATGGGTTTCTATAAATAGATTAAACCGTCTTGTGAAAGGTCGTCAATGTATAGTTTTTAATGTTCCACTTACATGACGTGAAATAATCAAGAATCTCATTCATAGATATTTAATATATTATTGTGTTTATAAATAATATTTTCATATGATAAAATCTATGTATGTATTTAATTCTTGTTTTGTTGATTATATGGAATGTTTTCCTATTATTCACATTTACATATTGATTATGACTTGCCCTGTTATATAAATGTAATGTGTTCTTGATTACATATATTTTCATGTTAATTCAATCTTATTTATTCATTAATTATTTCTCATTGCAAACTATTTCAAAGAATTTGATCACACACATATTGTGTTTCCATTCTCCATGTTTTTAAGAGAGAACCTTTGAATGGGTTTCAAGGAAGATGATAATATACTTATGTTATGAAATATTTTCTACTCCCAATATATTATGAGTATTATGGTTCTAATCTGGTTTTAAAAAATTACTATAATTGTTATTCCTTTGAGATTTGAAACATTAAAATCAAAAAACTGTAACAAATTAATGCTTTGGCACCAGGATTTTCGAGTCGGAGCATTTCAAGGGTAATGTGATTTATTAATAAGGGAATGTGGAACCATAGTTATATAAACTTCTTGATTTATTTCTTCACTAGAAATATACATTATTGATCATCAGTTCTACAAAACCTTACTCATGTGTATGAATTATTCTATTTAATTCTTTTGTAAAATGTACATACTAGATCTGTACTGTGTAACAAATTGAAAGGCTATACACCTGAGGAATATCCTATAGATATATTAGATTAGGGAGATAATGTATATTAAAAATCACTATCATTATCAATATTCTATTGATAAATGATATGTTTTTGAAGAAATAAAATTATATAAAAATTTTATAAGGAAAAATCACCCTCATGTGTTATATTGTTATTATGGATGATTTTGGAACAAAATTGTTTTAGGGTGGGATGTAATGAACCATATTTTAGTATAGGTTTTCCTAAACTAAACTCTATATATTATTTTACATGAAAAATAAAAATAAAATTCAATTCAATTCAATTTCATTAAATGTGATATTAAAAAAAGGATAAAATAATTATAAATAATAAAAAATTCAATATGACCACATAAAAATTGAAATACATAATGATTATTATATAACCCATAAATATATCCCGAGTGAATGATTATACATATGATATATATTGAAAAATTAAAATTTTATAGAAATATCATTAGAAATTCAAGAAAATAAATAACTAATTGTGATAAACTATTATAGGGAGGTATTTAAGGAAATTTAAGGGAATAAGAATGTTAAATTTTAACATTTTTGGATTTTTGGGCATTTAATTTTGTTGGGTATATATTGTTTTCATGAACATTCATTCATTGGACATTAATCTGATTGAAGGGTTATATTATTTTATTATGAGGAGAAGAAATATAATTTTAAATTATGAATGAAATTATTTATGATATTATACAATTATAATATATCCAATACTATGGTATATATAAATAAATGCAATAACATCATAAAATATATATATAAAGTGATATGTTATATCGCCAAGCATTAAATGTCTTCTATATTAAGATAATCTATTTGATTGTGGATATAATGTTGAATAATTGGGGTTTTCCCATTACCAGTCCCAATATAAACATCAGTACATATAACTTATATATACATGTCTATGACAAAATATCATAAAAATTGGAATCACTGATAATCTAATGTTAACTAAATAAACATCAATAACTACAACTATTACTTATCATACTCATAGATAATATGAATCGGACTTACAAGGGTTTTATTTAAATTTTTGTATGATGTCAACATGCAATTTTCATTTTAATAATTGATATTTTATAAAATATGTATTATCATAATTATTGTGGGTATTTTTATACACTTAATATTTTATTAAAAATTATATATTAAAATAATGAATTTAATAAAATAGATTAATAAATATAATTCAATTGTTAATAGAATTAATAAAGTTATAACATGAAAGTATTATGTAATTAAAATTGGTAAAATTTTATGATTATGTTTTAATAAAATATGCAATATTTAAAATAATTATTATATTTATATGTTATAAATTGTTATCTAAATTTAATATTTCTCATCATTAGATTATTAAAGCAACTGTCATATATTTTTTATACAAAAAAATATATTAGCATTAATATTTGAATTATTAATTTTTATTAAAAATAACTAAATCATTATAATGTTAAAAAGAGATTTTTGTGAAAGAAATTAGGGTAATGTCTTTTTTTAAGTTAAAAGATGAATTTTTTAAACGGATTTATTATCAAGATCATTATGTTAAAATTATGTTTTTGGGTAAATTTTATTTGATGGAAAAATAATTTATTAATCTAAAGGGGGTGTCATTATGATAAAGGCTAAAACATGGTAAAATGGTTAAGATAATAGGTAAATACATAATATAAACCCAAAAATCCCCCTAAAATGACATAAATAATTAGTAACATATAATCATACTTATTGCATTTCTATGACACATATACTATAATATTTATGTCTTACACACTAAAGAGTTGGTATTTTTGAATTTACCACTAAAACTCACCAATTAAAGGACCCGTCATATTCCACCTACTTAACTATTATCCACTAGTTTTACTTAAAATAAATTTACAATTTGCCTTAATAAATAGTATATATTATATTTGGATGATTTTGGTAAAAAAAGGGGCCTCAATCCTTTCCTATAAATGGAGACATTTTGTTAAATATATGATTCAGCGTTGTATATATTACCATTCTATTTAAACAATTTTCTTTATACGATTTTTCCTCCCCTTATTCAATAATATTAAAACATTACTAAAATGTAACTGAAGTCATTGTTTTTCCATAAAATTGATATCACAATAATGATAAATTCAGTTTCTTAAACATTCATTCAATATAACATGTTCTCTAGAGGTTTGTGTACCACATAAATGAATGATCTAATAAAATTTCAATCATCGTTGACAAAAAATAAAAATACCTATAATATTTGGTAATATTGTTTAATATTATAAAATTTTATAATTTTAATATATAAATATATATATATTTATTTATTTATTCATTGTAAAATAGACTTATTTATTTATACAATTTTTAAAATGAAGGTTTTTAATTATTCTATATAAATTATTTCTATAAAAATATTTAAATAATATTGGGAGATAATAATTATTTGAAACGATTTCATATTATCTCTGACCATTCATGGGTCAGTAAACACATGATAATGATTTAATGGAGGAAGCCATTATATTAAAGTAATCAAGTAAGATAATAAATAATTAATACCTAATGAATAATTTTAAGAATAAATGATTAGAAAATCATTAATAAGAAAATATTAATGATATTATTTTAGTAAAACACATTTTTACAATTTCATAATTTATCTAAATAATAAAAAGTAATTTACAATTAATTTTTGGATTTTACATTTGTATCACCTCTTGTCCCTACTAGGTCCCCATACGGGCTTGCAGTAAAAAAAATACACCCACCACAAGCCCAAAACAAATAATTCATGGCTAGATGAGTAGCATGATTATTGAATATCACAGAAATAATAGAGTCTATATCTATTAAAAACCCATAAAAAAATATATTGATAACTTATGGATGAACAGTAGAAGGAAATATTAATGTAACCACAAAACATAATAAAAAGTATGGTTGTGATATACTCTAGAATCTAAATAGATAAAAATAATGCGAAACTAAATATATAGTATGGAAAAATAAACACTTAAAGGGAAAGAGTTAAACTGAAAACAAACAACAATAGTGATTCCCTTACAACAAGATAGTACCAAACATTAACATCACCTTTTACCATTAGCTCATTGTTCCACTAATCTCCACCAACATTGATTCCCCTAAGATCTCCATTTGTCAGCTCCAAACAAACCATGTGATGTCCACACCCCTAACAACTTCATGAAAAGTTTTTCATCCAAAAAAAAACAACATGTGAGGTGAAAAATAAAATGATTTATGGACTATACACACACATAATGGAACTATAAAACCATGATTTTTGTTATTTTATTTTAGATCATTTTAATTTATTTGATATCATTAATTACACGGTAAACAAAATTTTAGAGAACCATAATATACTATAAATACTATTTTCTGAACCTATATATTATAAAATAAACATTAGTTTTTTAATTGAAAACTATAAATTATATTTTATACACAATAATAAAATTAATTTATTTGTTATGAAATGATCATAAAAAAACAACTTTTTAATTTAAATGAAATGTGTTTCGAAAATGAAATATTTATTTAACAATGTTTTTAACTAATAAATTAAATTAGTAATATTTGATATCAAATGTTTTATCATTCATCAAATATTTTTTATTTTCTTGTTATAAATATAAATACTTTTCCGGATTAAAAAAATATATTTATTTTAAAAAAATAATTTATTATGTTCAATGCAGATATTTTAAAATAAATATTTAGATAATTTCAAAAAAATTATATGAAAATTATTCTTAATTTATTATAAAAAACATGTAAAAATTATCTTGAAGTAAATTTTTCAAAAAAAAACTAATGAAACAATTATTTTATAATTAATGGTGGAAAAAATTTATTTTTATTTAATACAATGTTTCTATTATTCTTATTTAAAAGATAAATTAATTTTCAAATTAATAAAAATTTAAAATTAGATAATGTTTAACAATATTAATCAATTTTAGGTAAACATAATAAATTTTACTTCTAATTTTTGATATAAAATCTTTTATACCTAGAGTATCATTCTTCTTGGAAAACTGATTTTTCGTCACTTATGTCTGTAATGTTTTTGAATATATTTTTCCACAACTATAAATTTATTTTAAAAAAATGGATTCCATATTGTTAATAATTATAATAATATATATTAATAAATATAATTTTTTTTAATTTTATGTGAAAATTAATAGTTAAAATAGTAGTTATAGATTAACGCAATTAATGTTAATACAGGTTTTCTGGGGATTAAAACATATACTAAATGTATATTTTCTAATTAAACATTTAAAAACCAATTTTGGAGGAATATTTTCAACTTATAGGATACAAAATTCTAATATAACATCATTTTTAATCATTTTTCTCTATAATCCCTTCATCATTTTATATTATTTTTGAAAATTTCAAAGTAATTTACAGGAACATCCACTCCCCCACATATAAAATGACACCCACACTCCTCTACTCTCTATACTACATGATATATTAGGATTAAAATTTAACTACCCAAAACCTTTCCATAATTACCTCCACATTTCTTATAGTCCATGGATTGATTATAAAACCCTCTTATAAAGGCTATTGGTGAAATCCTAAATAGGATCTCTGAAGAAAAGTAATTTTCCTTAACTATGCATTTTGATTTTATTTATTCATATACCCTATTCAAAATATATTTAAAAATGATGGTAACATAAAATCATTATATACCATATAATGATATTTTTTTTGTATCTAAAACATACATTTATCTCCTACTCCAGCAAATCAGAAATGAAACATTCAATCATGTTTATGGTAAACTACCACCTCACTAACCAATGAAATTCATCTTCTATAACTACATATCACATCAATATATAATGATAGATGTAACATATTTCAGTTATAATAAGTACATAATTATATTTTTTGTTTTATATATGATATCCAATTTTTCACAATTCAATCCATTGGAAAACAATAACATATCTTGTGCATACATGTGGACTATGGCCTCTATAGGGAAATGTGATACAAATTACATTTTATTATAAAATTTTTGTAAATAATTTTATATTTATTTATTATATATGATATATATAAAATAAATGTGATTCTATAAATTTGAAATAATATTTATCAATCTTTTGTTACATCCATATAGAAAAAAAACAATGTCCATGCTTATGTATGGATTACCTCTTGAAGAACGGTGTAATTCATTTTTCATTAAATATATTTTATAGAAGACATATAAATATGTTTAAAATGAATAAATACCATATTTAAATCATTATTAAATATCATTTAATTATCTAACCATATTTATTGTAAAATTACAAAACTATAAAACAAAAATATACATGAAATACAAAGTATTTATTACCCAATATAGGGATTTTAACAAATAATCATTAATAAATGTGTGAAAAAATATTATGCGTAAATAATTTATGGAAAGATCTTTACATGATTAATTTTTATTAATATATTTATAATAAATTACAATTTAATTAAATGAGGTTTGAATTAGTATAATTAAATTTGAGACATGAGTTAAAGGATTTCATGTATCTCCTTCATTTACTGGAGAAAAATTTCAAATTCTCCACTCATTAATTTAGTGTTGTAAATATAAATCTACATTGAAAATTTACATCATGTATCTCCATATTTTCAAAATATTTAATGTTGAATTTCATGGTGTTTTTCGATGTGTCTTAACATTCTAATTTTTCAAATGTGTAATAGGATTTTCATCTCAATATTATTTTTTTGTGACACTTTCTATATTCAAGAATTCTTTATTTGTTAAAGGATTATATACTACCCATTAAATTAATTAATGATTCATCTCATGAATATTATGTGATAACAGTATCATTCAAATTTTACTTCATTTAGAAGTCTTATCATACTATATTTATCAAATATATAATGGATTTATGTCAAAATCACATTGTTTATCAGGGTTTTTTATTATTAACATTACTTTAATGATATATTATTATCTAAATCTCCATAAAATTATATTTTTTCATCTCCACTAATTACATAACAAGAAATAATGATTTCTATTCACATTCCGATCATAAATGAATAAATTGGCCAAAATATGTTTTATTAAAAATTGACTATAATTCTATCTTCACCTAAAAAAAATTATATCAATTACTTATTTTTTAAAAATATTTATAATTTTTTTTTACAATTATCAATTTTTTATGTAAATTTTTAAAAATTATATTTTTAAAAAATGGATTAAAAATAAATTTTCTATTCATTTTTCTAATGATGAACTTTTGTTTTTTTAAAATGTGTTAAAACAATCATTATTTTAAATTTAATTTAATGAATGGTATTTCTCATCAACATGACCAATAATTGATTTAATGTTTAATTTATATTTTTAAAATGTTTATATTAAATTATATTTTCTTATTATTTGATAAATTTTTATACTTAAGTTGGTGATTTCATAGTAAAAATATAATATTCTGGAATATCTATTATGTGTGAACTATAAACTCATATTTTATCAAATATTATATCATTTAATGAGTCATATTTATTACGTGGTACTGCAAGAAACAATTGATGAATGATATTGCGGTTAAAATGATTCAATGGACTCAATGAGTGGGACTCAGGGATGTAAGAATGTTGCTAATTGGATTAGTCCATCTAGGAACATGGATCCTTTAAAAATTAGTAACCCATTTGAGGGTCAAGAAGAAGAAGAAGAAGTAATTCTATGTCATAGTGAGATTTGAAGGGTTGAATTATCCAAGGATTGGTAGATATTATTTTGGGTAGAGTTACATGAATATACATCTATCCAATATTTCATTGATAGTGTTGAGGGATGCCATGGAAGAGGGATCTGTAACCCAAAGAGATAAAAGGGGTTTAAGGGGAACAAGGACTCTATGAGTTATAGTCTGGTCAAGGGGAAGATACTAATAGAAGGTAGGGATTATTCCTTCTCAAACCCATGGAAAAATGGTATATAATGAAGTATAATCCCATATATATGGTCTATAATGAGAATTAAATAGCAGGCGAGGGTTATAATGAAAAATAAAAACAAGTTCTGTGATGAAGGGAGACTCTCTGGAGGTGGATCCTTATAGAATGGTGTCTCTATCTAGGTCGGCCAATATTCAAAAAATGTTAGGTGTGATGGTTACATCCAATAGAATATCATGGTAGATCATTAACTATTCTAAAGAATTAATTTTGGTGGAGGTCCTCATGATTTAGGCCCCTAAAGGTGTTGTAGACTAGATATACAAGAGATTGATTCTAGTGGAAACCTACCAAAAATATTATGATTAAATCAGTTCGAAAGATCATATCTAAAGAAGAGGATTCAATTAAAAGAAGATTAAAATTTCAGAGTATTTTAAAAAAGGGTAAATATTGATTATTTATTCGAATATCTATTCCAGGATGTTAGTGATATAATGACAAATAATCATCCTTTAAAATTATTTTGGTATAATGATTCTAATTATATCCGACTCAATTTTAATGATTCATCTATTTCATTTAGAACATGATGTTTATGATATTCATTTTTTAGGTTTATATATTTTCATAAATGTATTAAATATAATAAAAAGTTAATGAGAATGATAATTATATTTTAATGAGACACTTTTTTATATGGAATATGCAAAAATAATTGATGAAACGAGTATAATATATTTTTATTTTATATAGGAAATTTAATGATGAAAATCATATGAGACATATTTCTTTTCCATGGTATATTAAACAATGAAATGTTTGTGAGACCCATTTTTCACAAGGGTAATGATACGATGACTGTTTTATGATATTATATATAACAATATGTAATATTTTCATTATTTTTATAGTGAAAAATATATCACTATTTAAATCATAGGGAAATGATAGATATATCATGATATAAGATTTAATAGTGTATATACATAACCATGTTCTGTAATGTACTATTTTTACTACGATAGTATTTGGTGTGAACCATTGAAACTATAATTCTAGGGGGAGTGAACCCATTCTACCATGATATTTTTGGAAATTATCCCTGACTAATATGGAAATAATTTCTTATTCTTATATGTTTAAAACAAATATATGTTTTATTGCACTATTATATGTAGACCTATTTTCAATATAATAAGATTATGTGTGGAATGGGTTTTCATGTCCATAAGCTTTTTTGAGGGCCTATCTTCATGTAGGTCACATAATGAGTGAACTTACTTCTATTTCTATGTTTTTAAAACGTTATATTATTATATTTTTCAAAATTATAATGTCAATATTATTATTTTATGGATTATAGTCTATGATTTATTTTTTATTCATGTCTTATGAAAATTCAATGTTCATTCCATGAATCCAAATTGTGATAATTTTTGTGTAGTCTATATTTAAAATATTTAGACCATTTTCTCATAACATTATGTTATTTTATAACACTGTGATCATTAATATGTCATATGTTTACCCTTAATTAGGATATGATCTCATCCTTTATAATATTTATTTTCAATAGTTTAAAAAGAAATTTTTTATGTTTAGTATTATTATTAAGAGTTCTATGTGGTAAAACATTCATGGAGGATTTTGTAGATTATTTGTGAAAAAATAATATTCAGTATCTACTATCCAAATACAATAAATCATTATTGTGATTTGTAATTTATGGGTAGGTGTATTGAATAATCATGTTAAAAGATATTATATTAATGTATTATATGTCCGGGTCACTTTATATGGTACCATATGACATCATTAGTTAACCTACATATCAATGATGAAATATGTTACAGAGAAAATATGGTTTATTTATAACGATAAGCCAACGTATGAATTACAACATAATGTTTTTAACTAAATGTTTATTTTATTTTAAAAGAATTTACATTCTTCCCCTTTTACTAAAATTTTATCTGGATCAAACATTTTTTTACCTAGGGGTAGTAACAAAAAAATGTATTAATTAATCATTGACTTGATAATCACCTAGGGGAAAAATGGGGCTTGCTTAACACATTATAGATCACTCTATAGGGATTTGAATTTATTAATCCAAATTTGTTTTATAAACTATTATAAAGTATTACAATTTAGGATAATGACTATTGATGGCCTATATGGATGTCCTATGATAATCCTCATGTATCCTAAATTATGAATAAGGTTCTATGATTTAAAAATATTATAAACCATTTTTCATGATAATATGGTTTCCCACTTAAAACATTATTTCTCACAATATATGTATTTTATTCTATGTAGGGGAACATATTGAACTTATATAATGCATAATTTTATAGAGAATTTTTTAATTAGGGAAAAAATTTGATAGTGATTAGAGTGAAGGATATTGTGACTATAAAAAATTAGTTATCCTAATATATTATTAACAACACACCCCTTAATAAACTATATGACTCACTAAGGAATGGAATTTTGAAGTTTAATGAGACATACGGTGGTGGGGAAAATTGTGGAATAAGAATTGAGTTTTCTATTTGTTGATAACATCCGAAGAAGATGATATTGGAATCCATAAAAGGAATAAGAGAATTTTATTTGTGTTGAAAATAAAGGAATAAAGTAAATAATTACTTAGGAAAAATGATAAATAATAGTTAAATAAATGGATGTTAATAACTGTTTCCATAAGGAATTTTTAATGATGTAATTTTTTAAATGGGTAATATATTAGAATTATGAAAATCTATGACCTAGGGTAACGATAAATAAGTTGATTTTCCAGGATTAAGGAATAATGGTATTTCCACAGATGGAGAAGATATGGAAAATCTATATTAATGTAATGAGGGGTTATGTAATAAAATTAAGAAGAAATATAATTGTTTATGAATGGACAAGAATGATAATTTTGTTTTTGTATTGGAATTCGATAATTTTCTTTTATGAAGCATTTGATATGTTAGGATTATTTTTCATAAATTTTTAATTATTTAATTTTAGTAACATTTCGAATGGTGATGATAAACTAGAATGGTGAATTCATGGGATTTTTATAATTTATAGAAAACAAATGATTGTGGAAAAGATATTCCTAAATATTTTCTAGATATTGAGATGATCCTGTTTAAATTGGATAAAATGGTGATTGATAGGTTTGATGTAAATTGGATGGTTTTGAAAACATTTGAACTAATTAATTATTTTATAAAAAAATGTTGTATGTTATAATTTATAGATTGTATAGAATGATTGGATTTATAGAATATATTTACTAATATTCTGTTTTATTTAAGGAATGTGGATGATTTTTTTATTTAGATTTCATGTTAATAATATTAATTAAATATAATATGGGGAATATATGACCAATTTAAGAATATATTTTTTATTTTAAAATTAATTCCAACATTATGATATATGATAGATTATTTAAAAGTTGAATTTCTGGATATTTGGTAACCTTATTTACAAATGTTTTAATATTTACATGGTATTCAGGTTAACCATTTGTGGAATGGTTTTAGTTAAACCATGGATATTGTTTTATATTTCATTGTATAATGTAATAATTTGATGTTTTAAAAACGAAGGATAAATTATTCTATGAAAAATCTTTTTTAATATAACAATATATTGAATGAATAGATTATACTTATTTTTTGTTATATTGATCAGTTAGTTCTTTAGGAATAAAAAATTCATCTTATTTTTAGATAGTATGATATGAAGTGGAAATTGATCGAAGCATAACCAAAGGTTGAGATTGTGATAATAAATATAATAAAATCATTTAATTATACTTTTTTATTTTCTCCATTATGATAGTAAAACATTCCTAAAATTTTGGGAAATGGGGTTGAGATTAAAAATTCGGCATATTCAATTTATTTTGTATGATTTTATTTTCTTTTTAATAATCACATCATAATGGTTTTTAGGCAGTTAACTATTTCATAACCATGTTCTCTACCACTAAATATTAATCCTTCAGAAGTATTTTTTTATTGATTTACATATTTTCACATTCTACTAATTTTCAACATTTTGAACACTAATTTTTGTTATTTTATATGTCCTTCATATTTTCATTTCTATATAATCATGTGAACGTTTTATTAATCATTTTTATGGTTTGGGTTATACAGGAAATAATTTTTATATGTAAAATACAACAAGATGAGTTTGAAATAGTGAGGAATAAATTTATTAATGGGTGGGGGAGAATGTAACACAATAATATTTAATGGAATAAATTAAAATATAATTTCATTCATTTATTGAATTCATTACATGAAACAATGAGTTTCATACAACCTAATATACTATAAGAAACATTATTCAAACATGTCAATTAAAACTCCTCCATTATATTATATTGTTTGAATTGGAATAATTAAATAATGGAAATTATATTCTTTACACATGAAAATATAAATTCACGTTTTTTGATGGAGTAGAATTTAAAATAAGAATCATTTGAATGTAAAAGAAATCGTAATCATGAAAAAATGTTTTTATCTAAAATAAGTTTTTTTAAAAATAAATAAATAAATGTAGTCGATATTTTTGAATGATTTTAATTATATTTATATATTGTATGTTTAATAAAATTATTTTTCAATTTAATAATATTTATTTGAGAATGGTATAAGAATAAATAAGGTTTTATGTTGAAAAATATATTTCCTCTAAAAATAAATATCTTCAAATTATATGTAGATATATTAAAAATATTTGATAAAACAATTAGTATAATTTTTTGAATATATTTATTATATTTTTGATATTATCATTACTAATTTTTTATAGATTGATTTATTGATAACTTTATGAAAAAATATTTTTTCGTTAAATAGTGAAACATTCAGTTTTTTATTTAAGGTCCCATTTTAATTTATTCTATTAAATATGTTGAAATGTATAATAAAATGTTTTAAAGTCAAAATATTGAAATTATTTTATGAATAATGAAAATAAGGCCATATTTATTAATTTTTTGTTCATTTTTTAAATAAAAACATTTTTACTTATAAAAATAATTTCATTGGAAAATTCCTTATTATTGTGTTAGCCTATATAGTTTTTAATTAGTTTATTCTAATTAAGATAGTTTTTTGTAAATTGATTCAATATTTTGAATAATAATAATGTATATTATTTATTAATTCCAAATAAATTTTTGGTTGTAAGGAATATTGAAATTAGTAAAAATTCATAGTTTTTTAATGGTTAATTTCTGTTTATATGGTGGTCAATACAAAAATAAGGCTATTCATATAGATTTGCTAGTTCTGAAATCAATTTTATTGAAATATTTAGATGTTATATAATCAAAACATCACATATAAGGTAATTTGTTGCAGTTTTGATTGAAATTAATTTGTCATATTATATTCATTTTGGAAATATCCAAGTAATATCCAAGAAGGTACCCTCCCATCTTTTAAAAGGAATATCTTAATTCCTCTCTTATCCAAACATCATTATCATTTTTATTCATAACATAAATAACCATTATTATTAATTTCATCCATTTCCATTATATTTATGCCTTATTCTTATTAGGAATCCCACCTAAGAAGGCAATAGTTTGTAAACCTAAAGGGGCTCTCTGAAGAATAAGCTTAGTCATTTACAATTTGTTTTCATATTATATTTTATTCTAACTCCATTAAATATTATTTTACTACTATAATGTATTATATTATATTTATTGTCAATAATCTTATTTTTTATGTTAGTTTCATAACCAATATTCATCTCCCTCTTCATCAAATGGGAATCAAAACCATTGATAATGTGAATAGTGGACTACCATATCGCGGACCGATGATGTATTTTTTCCATCACCACCTCTCACTATTTGATATGATTATGTAATTAACATATTTATATAATATTTATGACATACTTATAATTGTATAACTATAATATCAATTTTAATTTCTTACCTTATGAACTATAATAAAATATTAACCTCATATGGGCATACGTGTGGACTAACGCCGCTACGAAATGATGTGATATGTTTTTCATTTTTCATAAATGCTTTGATAAAAAGATAAATTTCATAAATATATAATTAATATTATATATAAAAATTATTCAATAAATTTTAATAAATATGTATCATTGTTTTTTCCAACGCATTATGAAAATGTAATATGCATTCGTGCTAACATAAAACTTGTCATCTCCATGAAAAGTGTAATTCATTTTTCAATATATAAATTTAATATTTGAATATAAATATTTAAATAATGGATAAATACTTAATTTATATAATTATTGAGGATTTTTTTATTATTAAACATAATCAATATAAGTTTAACACATCTATTAAACTAAAACATACATTAAAAAAATCGGGCTTTACCTGACACGATGATTTTAACCATGAATTGTTATTAAACATTTTACAAACATGTATGAGTAAAAAAAAAATTTAATATACATATGAGTTTGTACCCTTTATATATTTATAGTTAATATTTATTTTTCATATAGGAGGTTGTTGGTATATGAATAAATTCAAGGCATGATGTGATGAAATTATAGTCTATTTTTTATTTCTCAATGAAATATTTCGTATTAAAAAATCATTCCATTTCATGGTGTATATACTTCCAATTTTACATGATACATATTTCATATTATTATTTTAATCATATTTACGTTTCATTTAACATTAGTAATTAATGTTTCTTATGATTTAAATTTTTTGAATGTGGTATGAGATTTTAATATAAATTTTATTTCTAAGGGACACATAATCCACCATTTCAACAATTTATGTTGAATATATACCACCACACAATTAATTTTTATTTATAACCATGGAAATATTGTATATAAAAATTCATCTAAGAATTTTTTTATCCTAGGATTGAGGATTATTTATTTACCCTTATTATATGGATTATATATTGCAATCTCATTATTTATCAAGATTGTTTTTTATTTAGATTCAGATGATTAAATAATATGATATTATTATAATGAAAGTAATTTAATTTGTTATAATATGGTTATGTCTATTGAATATATTTTTTTCTTTAATATTCTCCTCTTTATGTACTAATGTGACTAAAATTTTTTGTTTAGTAATAAAAATTGAATTTCTCTCATTGGTTGAAAATCATATTTCCTCTATGTACAAAATTTATAAAAACATTAGAACAAATATTTTTAATATTATACAATGTGTGTTAATAATTGTTACCCAATTTAGATTTTATATATGATTTTCAAAAGGGAATCATTTTTCCTTTTCGGAATTAGGATCCATTTACTTTCAAGGAAAATGGGAAAAGAATCAATATTTCGACTTGTTTGAAATGAAATGAATTTCTCACAACTAAGACAACCCAATTATTTAAATATTAAATTAAATTTTTATAAGGTTATTATCAATGAAATTTGTATCATTACTAATTTATAAATACTTGAATTTAAATTCCAGATTTCAAACTAATAATTAAATTTTCTTCCAAAATATTTCATGTGATCTATTAAAATCAATTTATATATAAGAATACATGATTTAATAAGACATAATATTTAATGGGGATATGAACCAATTATACCATCCTTGAACTTTGAATAAATATTTATTGTTAATTATGATAATATGATTATGAAACATATTATCTTTATATGGGTTACACAATGGTCAATTGATGAATTTATTTTGAAACCCATATTCTTTTACACGAGTTATGCAATGATGGAATTATTATGAGTCAAATTTAATTTCTATTGTATATTTAATGATACAAAAATTATTAAACCTATTTATTTAAATTCATAATGATGTGATTAATGTATTTTCATTTTTTGGAATACATATTTCTCATTGTTATAATGTGATATATTTGACCTACATGCTACTATAATTCATTTGCTTTAGATTTATATCTTATGAGATATACATGAAATTAATGTGGAGTGAACCCAATTTAGTTATGTAATTTTCCCACTATGATAGTATCGATAGTAAAACCTTGATACTATGATGGGTCGGGTAGTGAACCCATTTGACTGTGATATTTTTTGAAATGATACATTACTATTATAGAAAATATTATATAGTTTTATGTGTATGTTTAGAATTATTTTCTTAGGAATATGTGATTGTTTGACAAGATTTCAGGTCCATGTGATTTTTTTGACATTGTTTTTACATCATTATGTTTTTGTGTGGTCGTATATTCATTTCATTAACATAATAAGTGAACCTGTATTTATCTATACATATACTCATTATTGTAAAATATGTATTTCCATGTCCTTATATCTATGTTATCCTCTCATTGATTAATTAATTATGTCCTTATTGTTTATTTGTGTCTTATGATCTGCCAATATTTATTTCATGACACAATATTATGTTCTTTGTTTTTTAGGGTGTGATTTTAAAATATTTTTATCATATTCTTACAACATAATGCTCATTGTATTTCTATATGATCATTTATATCTCCCTTTTCTACTATTAGGGGTCATTTAATCTCAAAATTTATTATATTTCCTTTACCTATGTTATGAATATTGTCTTTTTGTAGGTTATTTGTATGAAGATATATGTGTGGGAATATAATTTTGGGAGAATTTAATGACCATTAAGAAAATAATAAGATTATGTTCCTTATATCCAATGAAAATAAACATTTACACCTCGTAGGAATATATTTGTGAGATGAATATAATATTGATCAAAAAATATATAATGTCAATTGATTAAAATTTATAGCTCAATATATAGAAACCATGGTTACTAAAATGAATCCAAAATAAACATATTAAATCAATTCTACTATACCAAGGAGTAATTAAATGGATGTGAGATAGAATAATCAATATGTTCTCATCATAAGAAGTTTTTATAATAAGGATATGTCTCAGTTCCCATAGCTACATTCCTTATACTCCATGTCACAAGGGAATCTAGAGATACTCTTATCACTATAGATTCTATAATGAATTAATGTCAGAGCTTTTTTTCACCACATCTAAATGGAAACCCTCAAAGTATCAAGGAGTAATGAATCTCAAATAAATAAAAACATCATATTCCAACTATATCCATGTTGTCACTAGTCGCACAAAAGGTTGAATTCATTCACCCATAAAGCACGTTCTCTTACTAATGTACAATGTTTTACTATGTTGTAGAGAAAAAAATCTATATGTTCTCATAGGGTGAAATCCATAAATCTAGTAAGGTATCATTGTTCCTATAATATGCTAACTCGAGAACATATATCCATAAAAATATCTAAAATGAAGTTATTTCTCTCATAAAGAGGTGATCAATCCCTATGAACATGACGATTACTCTCCCCTCCTCAATATTAAACACGTAGATATTGGATAAATCCATGTGTCAATGGGGGATAAATGAATCCATATATACTGTCCGTGTAGTGTAAATTTGATCGCCAACATGTTGGTGATGAGAAACCTGACTCTACCTATAAAAAATAGTAGAGAATATGAATTCTTAGTCTTGAAGGTGGGATAACTGATTCAATACATAATTGTCCCCTGAAATTTGGATCATTTATTATAATAAGTGTGGTGGGATACCTGAAATTATATTGGGGAATGAGAGACTTTACAATCAAGATTCATGAGAAAACCTGCTATGAAAGGCCACTAAAACATCCAAATCCATGAAAGAGTAATGTAAATTACAAGTTAATGATGGTACATTTCATGTAACTTTATCTAGAAATCCTGGCCATGTGTTGCATGCCAATGTAGTTTCAAAATGATCAAAATTATGGCTTGTCAGTCTAGTCACGTAGAATGTGGGTTGAGGATTGGTAATCAGAGTTTTCCTCAAACAAACAAATATGATTCATTAGGGAAAAATGTGATTTACCTCTATATGATGTTTGATATCAATCATGATTCCAAGGAATTTTAGCTCTTTAAAAAAATTGGATGTCTAGATTCACACAACATGTCATCCCGTCCACATGATCAAGTGATATTATATATCCAAAAATACTCTAGCACTAAATGGACAAGAAAAACTGGGTTTGTTTCTCCAAAATTCATTTTCTGAATTTAGATATATTATATTTTGTTTAAACATTTGTTTCATATTCCAACTTATTATACCCTTCTACTGATTCAAATATTAAAAAACATGTATCCTCTCTAGACTATTCATCTATGGATCTACTATCATTGGAATATGAATTCCATCTAGTGAGAACCCGATTCAAGATTTCTCATTGATTTATATAACCTCAAACATCTCTTTAGCAAATTAGTCAATATAATATGATTGCTTAATAAACATTTAAAATACAATACCTGAAAAATATGTTCATTAAGATGAAAAAATTATTGAACCCAATTTCTAGATATCATTAAACTTAAAAATATACATTCATCATCTTGTAGCATTCCCATTTTTTATTTTCCCTAAAATGAGTATGACTAAGAACATACATCCATAATCACATTTTTTAATAATATTTCCACATTCTAGTGGTTCCAAATCATCATAAACCACAAAAAGAATTTTGATATGATATCTATATGAATTAGTCACTATTTTTCTAATCATTAATCGACAATAAAATTTTGATAATTAATGAAAAAATAGTAAATATGGAAATCTGTAATACTATCTAAATATTTGAGAATAGTTATTATGCATGGTTGCTCATTATCTATGAAAATAAAAAAAATACTGACCCAAGGAAAATATCATTTTCCAAACCAATTTATCTTTTATGGTTATTTTATACCAGATTTCATAAGTAAATAGGGAGATGAAAGTTCATAAAGTTGGATTAAAATTAATGGGTATTGATACATGTTCAGGTTAACATAAAATGTTGGGTAAAAATAATAAATAAAAAATATCTAGATTATAATGGATAAATCAATGGATATTTTGAAATCTATATCACATCCACTGTTAATTTCAGCATTATAGATAAATAAAATCATTATTTAATCTATGGATATGAACCCTATCCTTGATCCACTATCAATGTATCATTTAGTCATCGATATAAACTAACATAAAATAATATCAATAAATCCAATAGGTTATGTGAGTAACCAAAATGTATTCCACAATATAAGGTATATGTAGACCATTTCTTATTCCATGAGAAAAGTAAATAAAATAATTTCATTCCCCTATTTTTTAGTTTTAATCAACACACGAATGAACCCTATTTCTAGGATGAATCCAAAATAATATTATATCCATCATAGGATAAAAAATAAGTTCTATATTTAATTAATATTTTTGTTTACCCCTCCCATTATTCATTTCATAGATATAAGAATCCCTCCAAAACCCATCGTTCATTATATAAATATAAAATATCATTTTTAATACATTATTTAAAAGTATTAGTGTCACTAATATTTCATTTTCATCTCAACAATTAAGTAATTAATATATTTTGAAACCAATGGAACCCTTAGAAATTTTTTATAGTGTCCTGAACAAGACCAAAATTACATTTTTATTCCCTGAAATTTATCGAGAACTCGTAATTTTAAATTCTAACAGATTCATACAATGCTAAATACGTTGTCAATATAACCTACAGACTATAAAATATTTCATCATTGAAATTAACCTTTTTGATGATAAAAAACAATAATCATGTTCAAATATATTTGTGAAGACTTTACACCATCAAATAAAAACCATCACAAATATAGATATGTGATCTATAATTTATCTAAATAGGTCACTATTTATGATGGAGAACACCTTATCTCCAACATAAAGATACATGATATTGTCCATCATATTGTAATAATGAATATGGATTTTTCATATACCCTAGGAACAAAAACTCATCTTATAGACTCCATTTAAGAGTTGTCCAAACAGATTGGATGTGATAAGACCTATATAACTTTTACTATTACTCCTAGAAGGTTCAATATTAAATCCAATAATGATATGAGTTTCTAAATCCATGCATTTTATAGAGTGTTTTATATGGTGATTATATATATATCATAATATACAATTCACAACTACACTAGGATCATAACTAGTTTTGAATACAACATTGAAAATTCTTATAAGGCTAAATATTTGTCATAATTGACATCATTTTTACATTAAAATATCAACCAAAATGGAACATGACATTTCATCATATGTTTGTATCATGAGGGAAATACGATCCTTCTTTCAAAACCACAACACCTACATCCCTCACGAATTCCAATTATTGTCATTAGCTATGATAGAATCGTACCCACTATAAAATTATCATCATAGTGGTTTTGTTACTCGCTATATAAGTATATAAACAGAACCATTAGTCACAATATCCACCTCATCCTACTAATCAACACCACACCATTATATATAAATTAATCCGCTCCCCACGTATTTGATGATGATGGTACAGAGCATTTGGATATCCATTATTTGAAAGATCCATATAGATGGAATGGCCAAATTAGAGTGACAAAAATCTATAATACCTAATGTTATCTTTCTTCTTCATGTTAATTATGTTTTCCCAGTTATGGGTATACCCAAATACAACCACCCTACCTATCAGAAAATATACATGATATATTAATGTATTTATAATTGTGATCCCCTTCAAAAATCACTTCATATCCATAATTAATGGACTAATATCCACATAAGGATTTGAATTATTTTTTCTTCACCTTCATGGAATCCTTTTCATCCAATAATGTTTATAAGATAATATCACAATCCTAGAATCCTTAAAACCAAATAATTGTTTCCATATACTACTTTTGACCAAATGTGACAAAGATATTCTTTCATGGGAAAGAATAAACTAAACAATGATATCATCCAACAATATCCCATCATTAAGTGGACAAATATTCATACATAAATGAATTATATTCTAAATGCATGACATCACTTATATAATCACCTCAGCCACCAAAATCTCAATTCATGAAGATACAAGTCATACAGTGAAATCAAGTTAGATATTAAAATAATGTAACCGGACTATAGGCTCTGCAATAATTCATTACAATGAAATACATAATTTAATACACCAGAAAAAATCTGTGGATCTAATCATCAATGTTATAGGAGTCAATTACACTACTAGATTCATTCCTAATGAAATTTATAGGTCACCATCCGGAAGCATCCATTTATTTGAAATAATTCATTGGATAAAAATACATTTTCATTACACAATATTATTGAATATTGGTTTCTAAAATGATTAGTTCCAAATGAAAAAACAACAGATTCTCTATAAAATCTAAATATAATGTGTTTCGATCACTACTTTAAACAGAACATGATCCATCCACAAAAATACAGACATCTCTTGAAACCATCCATGTGTAACCAATTCACAAAAGATGGTCACCTTCACAAATCTTCTCATCATGAATGACAATCCAAGAGTACTTCTTCCCGAATGGAGGTAATCTCACTCCAAAAGATAATGACTAGATAATGTTAAATGTCTATCTATTTTAAATATATAACCATGATCTTTTACAAGGTTTGAAAAAAAATATCTAACCCCCAAATAAAATACCATAGTTATGAAATTACTTTTTCCCCAATTTTATCATGATGTAATATTTTGATGTTGAATAAAGTCATACATCAATTTTAAATAGTTATTACCAAATAACATGAATCCACTATATACCATACAAAAATCCACATTATCATCACTATATATTAGATTAGATCAAATATACTTTTGTTGAACATGTGTAATAAACAATGATTTTTCCAACACTAATGATTCACATACCAATAGATATCCACAAGGAACTTCTTAGAACTGATCAAGGACTATAATATCAAAATTTCTCAGTTAACTATTTATTAAATAGATTTACATGGACTACATTAAAGAATATTTCATCAGGGGTATGTTTATAATAACCTCACATCTATGGAGTATATATAACATGAATCACATTCTACTAAATAATAAACAGGTGAGGATTACATAGGTTGATTTGTTACAATTAATAACTATAAAAAAAATAAATTCTCCAAAATTATTCCATTTTTATGAGATGACATGGTTATACCAAAACAATCATTCTAGAAAATCTACTTGGAAAGACCATATATCATGATGGGTATTGGAAAAAATCATGTAACCCATAAAAGTTTAAGATTTCTACATTACAATGCTATCACAAATAAGGGAGAAAACTCTAACCATAGAAGAGATAATTCTTCCTAATTTATAAATATACCATATAAAATATAACATTTCATCTCATATAAGATGATCAAACCATAAAAATATACATTGAATGAAATAATATGATCGCAATGAAATCATGACTCTTAGAATTTGGTTGATCCATTATAACTAAAGGATCAGGCTTTCCACAAAAATTCATAAATCTTCTATAATCAAATGAATGAAATTTGACTAGTCTATTAGAATAATTATACATAAATATAAAAAAGATTTTCTAAACTATTATGATGATCTTTCCAAATCATATGAAATGATGAACCACCTCCGATAATGGAGAGATAACACATTTTAATAGAATTGTGGTAACCAATTCCCCATTTCTAACTATATAATGTTGAGAAGTCTAACCAGATTCATTTTCTCTTCACCACATTACCTCAATACACAAGTTGTATATCTCTAGGTTGAACCCTAAAAATAATAAGACTCACCCATAATTGTTATGAAACATCTAAATGAGTTAATAAATGAAGGAACTAAATGATCATTACTAACAACTATATAAATCACATACTAACATTCTTACACCTCAAAAATAAATTTCATATGGTTTTGGCTCATCATAATGATTATATGGGCATTGGGGAAACGATGTATTAGCTGGAATGCTTAAACTAGTTTATCTGATCTAATACATACAACCAATAATCTCTTAAAATCAATAATATAAGATCCCAATCCAATACTCTCATCACTTATAAATGAAATCATTTAAATAGTAAAACCACACTTGTATATTTCTCTGACCAATCCCAACCCATATTCCACCTACAATATTTAGTTGTATAATTAGAGTGCCTCCACAATCCCTCCTCCAAAATGAAAAGGGACTTGAATACAACTATGTAAGAATATATAAATGAGTTGGAGGTCTTAGACTATAAAACATGTAATTGAAACATTTCATTAAAACATATTGAATGAATCAAAATTATAAGGATACATAAATTTAAAAAACAATCTGAATACAACACATTCTTACGAAATCTACATGAATCCACCAAAAAAGCATAAATTTAATACAAAGTGTATTAATAGCAAAATTAAAACTCCATGAACATAATAAATAAACGTAAAACAATCCATATTGAAGGGGATATATCATTGAGGTGTCTCTAGATATAAACATCACATGTTATAATTAACTCCTAGTACCGTTGTGCTCATCCTATACTGAGTCCTACATGGTCTCCATGTGATATCCCAAAACAAGTGACATCAATTCTACATCTATATGACATTATATAATACATATATCATCTAAACATAGATAAAATTTTTTAGCATAAGGAACGTATTGTACTTAGTATAATCATAATAAATAGAATAAAGTTACATCATGAATTTAGAACCAACAATTTTTTTCATGATTCTCCTAGAATTATGGAGTTGTCAAAATGAAAACAACAATATTAATCAAAATATATTAATAACTAAATTTTTCAGGGATTTGGAGTGTTTTTGTATTTTTCTGTGTAAGAAGTGGAAAAATAATCATAAGGGGTGCAAGAGGTACACAGAATGCTAGATATTTCATGATTAAGTAGTCAATATCCAATAAGGAATCATTTCTAAAAATAAAACTCAAAGTATTTTATAAACCATGAATCAAATGTAAATATATTATTAATAGTCTTGTAGGTTCCAAGTCATCAACTATGTCCTATAAAGGGAACCCACTAAAAAAATATTGTTTTCCCACAATTGATTCCCACACTACATGTGGGTAATGGGATACCCCCACAAATTTTTCAATAGAAGAAAAATAGTAATATATTATGGTTTGAAACATCTCATAAAATTCATAAAGGTTAAAAAAAACTAGCTAAAACACAATTAAAATAGAAGAATTTAACTTGTAGAAAGAATATAACTCTATAAACAATGATTGACACCCGAATCGATCAAATATGACTCACATCTTGAGGAAATATACTTGGGTAATAAGGGTATAACTAAATTCACATGTGTTTTATTATAGGTAAAGATCTGCTTCCCCTCATTTTATAAATCGGATACCAAAAAGTATCTTCAAAAAAGTAAAATAGGATCACCAACAAGTTCTTCACATGAGGACACATGAGTCAATATGCAAGCAAGCTTGGGAAAATTGATCATGTAGCATGAATTGTAGGGTTAGATTCTAGATGATATCTAGGGGATAAAGGACTTCATTGATTCATCTCATATGGAAAACTACTAAAAAAGAACAAAATGAAAAACCCAATACAAGGGAAATGTAATGCTGAAATGTAATATATTATATACTTGGATTACATTTACATTGGGTCTGGGTTATTGATGGGTAATTATTATTTTAAACATTCCATGATTTTTGTCCCCTTAAGGTTGTATTGATTATTTCCCCTAAACACTATGTGTAGGATCACTCATGATTCATGGCCATGAACACTCTATAATTATTGGGCTACTCATCTAGGGTCACCCGATGTGTAGGATCACTAAAATTAATTTATGATATATTCAAACATAGATCCCATATAACCATATCATAGAGAAACATTTTTTGTTTTATTTGGAAATACACAAAATTGATTTTGGAATTTTTCAGAATTTTTACAGTATCAATGTGTATTCCGATTTTATTTCCTCATCAAATGATTCTGTATTTAGTCACTCATAAATAATAAATTGAATAATTATTAATAGACCAACAATAATTTAAAATGATTTTTAGGAAGCCTAGATTAATTATCTTCTTTTGAATTATATCATCTTCTATGTCTCCAATACTCAATGAAAATGAAATATCCTCATTCCACAATGATTAACATCAATATATCCTCATATCATGATAAAAAATATTATCATCATGTTAAATGTTAGATTCATACAACCCATAACTAGAATAAATTAATATAAGTTGTATTCTTTGTAGTTCGCACATACCTTACCTGAGAATAGTAATTTCTATGAACTGACAGTCATAATATCCCTTATATAGTGATGTTTAGATGTTCTAGAAGTTCCATATCAATATATTTGACCATGAAATCATATAGATCTTAGTACAATATCATCTGAAACTGTATTAATATTTTTTAACCATTGTTAAATTATTGGTCACTTATTATGAATAATGATAGAACTAAATGAAGTATCTAAAAAACAAAAAAAAGGTTAAAAAAGGATATTGACCAATTGGTCACCATATTTTCTTATTAGAATAATAGAAAAAATATTATTCATTTGTTACAAATAATTAATCATGTATCATAATTTTAAATCAATAATCTTAAATTGATAGGCCCTCAGAATATATTAGATCTTGTATTTTATTTTGGGATTATTGATATATGTTTATTGTAACCTAAAAAATTAAAATATATATATTTAAAATACCTACCATGATATTTATTTATTTCGGAGTAGAAGGAATCCTCATCAAAACCCAAGTTATAATCATCATCATTGTTAAATCCAATCATTTGTTTAATTGTGTAACTGATCCATCTCATTAGACCATTATCAATATCATTGTCAATCTTTGGTCTGTCAACTGTAGGGATATACTGGTAAGAATCACATTAGGTTAGAAAGCTAACCCAATAGGTTACTTTTGGCATAGGAATAAATTTATGGGTTATAATGTTATTCGAACATTAAATATTTGAATTTAAATATTTTATTATTTGATTTTAATATTCACAAAACTTATTCATATAGTGATATTTGATCAAAAGAAATATTCTATAGTGCCTAGGGTAAAGCCTTTGTTCATGATTCAACCATAGTCCTAGTTTCAATATATATGACACTGTTTTATTGTTAGGATAATATTTATAAAACCCTTAATTCAAGGGATGAAAAATATTATTATTGTTATAGTATTTCTATCTCTCTATGACACTGGTTGTTCTGTTATGGCTCGACCATTATGTTATCGTTATATTATTGACTAATTAACCCCCATTAAAATATTTTTCTTGGTTACCCATCTAGAATAAAAATATAATTTTCTACCATATAGGCCTATCTAATTCAAATTCTCACAATAGAGTTTAGTCCCACATGATTAAAACAAATGTGACTACAATCTGTGATAGTGGAAATCAATGGCAAGAGTTTATTTTTTAATCAATATCCTTTCGATGAGTTGTATTTTTTCTTTATTAGATATGTTCTTATATTATTGAAGTATTATTTCCAATATATAAATAAAATTGAATTATATCTTTCATTCTGGGCAAATTAAGTTTTCATAAATCTTCTTTCTTGTTGAATTATACATCTACAAAATAATATGTCGTAATGTACAATTTTCAACCCCAATATTGAAAATTCTATATCCGTGAAATATTCATTTTTACAACAATTATTTATTTTCACATTTCTTTTGTCAAATAAATAGTATATTCATTAACTTTTTAATTTACATTTTCCACTATGCGATAATAATGTTTATATACATTTTATCAATTAAGATAACCTCAAATCTATTTTAATATTTTTATAAACTATTTCTATTATGGTCTACCTAATTTTATATTCTTCACCCCTCATTCCATTAACTATAATATTATTTATTTTCAATGATCCATTATTAGAATTATTTTCATATCAATATTTTTTAATATTAATTTCTTACCTTATAGTAATTTTTCTAAATAAGGATTGTACCTTTATTTTGTAAATTATCTAACCCATAAAGAAAAATAATTTCATCATTTTTCATCCATTTAATTTAATTATATAAATTATGCATCATCGATGACATACTAATATCAATAATGCTCTAAATTATTTTATGATACTATATTTATTTGATTTATTTTGGGATTAATTTTTTTAAAATCTTGATTTCGTATTTTGTGATACTAAAATAAAATATTTGAAAACAATTTTTTTGATGGGTTAATCAACCTATCATTTATTATTTATATCATGTCCAAAAATTATTGTTAGTATATCTATATATGGTGAGTGGGACCAATCATACATTTCCCCAAAATGATTTGTTTTAATTATTATAGTTTGAGAGGAAATTAACCATATGATTTCTATATTTAATATGTTTTACTAATTTTTATTATTTAATGACATGTGATATATGAATAAATTATATTTTATATGATACCAATAATTCATTTTATTTTATTTTAAATGGATAATTAGTGACATAAAAAACAGATCAGAAATTGTCATTTAAATTTTTTTGTTAATGGAAAAACATTTTCAATTAAAATATAATTTTTTATAAGGAATATTTCTAATTCACTAGATTCCTATGAAAAACATTTTATGATGAAAAGAACATATCATGGTGAGATAGTGTCATTTGTAATGAAATTCACAATAAAAATGAAAATAGTATGGAGAAAAAATGTATTTGTGGTTCTTGTAATTTGTATTATCTAAAATAAATTTTATGTGAATGATTTATTTCTTATAGAATCGTTAGTCTATCTAAATATTCTTCTGAATGGTATATCTTTAATTGATATTTTATATCACAAATATTTTCATCAATGACGGAAAAATGTTTATTAGTGGAACCAATAGTGATGTATTTTAATTAGATTTCTAAAAATAATTATAAATAACATTTGAATTTTTTATGCCTATAGAAATTATTTCAAATGATGGATAACTATATATAGATAGATAATGAAAAACAATCCATTGTAAAAAATCCTTTTATATATGTCATATAGACCATCATTTTACCTTGTTCCAAAACTCTCAAACTCTCTGATCCTGTCCGAAATCCTTAAATTTCATCTAGTAATATTTTCCAGTTATTTAAACTGATATTTGTTTATTACATATTTTGATTAAAATTATATTTTAATATTTTTTTAATAGTGTGTAATATTATTATTTTTTATTTAATATAATTTTTTATTTTATTTAACTAACTAGAAATTAACTATACCTTCATCTAGTATTCATTAAAAAATTGTTTTCTATTATGTTAAATTTATTGGGATTTTCATTATAAAAAAATATATTACATTTGAAAATTTGTGTTTATATTAATTGTTTAATCAACATTATATATATAAGATTAATAATAATATTAACATATTATATATATTAAAAGAATACAAAATTATTTAAAAAATTAGTTTACATCATTTTTTATTCAATATATTAAATATACAAAAAGAACAAAAGGAATTTCTTTTTATAAATTATTTGAAATTGACATTATTAATCAATAATATTTTTTTTTATTTTTTTTATTTTGTTAATATTTATAAAAAATTATATAAATGTAAATAATTTAATATTATGTATTATAAATAAATTATGTATGGTGAATATTTACTTTAAGTAAACATAAATAATAAATATTAATATTAAAGAAAAATTATTATTTAAAATTAATAGAAAATAATAAAAATTCAAAAATAAGATAAAAATTATAAAAAAATTGTATATATATTAATTATTCTAAATTATTATATTTATTAATAATATACAAATATATATTATTATAATAACCAAATTTTTCAGTACTATAATTATTTTCAATTTTGGATAAATTTAAAAAAAATATAAAATACAAATATATTCATATAATTAACAACAAAATAAAAATTAACTTTCATTTTTTATGATAAATGAGAATAAATTATTGAAATTGGTCAGAAATACTAATTGTCATATCTATTTATTTACAATTTAAAAAAATAATACAAAAATAATATCTTCAATATAAATAATAGAAAATAATATATTTATATATATTAAATTTTATAAATTAATATATGTTTTTAAAATTGGATCCAAATTTTAAATTTTCATTAAATTAAAAAAAAATAACAAAAATATATAAAAACAAAAACATAAACATAAATGTTATTTAATTTTATTAATAAAAAAAATTAAATTTACATATATATATCATTAAAATAGGTTGAAACAGAGATTATGCTTGTGATTTTATTTCATGGGATCATATTGGTCCTTTCCATCAGAGATTCGTTTTTCTATTAACAACGAAAAATAATGATTTTTTATAAAAATTGTATTTTCTTTTAAAAATAGTACAAGTTCCATTTTTGTTTACTTTAAAATAATATGTTAAATTGAATTATTATTAATTATATTTTCTTTATATAAATCATTTAAATGTTCAATTTTAAATTTAAAAAAGATTTATACTTTGGAAACAATTTCCGTTGCAAATTATTTTTCTTGTCTATGGTAGCATTTTAAAATTTAATTCACCACATCTCTCAGTATAATTTTTGAAAAAGTGATTCAATAAAAAATATCAAATAAGTTATTTTATATAATTTGTTAAACATTATTTTTTACCATAATCTATTTTGAAAACAGAAAAATTAAATTATTAGGGTTTTTTTGAAGAAGGATTTACCAGAGTTAAAAATAAGTATATAATGGTTTTAGAAGGAATGAAACTTGTCCAATAAGTAATAGATTGTTCTATTCTGAACTTATCTTATTAAATAATTGATAATTGACCATTTTTTATCCTTCTGGGTTGTTACAATAGTGGGTGTAACTCATTATTTTCAAATATTCCATGTGCCTCTTCTTCCCCACTTATAAAGGCTAACCAATCACCTCCCCACTTCACGTATAAAAATCCATTTTTATCACTAAATTCCTACCCAAATATATTCCTTAATTCCAAAAAAACATATTACTATAATTTTTTTCCATAAATTCATTATAGGATATCTTTTATATGAATCATAAACAAGTTCCTGAAAAAGATGTAACACTTTAAGAAAACTATATTTTCCTTCGTCCATCGCCTTCACATATTATTCAATATCATGGATATATAACCACATGTATCTAAAATATAATGAAATTTTATAATTTAAATGGAATATAATTTTACTACCTCCTCATCCATCTAATGTAAAATTAAAACTTCAATCTTTTTTTGGGAAGACTTCTACCTCACGAACAGATGTAATTCATTTTTCATCACCACCTCTCACGATTGGATATAATGATGTCTTTTTTTAAAATATATATTTCTTATAACTTGATTATATATATGAAATAATTTTATCTCATAAACCTTATATTTAATTCTAATAATGTGAGATTCGATAATATCCACCGTGTGCATAATACACTACCGCCACACTAAGTAAAGTGATTTGTTTTTATAAAATGATTTTTAGGTAAGGTAATAATGGATAATATTAATGAATATATGTGATATATCTGGAATGATATTTATTATTAAAAATGAATATATCATCTTCATCCTTTCCCTTTAACTCTTTGATGTAATTATATCATCGATCATGTGTTTTTACAGGCTATAGTCTTCATAGAGTAACACGAATTATTTTCTATGACTAACAATAAGAAATGATAAAATAAAATTACATAATGAGAAAATAAGATATTTATAAAATTATTATTAGTATATATAAGATTTAATTATATACTATATCATTAATAAAATCATTCATGAAAAAACATGTATGAGAAAACAAAAAATTTAACATTTGAAATGATGAAAATCGTTAAATATTATTAACAAATTGGAGGTTATATGTAATAAGAGGACAATATAATATATATATAAAATCAATTTATTTCTGGTATAAATTAATAATATTCATATAATTGTTATACATGATCATAGAAAATAATTCAACAGAAATATATGATGAGGTAAAGTATTTCATCAAAATTATCATTCCTTGAGGCATATTGTAATTTTATGAAATTATTTCTTTTATATGATCTATAAAATGTTACTTTTACATTTTATTTAATGAACCCTTCATAATTATTATTATTTTATTTTTTATTATGATTTTTTATCCAACAATATTTGAAATGAAATTTATCAAATGGTAAGTAATTTCCAAACTCAATATTTTATTCAGGTTATATTTTTTCTATATTGTCATTTTTATTATATGATTATGTGGGTAATTGATTTAGATTACATTATGGATTATATCCAATTTTTAAGTGTATTTACAACTAATAAATATAATCAATTCTTTGATTTATTCTCATATCAATGATATGATAATTTTAAGGGATTTCATTTCAATTTCTACTCCCTTTGGAATTATTCGAAATTATGCACCTATAAAATTTTATATTGTTTATATACTAACCCTTTTAATTATTTACGAGGAAGATGTACTTATAAATGAAAATTTATTATTTAATTCAATTTATTGGTTTTGGAGTATCGTTTTAAATATACATTCTTATATCTCTATTGATTGGTTAAATTTTATTCCATTTACCAGAAACATTATTTTACAATAAATACAATAATTATGATGAACATAAATTTATATTTCATTTATATCGTGGTCATTTAAATTTAATTGAATCAATCACCATCTTTTGTTTATTTTACATCAATTTTTCCTTAAATATCTATTCATTATCATGGGTCCTCTTATTCCATAGACCATATGTCACTCTAAAATTGGGTGTTTACATTTAATGTGTTTTGATTAAATGAAAAATTTTTAATAAATTTGTATTCTTTAAAAAATATGAAATTTTTTATATGAATGAAAGAAATCATTAGATATATGAGGAATGATTTTTAAATATAGTGATTGGAGGGTGTTGATTTGAGAGAGCCCTTCGATGCATCTGTATCTCTCATGAAAAAAATGATTTTGCTAAGTAGAATTGGTTTTTACCTACAAGAAAAAAATATTTTAAAATAATAATTTTATATTTGATAATGTGAATGACACAAAACACTGATTTTGTCTTTTGTTTCATGTAATATAGATTTTATTCTCCCATCAGATGCAAAATTGAGTTTAAAGAATCCAAAATATTATATTTATTATTAATAATTATAATTTTCTTTACCAAGCCTTTATGATGGAGGATAAGAATAAAATTAACTGAACTATTATAATATGGTTTAATATTATAAATATATTGAATTATTTAGGGATAAATTATTTAAAATTTAAAATAAATAATGTTAAGGAAATTAAACGATTTTCTTGAAAAAAAATTTTTAATAAGCATACATTGTTTCATAAAAATAAATTAAAATGATCACTCTATTTTGATTATATAAATAAAATTTTTATATTATATATTAATTATAATCCTATATCTCTCTATAGTTCATATATTATTATATAAAATATTCTTCTTAAAAGATAAATTTTTTCAAAAAGAAATTATTTTTTCGGATTTCTATGATTCACATTCAACACATAAATTTTTTTAAATTTTTAAAATAATTTAAAATAATGAATAAACATAATTTATTAAATTGGAATACATAATTAATTTTAGGTTTATATTTTATAAAATTATCTAATAATTTCCAATTTTTTATGTATTTTAAAAAATATTAAATTTAAATAAAAAACAAAAGGAGTGGAATGGACCTATTTGGCCCACTTCTTTGTGAAAATCTGGTGTTTGAGGCTTCCTATGAGGTTATGGTGACTTATTTTTGACATTGTACCAACATTACAATATAGTCAATAGTTTTTTTGGGGAAATAGATTTGAACAATGACATAAATGTGACAGATTTGAACATTTTCATCAATGAGACATATATGAATAGTATCCTCAGTGAGACACATGTGAATAGTATCATTGGTGAGACACATGTGAATATTTTAATCAGTGAGAAAGATTTAAACTGTGTCATAGGTAAGTCACATCAAATACTCATGTTAGTGGGTCACCTATCGGTATGTCACCTATTAGTAGGTTACATGTCCATAGGTCATCTATCAGTAAGTTATCTGTCAGTAGGATATCTATCGGTAGATTGTATTTTGGTAGGTCATCTGTCGGTAGGTCATCTATCGTTAGGTCGTATATCGGTATGTCTTCTATTTGTATGTCGTATCTTAGTAAGTTGTTTCCTAGATGGTTCTCTATTAGTAGTTCATTTGCCAGTAGGTCCTTTATTAATTGGTCATCTGTTGGAAAGTGGTACTGTGTTTCCAAAATCAGTCAGTGAATAATGTTTTCAGCATCGTACAGTTGTCCCCATTCACATTTTCAATGATGTTAGATGGTTTCAAAGCCTTTTTATGCGATTTAAGTCCAAATTAATTCCCATAAATATATTTTTAATTTCTATGTTTCTGGGGGATTTATTCAGTTAATCCACATAGTCTTGTCCATATCATCCTTTAATGTATAATCTAATCTATATCTAGACTGCTTCTCCATTTAGACTTTCACATGGGCCATGATACATTTTTTTGTGTTCATTCTTCTCATTTACCTTGGTGTGAGAATTCCTAAACCTTTATTTATGGGGAGTTATGTGATTGTTCTATCCCAAGATCATTTCTCCTTGAATTTTTTCATACTTCATGTACACCACCTATCATAGTGGAACCAAGAAGTGTCAATCTGTCTTTTATATAAATCATTTTATACCTCTGTTGTTATGGGATCCTCGATCTATTTCCACTTGTTCTCCTTCCCAAGTTATGGAATGTGATCTCCATGTATATAATAGTCAATTCATGGGATTTGGTTGATTCATTTGTGCTATTCCTTCCTTAGGTTAATGCAGTCATTACGTGATAGGTGATCGTGATATGTTCGATTGGTCTACTGAAATTCAAAAAACATCAGAAACCTTTTAAAGTAGGGGATTCAAAGATTATCTATTCATTTATTTGAACTCATGTAGTTATCATATTTTATCTAATGGATCATAATGAAATTGACATAATAAATACTTGAACATGATTAAAGAATTGGTATCAACTGCTTGATGATGTTATTGCACATTGTTTTTCAATATCATGCGATATCTATGATTTTCATATTTAGCATTACTTTCTTGATGGAAGTTGTTAATGACCATAAAGATACTACTAATTATAAATTAATTTTATAAAGATGAGGTTGCATGTTTAATGAATCTGATTTTTATTTTTCTTTATTATGATAAATCAAATAGATAAAGTTATGTATGATTAATTAAACTCATTAATTCAATATAGAATAATAGATTGGTTGCTCAATAAAGATAATTCATTTATGTGTTATGAGTGACATTCATAACATTAAATTACAATCTCTTTTTCTCTGGAGTTGTGATATCTCATTCTATGAGAAGGTTGAATACATTTTTTAGGGCCAAAAGCCTAGTTTCTATGTTATTTGATTCATTCTACTTTTGTTGTAGAGTGTGACTGGTATGGCTGAGTTTCAAGGGTTGTTGTGTTATGTGGTGGCATAGAGTCATAGAAGAGGTGACATAAATTGATTCCTATAGTGTAAATATGGATCAATTTATACTTGGGGGTGTTGGGGTGGACACCTAGGCTGATGAAACATATTTAAGCTGGGCTTACACACTAATATGAATTTTGTTTTTATTTAACCATGTTTTTTTATCTATTTTAATTTCTCTACTAATTGATGATGATGGTCTTGTTTACCATCCCTTAAATAGATTTTATGATGCATGGGGCATTCCACATGATTTCTATTTATAACATCTTGATGATGGATGGGCATGTGCTCCGACTATATGTGGAAAAGACTTGACTAGTAGTTTATATACTCACTGTGTCAAGAACCTTATGTTTGAAATCATAGAATGATTTACTAGAATACCTAGAATTATGTAAAAGTGATAATTATGTTAATAAATGATTGAATTAAAGATATTAAACTATGGGGTTGGATATTTTTGGGAACCATTGTTGAGTTTATAATTTATATGAACTGTGGACTTAGTTTTGTTATACCTATAGGGCACAAAACATTTTAGTGATTCTAATGAAATGTAATGTGGAAAAGATGAAGGTTAATTTATGGTTAAATAATTAATTATCATAAATTGATACTCTTACAAATACATAATGTACTATAATTTAGATCATTAAATTGTTCTTTGATTATAGGATTCATAGTCTGAATAGTATCATCCTAGAGTCTGAGATATGTTAGTTTTAGTTGATTCTATGAAAAGGATATGATCATATTTTTTTGTGAGAAATATTGTGTTTTGTTCTTTTTGTTTATATATATGCTACTATAACATATTAGGTAATGAAATTGAAACCCTAAGTATTTTATCCCATAGAGGGGTGTTTTCCCCAATATCTGAATGGGAGGATGGATGACTGACTACACCCCTTTAGCCCTGCTTTTTTATTCATAGTAGATACTAGTGCTGGTATGCATGGAGTTATTTATACACTGTATATGTCTGTTGAGGGATGTAATGTGTTGTGGTTATTTCAAACAAATATATATTTTCCACATGGTTCATGTTGTGTTGCTACTC
Source organism: Viscum album (assembly GCA_963277665.1). NCBI lineage: Eukaryota > Viridiplantae > Streptophyta > Magnoliopsida > Santalales > Viscaceae > Viscum > Viscum album. Next base: position 860,432,717 of record OY728163.1, on the reverse strand, counting down.
ATATGGGTCTTCCGGCTAGCCTATTGGGAGAGAGATGTGTAGGACCTGGACATTGGGGAAAAGTGGAAAACTAGTGGCGAAGTGGTAGTGGGGTACTCATGAAAGTCGTTATTATATTATACTATCTTTTATAAGATAACATTTCATTTCACAATATTCTTGAGTCTTGGTTTATAAAATTATGTGTATCTAATTTAAAATTAACACAACAAGCCTATAGGATCCACTATAATTCATTTCAATGAAATACAATCTTTATTATACCAAATAACTAAAATGGTTCTAAACACCCATGGTATAAGAGACAATTCCTCCCCTATATTCTTTCCCAATGCTAGTGATATGTTACCACCCCGAAGCATCCATGTATTCCACGTCATTCATAGGATAAAATAACATTTAATTTCACAATATTCTAGATTGTATGTATATAATATAAAGAGTAAATAAGGAAAAAACATAATGGATTCGCTATATATAATGTTTCTTGATCAGTACTAAAATAGTACATTATTCATACACAAAAATACCAACATCTAAAGAAACCCTTATTGGGTAACCAATTCACAAATAGTTGGTCACCATCACACCACTTCTCTTCATGAATGAATATAGAAGAGTAATTTTCTTTAATAAAGGTAATGTCACTAAAAAAAGAAATTGACTAGATAATGTTCGAAGTCTATCTATTTTTCTTACATAACAGTGATCTTTCACAAGGTTTTTATAGAATATATAACCCTTATATAAAATTATATATTTATGAAATTTCTTCCTACAAAAATTTATCCTGGTGGAATTTGTGGATGTGGAATAAATTCATATATCAATTTAAAATAGTTATTACCAAATAATCGGCATCCAATATATTCTATCCCAAATTCCATTTTATAATCACTATATGTTTGATATGATCAAATCAATGGGTGGTGAACACTAGGAATAAACCAATATTTCTCCAACATCAATATATCCCTTACCAAGATTTCTCCACTAGGAACTTCATGGAAAATATCAAGGCATATAATAGGGAAATTCCATGGTTCACTATATATAAAAATAATATCTATTGACTCTATTACACAAAATTTTATTAGGTGGATTTTTATAATAACCTCACTGCTAGGGAATATATATAACATTATTCACATTCTACTAAATATTCAATAAGTGATGATATCATAGGTTTATTTGATATAAGGCATTATTATAACTCAAAAAAATCTTCAAAAGTATTCAATGTTGATAATATCAAATAGGTATACAAAAAAAATCCCAAAAAACATGTTGGAATGACTATATGCCATGATGGGTATTGGACAAAATTCATATAACCCACAAAAGGTTCAAATTTCTCCTTTAAAAAATCTATCTCAAATAAGGGATCAAACTCTACCTATAGAAGTAATATTTCAACCAGATTTATTTAAATACCATATCAAATATATACTTTCATCTCCACATATGTTGATCAAACCATAATCATCTACCTGGATGAAATGATTATGATCCCAATGGAATCATGACTCGTTGACTTTTTTTGATCCATTTTAACTCCATGTTCAGGCTTTCCACAAAAACACATGAGGAATCTATAATCAAAAGAATGAAATGTTACTAGTATATTAGTAGTCTACTCCATACCTGCACAAATTATTGTTTAAACAATTAGGATGATATTTCCAATTCATATGAAGAGATACACCACCTTTGATCATGGGGTGAGAAAAATTTTTATCTGTATAGCATTAACATATTTCCCAATTATAATTATATTATAGATAGATGTCTAAACAAATTCATAGTTGCTTCACCACATTACACAAATACAAAAGTTGTATATTTATAGGAAGAACCCTAAAAATAATAAGACTCACTCAGAATAGTTATTGATTATCTGAACGATCTAATAAATGAATAAAATAAATGGTCATTACTGAACACTATAAAAATCACATACTAACATAAATATACATCAAAAATCAATTCCATAGGGTTTTTGGTCATCATAATGATTATATGTGCCTTGGGTGAAGGATTCATTAGCCTACATGCCTAAACTGGTTTATCAGATCTAATACAGACACCCAAGAATATATTAAAATCAGTAAAATAAGTTCCCACTCGAATCCTAAAATGGCTAATAAATGTAATAATTGTACATAGTAAAACCTCACTAGTATAATTCTCTGACCAGACCCAACCCATATACCAACTACCATAGTAATATTTAGAATAATAGTGCCTCTACAAACCCTCCTCCAATTGGAAATGGGCTTGTGAATATATCTATATAAGAATATATCAATGTGTTGGAGGTTTCAGCCTATAAAATCATGTAATTGAAACAGATCATTAAAACACAAGTAACAAATCATAATTAGAAGGATATATAAATGTTACAAATAAACTGAATATAACACATTCTTAAGGCATCTACATGAATCCACGCAGAAAACAAAAATGTAAAACGTAGTGTATTAATGGTAAAAATACAAATCCATGAACCTAATAACTAATAATAAAAGAATCCATATCCAAGGGGCCATATTTTTTAGGATTCTATTGATATAAAAATCACCTATTATCATTAACACATAGTACCATGATGCACATCCTCTATAGAATCCCACATGGTCTCCATGCCAAAGCCCCAAACAAAACACATAAAATCTACATATATAAGACAATATCCATTAGCTATATCATCTACACATAAATGTTATTTGTGAGCCTAATGAACTTATAAGACATATTATTATCAAAATATATAGAATAATGGAAAATCATGAATTAAGCACAACTAAACTTTCTCCATCAGTCTCTTATAATTAAGGAGTTGTCAAACAAAAAAATTAATATTAATAAAATTATATTTATAACTACATTTAATAGGGATGTGGAGTGTTTTTGGTCTTCTCATATGTAAATATTGGAAAAATAATCATATCGGTAGTTCGAGGTACTCTTATTACTAGAGATTCCATGATTAAGTTATCAATATCCTTCATGGAACTATATCTTTAATGAAAAATCTAAAGATTTGAAAAACCATGAATCACATAAAAATCTATGATGAATTGAAATCTAGGGTCCATGCCATAAAAAATGTACAATAAAGGGATCCCTCTAAAAAAATCATGCATTCCCTCCATTTTCTCTCTCACTACATGAGGGTAATGGTAAACCCCCCAAATTGTTTCAACGGAAGAACAATAACAATATAGTATGGTTTTTGACCTCCAAAAAAATTCGTAAATGATAAAATGACGATCTAAAACACAACTAAAATAGAATAACTAAACTCCAAGATAGAATATCACCCTATATACAATGTTGGACACTTGAATCCATCATATTTGACTCCCAGCTATTAGAATACTCCTAGGGTAACAAGGTGATAACTGAATCCATATGTATTTTTCAAAAGGAGAGGATCATCTTCCCCTAATTTTGGTAATTCGATTCCTAAAAGTACCTTCAAAAAATTAAATTAAAATCAACACCATGTTCTCCATTTTAGGACAGAAGACTCAATATGTGATCAAGCTAGAGATAATTGATCATTTAACATGAAATATATGGTGGGATACCAGTCTTCTCTAGGGGATATGAGACATTATTGATACATATCATAAGGAACTGTACTCTTAAATAACCTGCTGATCAACCCAATACAAAGGAAATATATTCTAAAATATTACTAGATTTTATATATGGAGTATAGTCGCATTGGGTATGGGTTCTATATGGGAAATTTTTGTTTGAAACATTGCCTGATTTCTGTTCCCTTAAAGTTGCATTGATTATTTCCCCTAAACTTTTTTTATTAGATCACACATGATTCATGGGAATGAACACTCTATACATGTTTGTATACTCATCTTGGCTCACAGGATGTGTTGGATCGAAAAAATTCTTAAATGATATGTTCACGCTCAGAACCTATATACCCATATCATAGAAATACATTATGTGTTTTCTTTTGAACTACACATCATGGAGTTAGGAATATTCCAGAATTTATGCAACATCAATGTGTATTATGATTTCATTTCCCCGCTCCCAATTCTATATTCAACCAAAAATAAATAATAAATTTATGAATAATTATTGGATCATCAATCGTTGGAAAAATATTTGTTTCTCAGATCCCTCGATTAAATATCATATTTCGAAACTTTTTATATTTTATGTCTCCAATACTCAAGGAAAACTGAATTATCATCATTCCAAAATGATTAAAATCAAAATAACTATAGATCATGATAACTTATATTATCTCCAAGTTAAATTCTATATTCCAACAACACTTAAATAGAATAAATTGAAATCTTTTATCTTCTATGTAGATTGCAAATTCCTTCCCTGGGAATGGTAATTTCTAAGAATTTTCAGTCATAAATATCCCTTGTATATAAATGTTTAAATGTTCTGGAAGTTCCATGTCATTAGATGAATCCATGAACACAAGAAAATCTTGGTACAAACTCCACTTAATTTTTTTTGATATTTTTAACCCATTGTTCAATAATAGAACATTGGTTATGAATAAAAATTGAACAAAAGGAAGTATCTAAAAAACAAAAAAGAAATTGGATGAAAACAAGGATCATAACAAATTAATCATCATATTTTCTTATAATATAAATTTAAAAAATATTGTTCATATCTTATAAATAATTATTCATGTATCACAAATTTATATCAATAATCATAAATTTATAGGCCCCTGAATATACCTGATCATGTATTTTTTGGGGATTATTGAAATATTTTTATTATAACATAATAAAATAAAATAAATAAATTTAATATACCTACCATGATATTTATTTATATTAGGAGTATAAGCAATTATATTCTAAACCCTATTTATATTCATCATCATTGTGAAATCAAATAAATTTTTTTTCTGTGGAACTGATCAATCTCATCAGACCATTATCAATATTATAGCAAATTTCTGGTCTCTCAACAAAAGGTATCTACTAGTAAGAATCTATTTAGGTTATACAGATAACCTAATTAGTGTCTCTGAATGTATGTATTTAATTATAGGTTCTATTATTAATGGAACATTTGATATTTGAATTTAAATATTTTATTATTTCATTTTTGTATTCACACCAATTCTCTTTATTGAGAGATTCAATAAAAATAAATACTATATCATGCCTAAGGTAAAAATTAGGTTCATGATTCAACCACGGTCCTAGTTTCAAAATATAAGACACTATTTTATTGTTAGGATTATATTTATAAACCCTTAATGCATGATATAAATAATATTATTATTGTTATAGTATTTCAATCACTCTATGACACTGGTTCATCCATTATGGATTGAACATTATGTAATCCATAAATTCATTACCAAATAACCTCCGTTAAAATATTTTTAAATGTTACCCATCTTGAATAAAAATTTCATTTTTCAACTATATTTGTCTAGAGACATCAAATGTTTACAATAGAGTTGAGTCCAACATGATTAAAACCAACATCACTACAATCGGATATAGCGGAATTCAGTGGTATGAGTTTATATTAACTCAAATTCCATTCAATAAGTCATAATTTTTGTTGATTGGGTATGTTGTTGTATTTTGGAAATATTATTCACTATATGTAAATAATATTGTATACTATATTTCAATCTGGGAAAATTAAATTATCATAATTCTTTTTTCTTATTGATTTATACATCCAAAGAATAAGTTTGGGTAAAGTATGATTTTCATCCTCTATTATGAAAATTATATTCCAATGAAATATTCATTTTTTTGCACAATTATTTATTTTAATATTTCTATTGTGAAATAGATTTTATCCTTATTAACTTTTATATTTTAGTTTATCACTATTCAAAAATAAATGTTATATATATTTTATCAATTCAGATAACATCAAATCTATTTTAAAATGTTTATACACTGTTTTTATTAAGTTCCACATAACTTTATATAATTCTACCCATGTTTCCTTAACTATAATGTCATTTATTTTCAATATTACACTATTAGAAAAAAATCATTATTTTTTTAATATTAATTTCTTATCATGTAGTAATTTTTCCTCACAAGGATTATAACTTTATTTTTTGAATTATCCAAACCCATAAAGAAAACTAATTTCATGAATTTCCATCAATTGACTTTAATTTTAAAAATAACCCATCATTGATGAAATACTCATATAATTAATTCTCTAAATTATTTTATGATACTATTTTTATTTGATTTAATTTCGTGTATAATTGGATTATATTTTTGATCAATTCTTTTGTGATACTAAAATAAAATGTTTTTTTACCAATTTGTTTGATGGGATGATAAATTTATGATTTATTGTTGATATCAGGTTCTGTATATATGTGTAGTATATCAATATATTTTCGGCTGAACAAAATTATATTTCCCCACTATTAATTATTTTAATTATTATATTTTCTGAAGAAATTATGTTACACATATACATGATTTACAAAGTTGTGCTAAAAATATTATGTATGTTCAAGATACATTTTTTATGATAATAGATTTATATATGGACATGATTTGACATCCTATGATAAAAATTTTATGCATCTACACTATATTTTCAACTATATCTATGAAGTTATGATATTGTATTCTTATTATTGATTCATATTCCTGATTTATGTCTATATGGCTCGGGATTGTTGTCATTACGTAATCGTATATGTCATACTTTAATAATGATCTTATTATTGTTCATTTTTTCTATGTTATGGTCATTGTTAATTCTATATTGCCTTATGATATCATGATAGGATTCCTTGTTCTTACTCCATTGACCATATGATACCATCCTGTAATATGATATAATAATATTTATGATCTAATATGAAGTTATTTATGAATCATATATATTTATTTCTGATACTAAGAATTCATTCTTATTTTATTTTTAATAGAGGATTTGTGACGTAAAATAACTTATTTTTATATATTCGTTTAATTTTTTTTATTGATGGAGTAATATTTTCATTTCAAATATATATTTTTTTGTATGAATATTTTTTTATTACCATATTACCATGAAAAAATTATTATGAATAAATGCATATATCGTAGTGGGAAAGAGTAATTTAAGGAGAAATTCACAACAAAACTGCAAATAATATAGTGTATAAAGTTATCTATTCTTCCTGTAATTTGTATTGTCTTAAATAAATTTCATGTGAATGATTTATTTCAGATAGAACGATTACTAAATCCCCAATATTCTTTTAGAAGGTATATTTTCAAATTATATTTTCTATCACAAATAGTTTTTAGCTATGTTGCAAAATTTTTATTGTGGTTACAAATTCTGATGTATTTTAATTCCATTTAAAAAACTCAACATAAATAACATTTTTTATTTTATATACCCATTGAGATTTTTTCAAATGATGGACATCTGTTTACAGATAGTTAATAAAAAAATAATCCATTGAAAAAATACCTTTTATATATGTCAAATGAACCATTTTTTCCCGTAGTTCCAAAACTCTCAAAAACTCTCATTCTGTCTCAAATCCTTTAAATTCATCTAGTAATATTATGAAATAATTTAAACTGATTTTATTTTATATATTTTGTATAAAATTATATTTAAAAAATAAATAGTTTTTAATCTTATTTATTATTATTTTAAATTTATTTATTTTTTTTAATTTATCATATTAGATCTTAACTCTACATTCATGTCGTTTTCTTTAATAATTTGTTTGTTTTTTGTTTTTTTATTAATTGGTAATTCCATTATAAAAAACATATTACATTTGAAATTTTTATTTAATATTAATTTTTAAATTAACATTATATATATAGGATTAATAATATTTTTTTAAAATATATATATATAATAAAATATTTCTATGAAAATGAGTTTCCAACAATTTTGATATAATTTGATAAATATATTGAAATAAGAAAAGGAATAAATCTTTATAAAATATATACAATTTACATAATTAATCAAAAAATTTATTTTTTTATTTGTAATATGTAACTATTCATGGTAAATTATATAAATGTAAATCATTTAATATTAAGTATAATAAATTAATTAAGTGTAATGATTATTTAATTTAAGTTAACATAAATTATTAAAATTAATATTAAAAAATATATATTAGTTATCATTAAGTGAAAATAATAAATATAAAAAAATTAGATAAAATTATAAATTAAAGTTGTATAGTTATTAATTAATATCAATTATTATAATTATTGTCAATATACAAGTATATATTTTTATAATAACCACAACATTTCAGTAATATAATGGTTTTCCATTTATGAGAAAATTATGACAAATTATAAAATAAGAATAAATTTATATAATCAAAAATAAAATCAAAATTAACTGTTATTATTTAAGATTAATGAGTAAAAATTATTAAAATATGTCTGAAATACTAATTGCCTCCTATATTTTTTGACGATATAGAAAAAATAATACAAATATATATTTCTCAATATAAATAATTAAAAAAATAAAATATTAATAGTTATTAAATTATAAAAATTATTGAATGTATTTAAAATTAAAACCAGATATTAAATGTTAGATAAATTTAAGAAAATAATAAAAAAAATACAAAAATAAAAACAATAACATAAATGATTATTAATTATATAAATCAACATAAATAATATTTAAATTAAAATAAATATATGTTTTAAATAGGGAAAATCCTAAATTTTCCTTCTAATTTTATTTCAAATGATAATATTCATTCATTCAATCTGACATTCATTTTTATTTTAAAAGGGAAAAATAATGATTTTTTGAAACACTGCATTTTCTTTTAAAACAATTAAAAGATAAATTTAGTTTATATTTAAAAATATGTTAAATTTTATTATTAATAATTATATTTACATTATATAAATAATTTATATTTTCATTTTGAATATAAATATATTTTATACTTATGAAATAATTTCCTTTTGAAATTATTTTATTCATATCTTTGGGAAAATTTTAAATTAAATTCACCACTTATGTCAGTTTAATTTTGGTAAAATTGATTCAATAAAAAGAATTAGAATAAATAATTTTATCAAATAAGGTCAACATAATTATTCACCAGAATCAATTATGAAAACCGTAATATTATTTTATTGCAGTTATTGTTAAAATTGATTTACCTGATAAAACAATATGATGATTATGGTTTAAGATAGTCTAAAACATATCCAATAATTATAGAATAGTGTTATTTTGACATTATATCATATAATAATTAATAATTGACCATTTGGGATCCTTTGGGGTTGTGAAAATAGTCGATGTAACTCATTATTTTCAAATATTTTATGTGTGTCCCTTCCCCCACATATAAAAGGCTAGCCACTCTTCTCCTCGATTCACAGTTCCAAATACATTTGTATCAAAAAATCCTCCCCCAAATATCTTCTGCAATTACCTAAAAAATATTAGAGTAAATGGTTTATCATAAATTCATAATAGGATGTATTTTATATTAATTATCATTATGTTGTCTGAGGAAGAGGTAAAGTTCTCAATTAACTGTTTTCCCCTTATTCCACGTCCTTCAAATATTATTCAATATTGATTACAAAATAACACCAGTATCTAAAATTTAATGATATTTTATAATTTACATGGAATAAAATATAACTACCTCCTCTTCTATGTAATGGAATATGAAAACATCAATCTTGTGTGGGGAAGACTACCTGCTCAAGAACTGATGTAATTCATTTTACATCAGCACCTCTCAGGATTGGATATAATGTTGGATTTTTGTAAATTTTATATGTTTTTTGTAAAATGATTATAAATATTTAATTAGTGTATCTCATATAACATCATAGAATCTTAATAATGTGGGATAAAATAATGTTGATCATTTGTATAATAAACTACAACCACGCGAAGATATGTGAATTTGTTTAAAAATCATTTTTACAGATTGTAATAATTGATAAAATTAATGAATACAGATAATTTATAAGAAATGATATTTATTATGTAAAATTAATAATTAATCCCCATCCTTACCCTTTCACAATTATATGTAATTATATCATCGGTCAGGGGTTTACTGTCCTCACAAAGCAATGTGATTTATTTTCTATGTGCAACTTTCAAAAATGGAAAAAAATTATCTAATGAGTAAATAAGATATTTATAAAATTAAAATCATTCAATATAAGATTTTATTATATACTATAGTCATTCATCAGATCATTCAGGGCATAACATGTGTGATAAAAAAATGTATCACATGAATAGATGAAAATAGTTTAATATTGTTAACAAATGTGTTGTAAAATGTTATAAGAGTACAATAATAGATATATAAAATATGAATATACTTATGGTATAAATTGATAATATTCGTAATATAATTACACATGAGGTTATAATAACATTCATCTAAAAGATATTATGTGGTATGTTATTTCATCAAAATTTTCATTCGTTGAGGTATATTGTAATTTTAGGAAACAAATTTCATTAATATGATCTATATAATATAAATATAAAATTTAATTCCATGAATATTTCATAACTGATATTGTTTTACTTTTTATTATTATTTTTTTATCCAATAGTATTTGACATAAAATTTATCAAGTGGTAATTAATTTCAAAACATAAATTTTTTTATTTGGTTTATATTTGATAAATATTTTCATTTGTATTATAATATTATGTTGGTAATTGATTTAGATTATATTATGATTTATATGAAATTTTTTAAGTGTATTTTCAACTAATACACAAAATAAATTCTTTGATTTATTCCCATATCTATCATATGATCATTTAATGGGATTTCATTTCAATTTTACTCCATCGGGGATTATAAAAAATTATGAACATATATAATTTTATGTTTTTTATATATTACCCTTTTAATTATTTACCATAAATGAATATATATAAATTATAATTTATTATAAAATTCAATTATTTATTTTTAGAGTTTCATTTAAAATATAAATTCCTAATTCTCTTTTAATTGGTTACATTTTAATCCATTCCTATCAGTAAAAATTTGCAATCAAAACCATAATTATGATGAACATAAATTTATATATCATTCATCTTTTGGATATTTAAATTTTATTGAATAAATCACTTTATTTTTTTCAATTGACTTCAATTTTCCCTTAAATAATCATTCAGTATCATGGGTCTTCTTTTTCCATAAAATAATATCACTCCAAAATAAGGAGTTTACACTGAATGAGATTTGATTAAATGGCAGATTCATAATAAATAAATATTCATTAATTCATATGAAAATATTTGACATATAATTTTTTCCATGAATTAAATTGATCCATAGATATATAAGGATTGATTATTTAAAGCAATTATTGGTGGGGGATGATTTGAGAGAGCCCCTCTATGCATCAACAGCTCTCATTAGACAAATCATTTTGCTATATAGAATGGGTTATAACTTATATGTCACAAATATTTTAAAAGAAGAAAATTATATTTGATAATGTGAATGAAACATAACACAAATTTTGGATTGTGTTTCATCCAATATATATTATTTCATTCATCATATGAAAAATTGAGTTTAGAAAAAATAAATTATTATAATTATTATTATTAAATATGATTATTTTCACCAATAAAATTGGATAGAGGTTTAGAATAAGATTAATTGAATTATGAAAATATGTTTTAATATTATATATATTGAATTATTTTGTAAAAAATTAATTATAAATGAATATAAATCCCATTAAGAGATTAATTTTTTTTGGAAAAAACTATTTTAATGAGCATAATTGTGTTTCATAAAATTAAATTAAACTAATCAGTCTATTTGGTTTATTTAAATTAAAATAATATATTATATATTAATTCTAATCATATTTCTATCTAGATTCCTTATATAACTAAATCAAATCATCATATTAAAAGTGTATTTGTTTCAAAAAAAATTGATTTTTTCGAATTTTTAGGGTACACATTCATTAAAATTAATTTATTAAAATTTTAATATAATTTAAAAGAATGAATGGACATCATTTATTAAATTGGATTACTAAATTAATTTTATTTTTATTGTTTAGAAAATTATTTAAAAAATTTCAATTTTTTATGAATAGTGAAAAATATTGAATTTTAATTGAAAAAAAATGTAATTAAATGGACCTCTCCAGTCCATTAAATTTTAAAAATAGGCTATTAGAGGTGTCATGGGATATTAAGGTGACTTATTTATAGCATTTTTTCATATTTTAAAATTGGTGAACAGTGTTTTAAATTAGATAGTTTTTAACAATGATATCAATGAGATAGATTTGAATAGTTTCATTAGGGAGATAGATGTGAATATTGTCCTCATCGAGTCATATGTGTATAATCTCATCGGTGAGGCACATGTGAACAGTTTCATCAGTAAGAATGGTGTGAACAGTGTCGTCGATAAGTGGCATCAGTGACTAGTGTCAGTGACTCACCTATAGGTAGGTCACCATTCCATAGGTCACATGTCGATAATTCATGTGTCGGTAGCTCATATGTTAGTAAGTTGTCTATTAGTAGGTTGTCTATCAGTATGTCATATGTCGTTAGGTCTTATATCTGTAGGTCATCTTATGATAGGTCATCTCTCAATATGTTTTTTCAGTAGGTCCTCTATTGGTTGGTCATGTACTGGTATGTCATATGTCGATAATTCATCTATCAGAAAGTCATATAATGCTTCCAAATCAGTTAGAAAACAATTTTTCCATCATCTTACAGTTTCACCCCCTTAGACATTTTCATTGATGTTAAATGCATTCAAAGACTTTTTATGGGATTTAAGACTGATTAAAATCCCATAACCCGCATATTAATATTTCTAAGTGTCTGGGTGTCATTATTCAGTCAATCTACAATGTCTTGTGCATATCCTCCTTTAATGTAATATCTAAACCATATCTAGACTACTTCCACATTTAGATTTTCTCAAGTGCCATGATACATTCTGCTTTGTTATTTCTTTTTTATCGTGGTATAAGGATCCCTAATCCATTATATCTGATGTGTTGTGTGATTCTTCTGTCCCTGGGTCATTTCTCCTTAGATTCTTCCCAGCTGCATGCACACCACTAGTCTTGGAACAACCAAGAAGTATTGATTTGTCTTTTATATAATGTATGTTATACAACTGTTGTTCTATGATCATTAAAATTATTCCTCTTTTTCTCTTTATCATGTTATGGAATGTGATCTACACATTTCTAAAGGACAATTCTTGGGTGTTTTTTGATTCATTTCTATACTTCCATCCTCGGGTTGATTCATTCCTTGTAGGAGTGGTGATCGTGATATATATTGTTTGACTACTCTCATGAAAATAACATCAAAAACATTTTGAGGTGGGGGATTAATGTATTATCAATTCTTTTATGTGAATTAAATTAGTTATAATGATTTATTTAATGTATCACTATGAAATTGATATAATAAATTCATAAATTAGATAAAATAATTGGTATCAATTCCATAACGATGTTATTGCCTCTTGTGTTTCCAATAAATATGACATCTATGATTTTGTTATTTAGCATTTCCTTCCTGATGATAATTGTTAATGAATGTTAATATGAGATTAATTATAAATTTATTGGATAAATATATGGAGCCATGATTAATTAATCTGGTTATTATTGTTGTGCTTTGTGAAAATCAAATGGATACAGTTATGCATGTTTAATTGAATTGATTAATTCAATATGGAATAACAAAATGGTTGTGCAATAATGATAATTACTTTATGGGATCTAGATTTCCATAAATATTTTAAAGTACAATCACCTTTTTCTTTGGAGCTATGATTGGTAATTATGTGACAGGGTTTAATTCCTTGTTTTGGTCCAAGTTCATATATTCTATGTTGTTTGTTTCATGCTGCTTGTGTTGTGTAGTGATCTTGCAATGGATGAGCATAGAGGGAAGTAGTGGTATGTAGGGGAATGGAGGCCGAGTACAGGTGGCATCAGTTGATTCCTATAGTGAAAAGATACATTGGTTAATGCATGTGGGTGTTGGGGAGGACACCTAGGATGATGTGACATGTTGATGTGTGGCGTACCCAGTGATATGAAAGTGGTTGTTATTAAACCTGATTTTTTTATCATATTTAATTTCTCCACTAATTGTGGAAGATTGTATTTTTTACCCTCCTTCCAAAATAAGTTAAGATGCATAGGGTATTCCACTTGCTTCCTGTTTTTAACTACTTGATGATGGGTGGTCCAGCACTCCAGCTATAAGTGTAAAATACTCGACTAGAAAATCATCTACTCACCGTGTTGAGAAACTTATACTTGGTATGTATTAATGATTTATTAGAATACTTATAATAATTGAAAAGTGACAATTATGTTAATAAATGATTGAAAAAATGATGTTAACCCAAGGGGTTGCAGTATGCTTTGATTCAATGTTGAGTTTATTTTTTATAGGAATGGTGGACATAGTTTGGTTATTCATAGAGGGTATGAATCATTGTTGTGATGATAATGAACTGTAATGTGGAAATGATATTGGTTAATTAATGGTTAAATAATTAATTATCATAAATTTTAACTGGTAAAAATAAATAATGTACTATATTATAGATCATTAAATGGTTGTGTGTTTATATGAAAAATTTTCTTAATAGTGGAAACCTAGAGTCAGTGAGACATTAGTTTCAGTTGAGTCTAAAACTAGGTTATGCTAATAGTGTTTTTTTGAGCTATATTTTATTTTGTACTTTTTCTGTCTCTATTTTCTACTACAACTATCAGTTATGGAAACTAAAATTGTTAGGATTTTTATCCATATGTGGTGTTTTCCCCCAATATCAATGTGCGAAGATGTATGACTAACTACACCCTTTATCCACACTCTCATTCATGGTAGTTATGAGTGTTGGTTTTGTATAGTGTTAATTTTTCCCTCATATGTGTATAGAGAGATGTAGTGGCTTGTGTTTTTTTCACACAAATATATATTTTTCATAAGGTTCATGTTGTGGTGGAATGCCTACCTGTCTTTATGATTGCCTATTTGGAGACAGATGTATAGGGTGTGCGACATTAGGGAAAAGCCGAAAACCAGTTGGGAAGTGGTAGTGGGATACTCTTGAAATTCGTTATTATATTATATAATCATGTATAAGATACTTGGTTAGAGTATCCATGTTGAGGCTGGAAACATAGTATACCTATTTATGTGTAGAGTTAGTTTCACATTCTGTTCACTGTACATTAGCATGATTTCATGTAGTTTTGCACGGGAGGCTCCAATGAGGATGATACAATGTATATTATTATTCTAACACAATGTTATATAACTATTATAAGATCACTTCGATCCGGTTGAAGATCAGGATGATTACTACTAGCTTGGGTGTTTTTGTAGGGGCTGGTTGAAATTTTTGGTTACTGTCATTCTACATTAATTTAGAGAATTGAGTTTTATCATTTAAGGTGTATAAGTTCTTTCATGACATTACATATGTGCACATGAATTTCTTCTATATTTTAGTTTATGTAATAGTTGGTTGGAGTGTGTATTCTCTCATTATTTTACACATGTTTAAGATGAACTTTGTTTTAGTCACTAAAACAAGGACTACAGGAGGTATAACTTGGTGTTATTAATGTATTTTCATAACCATAACCCTTCTCCCAATCTATTATATGGGTTATCAAATTTTTGTTTCTATTTTTCTAGAACATAGAATCACGAACCAATATCATTTTTTCACATTGAAATTTTTTACATTTTGGTATAATGATAGATAAAATTAATATAGATGATATTAATTAAAAAATTACACTTTTGAGTAATTACATATTATAAAAATATTTTTTTACATTCTGTATTGGAAATAATATCATTACTTCATTTGTATGGTGGGGGACCGCCTCTCAATGGGATGGGTTTCAGTTTCTACTATCATGTCATATGGAATGTAATGATGAAAATGATAATGATAATATTTAGTATGAATTAAATTCATGATATTTATTCATTTTATAAATATATTACATCATTTATCATTCAAACCATTTGACACATTGAAAAGTGAAAATATTGATCGTGGATGAGTACAATCCCTCATCTTAGGAGTGATGTGATTAATTTATTTATAACCACATAACTATAATGATATATTAAATTATATATAAATACTTAATATGTTAGTTAATATATTAAAAAAAATTAATAACAAAAAAAATTGCATACCTACTTTCCATAATGATAATTAAGGGACTTGTGGTTGTACTAAAAAACAACAGTTATGGGAATTACTACATATCTTGTGAGGGAAGGAATCAATCCAAATTTAGTTCATGAAATTCCTTGCAGATTAACATCCTTCAGTATGGATATAAGTTAAAGGGGATGTTCTAGAGGGTGAGAACATGGTGAAGCTGTTGTAAACTCAATGCGAATGGGGGAAAAATAATTCCACATCCAACCATAAGCAACCATTAAAGAGAACTAATCAAAGATGACAAACCAAGGAGATGGAATAATTTTCTGGGATAGATCTGAAGTCAAAATATCTTGTTTTTCCTATGCATCCCATATGGATGAGAATCAATCTATACGTAGTTAAAGGAATTCCATATAGTTAAATGACATGCAGTAATGATGAGGAATGAAGGATATCCTTGAAGGGGATATGTGGTGGGGTCGTTATATTCCTGATGTGAATGAGGAAAAAATAAGTCCATAAGGCATCACATGCTCTGGGATACTTAGGCCGAGAGGCCAGAAGGATGGTTGAATCTGTGGTACTCATGGATTGACCCAAAGACAAATTGTCTAGGAGTTCTATTATATCTCATATGGATGGTAATGAATCCATATATATTTATTAAGATGTTATTTAGTTTATCATCATTTGTAGAAGACAAAAAAAGATATTATTTTATCGTCATAGGGCTTGGACCGTAGATGCCTAGTTTAATGTCATGTTTGAGGGATAGATGGGATGAAAATGTGAATCATTTAATAAGATATTTGAGAAAACATGGTTATTGAAATAGAGATAGAGAATAAATTATGACCATGTTCTCAACACAGTTTCCATATAATGTGACCTAAAAAGATAAAAAAACAATTGAACATTGATGGCTGGCCATATTCACCACACATGACTTATTTCAAATTGTTATTCCAGATCCTCCGGGATGTTGGCCTGAAATGAAAGATGATTCAATGTGGAAAGAGACCTGGCCCTTAAGGTGACATTTTGGTTGTGAAATATGTTGGAAACCCACTTTAAGTGCACACATGAATCATGGAAGTTCCTATGCTGTTCAACATCGTGTGGTATGGACGGGGGTGATATGTGTTTAAAGACTTAGAGCTTGGAAAATGAGGTATGTTTACAACTTTCATTTTATTTTCATGAAGTACAAGGGTGCTAGGTAATTTTACATCATGCAATAGATGGATATCACAGATTAAAATTGTACGGTTATGAAAGAAATTATCTTAGTTTATGGTTGTAGAGCATGAACCATAATATGTATTCACGATTTTCATTTTATCATCTTTTAGGAAGAGGGTCACTCATGATAATGTACTACATTTAAAACATACCATTGGTGGGAGGAGTAATGAGCACACCATCCATGGTGGAAAGAGTGTATGCACTGTTGGTGTAAACCATATGAATGATATATGGTCTCTCCTATTTGGGTTCCACGATTGGTGTCATTCTCTTATGTATCATTAGTGTGCCTAGGGACAATACAGTGTCACATAGAAGGATGGAACAGAGACAAAGATTCTTATTGAATGATCTGTTTATCTTGTCTAAATGCCTTTATAGATTGTTCAAGTCACAATGCTTGTTCTCATCGATTGACGCTAGTTCATCCATAAAAACTTCTACTACCTTTTCTGACAATTGATGTTAATAGACGTCTATGTGGAGTGATAAAAAATGAATCTCAATGGGAAGACCACCATTGTTTCGTACACTAGGTAATATGTGGTCACCTAGGTGGAGTTACGAGTCGTCGTCTTGATATCCTAGAGAATTTGGAGAATCTTATACATACAACTCTTCTTGTTCTGACCAACAATCTACTTCAAGATGTTAGAGAGGGTTTTGTTGAACACCTCAATAAACCAATTAAATTGTGTTAGATAGTAAGAGTAAGGATTAGAATGGTTATTTTACTTGTAATATAATTTATTCAGCTTGACTACCCAAAAGATGGTGCAATTATCGGTAATGATGATGTGAGGGACTCAACATTAGTAGATGATTTTAGAAATCATGAAATCAATGATAGAACGGGACTTTAATTCCTTAGGAATAATTTCCTCTACCCACTTGGAAAATAAATCTATATAGGTATAGATGAAATTGAACTAGGGAGCTGTCACTGATTGAAATATTCCTAGGAAATGAAGACCCTAGACTAAAAAATCCAAGAGTACTTGCTGGTATAGAGAGTCTATGGGGGTTGATGCAAAAAATTATCATGGATTTGGAAAGCATTGATACCTCT
Organism: Viscum album; assembly: GCA_963277665.1. NCBI lineage: Eukaryota > Viridiplantae > Streptophyta > Magnoliopsida > Santalales > Viscaceae > Viscum > Viscum album. The sequence continues at coordinate 860,414,184 of OY728163.1, read as the reverse complement.
TGTAGAACTTAATACATTCATGGACCATGGTGGATGAGAAGTAGCACAAATTTTGGATCTCATGAGAGTGTTTCGACTGTCCTTGATGAGCACCCCCATAACAGGAATGAACATACTACATAACCTATGGAATATCATCTCCTAGAACGTAACAGACTATAATCTCATCAAATCCATCTCTGTAGAGGATTTTATTATGTCTAGGACCACTCTAGGGGTGAAATACACTACACTCCACCAAATTCTCTCAAATTCATCCTAGTCTATCAACATATTTCTATGTTGCTGATAATAAATAATTGGAGTTGTCCAACCAGGGGTCCCTCTGAGTGTTGTGGTAAGGGGAATTGGAGGTCCTGATGTGTATGCATCACTGCTAAGATGGACTACCCACTGACTATCATAATCACCAGGAGTGGAGGGAGTAATGACTCTTCGATGTGCAAAAGGATGCTCAAATCATCCTAGTCAGGTTCTGAAAGATATGTAGAAATGATGGACAAGGCATCGACCCAACCATTCTACGATCTAGGAACATTAACGAACTCATTAAATTAATGGAACGGGTCCATTAACTAGCTAGTTTTCTCTAACAGGGGTACACAATCATGCTTCTTGATGATATAGTCACCATTGATCTGCATGATGAGCAGTTCAGAGTCCCCAGTCACATGTAGGCGGGGAACATCAATACCTAGGGAAATTTTGAGGTAAGTGATGAGGGAATGATACTCTCCATCATTATTGGTGAAACATTCTAGAAAGACGAATAAATAAGGAACAATAGCCTGTGTAGGTGTGGTGAAGACGATACCCATGACCACTCTGTTAAGGCTGGGATCATTGAGTCTCCATACAGTATGGATTTTCGAGGAACCGTTGATTCACATTTTCCTACATGGAATAACATGATCCACTAAGAGGATTTCCTCATCTGGGAAATCATGTCATAGAGACTACTCTTTGGGTGTTGTATGTGCAGCAAGAATGTCTGCTCGCGCCTCACCCTTGATAGGTTTCTGTGAAATGAACCAAATTTAAAACAACTGAAGGAACATTTCCCACTGAGTTATATGACTTGTCAACATGGTGAGATTATGAAAATATTTCGATGGGGTATATGTGAGACTCTAACTATATCTCATGGGGATGCATGTAATGTCACAATTTCTGGAAAATTAATACCATCACATGATAGCTCTTCTCAATAGAGTAATATATGGTATATGTATCTAGGATCATGCATCTGAGATATTATAAACATTTCTATGTCCCCTCGTTGTTCTTCTTATTGAGAAGGGAACTGACAGACCATTCTATAGAAGTCACATGAAAGAATATCAGAATTCTAGAGATGAGTGGCATCATAATCAGTGGCTGTCGTAGGTAATGCATGGTCTCCCTGAAAGTGTCTTGACACTCATTATCCAACCTGTAGTCGTAGCATTTTTTTATCATCCTAGAAAAGGTCTTACATTTGATTTCCAGATTTGAGATGAATCAACATATTTATGCTAAGTGTCTATGAAATCCCCATAGCTCCCAAATATTTCTCAAAGGTGGAATTTGATAGGTGGTATTGATTTTCATCGGATCAATCTTGATGCCTCTATATGAGTAACCAAAAACGAGAAACCTTATAGAGCTAACTCCCAAGGCACACATCAAGGGGTTCATCATTATGTTGAGGGAATTAAGGAAACAGAACACTATCTCAAGATAGCTGAGATAATCCTGTCACTGGTTGTATTTGACCCCCAAATTATCCACAGAGAATCCGACCAATATATCGATGATTAGATTGAATATGTAGTGCATGGAATGATGGTAGGTGTCTTCTTTATTCATCAGACCAAAAGAAATTACCTGATATCAAAAAGTACATTACGGTGCTCTGAAGATAGGAGACTCTTCATCCTCGAGTTCCTTTCAAATTTTATTATATCTGGAATACCCATCTATAAAGGATATATCATAGATTCCATCGGTAGCATCGATCAAAAGCATTATAACAGTAAGGAGAAAATATTCCTTTAGATAGTGATGGATGAGATCCCATAAGTCAATGAATTACCTTATGTATCTATTATTCTTTTGTATGGGAATGATGTTGGTTATCAATTTTGGGCATAGAACTTCCTTGAAAAAGTTTTTTTTAATGAGATTATTATCTTTATCCTTGACCATGTCACTGTTAGAAGGGTGAATCTTTCTTTGAGGTTGTGCAAACATGAAATGGTTTATGAGGAAAAAATGTATGTGGATGAACACCAGCGGATCCATTTTGGGCATTTCACCATAATTACAAGTGAATACATCTTGATTATACTTTTGAAAACAAACATCCTGTTTGTGTTCCTTTGTAGATATGGTTGGGCTGACCAGTGTTAGTTTCACATCTATCTCAGTTCCAAGGTTCACTTGTACCAATTCTTCAATAATTAAATGTTTTTAGAAAAATACTAAAACTTTACCCTAAGATAATTTTGATATTTCAAAACCAACAATGAAGTCCATTTTTAAATATAAATTTATAAAATTTTAGAAGGTGGGTATTATTATTCATAAATGCTAGTTTGATTGGTTGTGGTGTGTTTGAACTTCAAGCTGCATACAACACAAGATATTGTATTATTCAAAGTGAATGGTACCATGTATTCTTGGGGTGTTACACTCTTAGAAACATTCTATAACAGCTTTAACCCACACCACCAAACCATGGTACATCATTCTCATGGAGGGGTCTTTAGTGATAGGACCTTCGAGGATCTATAACAAATCATCAATACTTTAGAAAGTGTTATAGAAGTAGAAACATTGTTTTGAAGGAACCCACCACTACCAACCAAGTTGTATCCAAAGATATTGGGTTTTTCAATGAATACACCGATGCTACCATTATGTATTAATTCCAGCACTATGGAATGTATGATCAATGAGAGGCATAATGTCCTAATTTTGACAAACATGTCCAACCCCATGAGAGTGATACTAATTATTACAATGCAAATGATGAGGTGAGGGATATGTTACATCCGTTGATAGGTAGATTTGATGAAAAAAGACCAAAATCATGTTGATAATGATCATATGGACTCATGAATGAAAAATATGACTATTCATATGTGGCATATGGGTAGGGATGTATGCAATAGAGAAAAAGGCAGGTAACCCAGTACTACTGAAGCCAACCCAATGGATAATTTCATTGATTTCAGCATGAGAAGTGGTCTCCAAACCCACAAATATCCTTCGAATGAATCCTAAAATTCTCAAAATTAAAATCTATAAGAATATAAAAATTTAAATAAGGAAACAAATTGAATATGGGAAATTGGACAACAATATTGGGAACACATTGGTTCATGTTTTTCTAGATGAAAAACAAAAAAAATACTTCAAAAAGAAATAATATTAGGGGAATAATAAAATTGAATAAAAATATTTTGTGATGCCCCAAATTTTTAATTTCTTTCGTCTTGAATACATTCTCCACAATGATTATATATACCAACCCATGATTCTAAACTACATAAATTTTTCAATGTTGTTAAGAAGATAAAATTTGACACCCCATTCCTGGAATATCTCATTCAAATCCCATCATAAATAAAATTACTCAATTATATTTTATCAAATAAAAATACCATGTAATAATTTTCCACATCTACAGTGATTTAGGAGTGTAGTGCAATGTTGTAGAATAAGATACCACCTATGCTTCGTGTCCCAAGGGGCTTTGACATCCCCAAAACATTTAGGGGAAGAGGTTTTATGTTCAATTTCTTATATTATTTGGGATATAGTATGAATTTGATAATTTTTTCAATCTTTCAACTCCTGATACTAGGATTTCCCCATCCCACTACTATTTTGTTACATCTTAGTAATAAATCTATTACTCACCTAATGTGTAGGATTGATGACTTCTGACTGGTTGTAGGTAAAACTTTTCTGCCTACTAAATTTTTGACTATTGATATGGAGTTTGAATTGGAGGTTCCTTTTATCTTTGGTAGACCCTACCATTATATAGGAGGAGCTATGATATATTTAATTTAGGGTATGATAATTTTCAATTTTGGTGAAAAAAATAAGAATTCATTTTGTTTAGGAAGATCAATGAAACCACATACCCAATATTTCTCAAAGTGGAGTTGTCATTTGCTGAGGGTATTGTTGATGAGGAGGATGAATGTATTATAAGGATGCTAGAGGAGATCAACCGTGAACCTGATATATCAGCTGTAACTTTCATGTGGATAAACTCAAGTAAGGACAAAGATCTTATTGATGAGTATGAGGGATATTTTTTTGAGAATCTAGATGATTTTTCTATGGACCAAATTCTATCTTGAGAGAGGATTCTATTTTTTAGGAAACTTTTTCTAGAAGTAACAGTGATGTGGTGGAAGCCTTATATACTGCATTATTCAAGAGGCATCACGAAGGCTTTGGTCATCCCATACCCAAGTGTCATTAATCTAGTTAATAATGACAAATTCTTGAAATAAATACCTCACTAAAAATATGAAATATTCTTTTCTAGGTAGATTTTTACCCTCCCTATAATCATTTAAACCATGATAGAGATTAGTCAAGTGGAAAAACCATTGAGTGTTTTAAAGAAATTCATGTTTTTTTTTGGCTGGACAGATGTTGATATAAAGGGGATAATTCCATCCTTCTTAATGCATAAAATTCCAAATGAAACCTACATGTATAAATATAGTTTAAGCCTAAATGTGACTCATCCCAATCCTTAAATAAGATGTTAAAGAATAAGTGATCATGCATCTTGAAGCCAAAATATGTTTTTCCATTTCTGATATCCCCTTGGTATATTAGGTCTAGGTGGTCCCAAAAATGAGTGGACTAATAGATTTGACCAATGAAAAAAAGAGTAATATCTAATCAAAGTAGGTATAAAAATTGAGGGTCTTTAGATATTATAGGATATTAAATGATTCCATTATAAATGACTTCTTTCCAATGTCGTTTTATGACAAATGTTAGAGTGGTTACTTGACAATGAAATTTTATTTATTCTTGGTGGTTATTATGGATTCAACCATATTTCCATTTCACATGAGTATCAAGGGAAAACAACCTTCACTTGTCTATTTGTTACATTTACCTACATGAATATTCCCTTTGGATTCTTTTATGTCAAACCCATTTTTCAGATATGCACAAAGGCCATTTTCTCTTATATGACTTTAAAGATAATTGATGCTTTGATGGATTATTTTTTTAATATAGGCATAAATATTATTGAAATGTATATAAAATATGTATATTCTATTGGAATGGTGCCTGAAGGCTAATCTAGTCATAAAATAGTAAATTTTTTGACTCATTCTTCCAAAAATATTTTTTGGGGTTACAATGGCTCTATGTGGGGGCTGGAGTTTGAAAATGTAAAGGTTGAGGTTATCCAGATATTGCCCCCACCTATAAATTTCAAATTAATTTGATGTTTTTTGGAAATTTATTATTTTTAATGTAGGTTTATCAAGGATTTTTCTATAATCACAGGGCCACTGTTCTCACTGTTAGTTAAGGTCACTCCCATTATTTTCGAGGAAAACTTTATAGAGGCCTTTAATCCACTGATGTTGAAGATGTAAACCTCACTTTTAATCACAACCCCACACTGTTATCTCCCATTTTAGATAATCTGTGATTCTATTGATTTGGTTCTAGGTGTTTTTAACATCTATTTCTGATAATTTTCTTCTAGGGAGTGCCTCTTTGTTCTGCATGCATGGGACACTTTGTCCAGATGGGTTGTGTTGATACCCTGATTCCATGATTTCCAAATTCAGGAGGAATATGCCACCTATTGAGGGATTTTTTAACATTGTTCAAAATGGTATAATGGGATATTAGTCTCTCTTTCTGTTGATTCCTCCTCATAATTCGTCACCTAGTTTGTCTCTCTCTAAATGTTTACAATGATCTGAAACCCATCCCAATTCCATATCTGTGTGGACACTTGTTAATTACATGTCTTCTATCATGACATTAAAAATGGGTCATTTTAGGGAAGAAAACATTAATTAGAAGAGTAGTCATGTTGGGAATAACTGGCATGTCTGAATGCAGAAACACTCGTACACCTAGATTTTCTCTTATCAGAGGGATTCTGAAGGGCATAGAATCTTGGAGAATCCCACATAGATTGTGGGGAATTTAATTCAAGTGGATTGTATTTGAGGTTTGCCTTGGCATTCCATGTTTATCAAGTGGAATTATGTGATTTTAATATCTAGCGGACATGGATTGGACTGATCATAACACTTACGAAAGTTAATCAAATTGGTACAACCCTAGGGGGGATCGCCTAGAATGTTTACTAAATGGATGGGTGATAATGAACAATAATGATGATCCTAGGATGGTGGGTCTCATAAAGGGGGGGATTTCACCTCATGAAGGCTGATATAGACACCATAATGGAAGGATCATAGGATAGTGGTTCCTAGAAAAGGGGACACCAAGGATTACCATTGGCTAGGATTGAACCTCAGGGAGGCTTCTTATATTCCATCACTAGGAAAAAGAGATCGAAACCCATGTAGTTAGAGAGGGTGAGTAACATGATCATTGTGTTCGAAATGGACAACAATATGAAGACATGTTGGTGGTTATTGGTGGATAGTGGCCCAGGTTCTACAAAGAGGAATGAGACCAGTGGGTCTTACACATGTCTAACTAAACATATAGATGGAATGGTTTAATAGGGATGTGGTGTCTTGGATGAAATAAAGAAGGATACGGGTGATAAATTGAAGGGTTTAATGAATGGGGATAAAATTGAGAACCTATGGGAAGGTGACTATATTTGGAATGAACCTCAGTGAGGTTTTCTACATATATCAGTGGTAGAGAATAAACTCCCATATAGTTATGGAACATGGTGATGAGTCACCTGATTAGGAAGCTCGTGAGAATAGATGCGAGGATGGGGACCCAAATGAAATGAATCCAATGGGTTATGGCATTATCTTATTGAGATAAAACAGATTGTGGGAGAGATGAGGACGAGGAGTGGTTGATGGGATTGAACATCAGGGAGGCTTCATATATACCTTGCTAAAAAGAGGAATAAATCAATTTCCACATAGATCAGGAATGGGGCATAGTATCCAGGTGGTCAAAAAGGACAACAACCCGAAGACATTCTGGGGTTATCTGAGGTTAGAAATGCATCAAACGATGGAAACTATTGGTTGGAGGAGTATGGTGATGTCTGGGGATTATGCATGGTTAGCTACCTGAGAAATAGTTTGAAACCACTAGGGTGCAGACCAAGGATGTGGGTCCCAAAAAACATGACACCGATGTTTACCAGTGTTTTGGTTTGAACCCCTGAGAGGCCTCATACCATTTCTAGGATACAGGTATCAAAATTAATTTAGTTTTAAATCATATAGTTTAACATCTAGTGGGATGAAAGGGGAATTAGAGTTAACATCATGAGGGATGAGGTAAACTAATGTGAAGTGGTTAGGACCAATGCGTGATGGTCATGAACCTTATAGAGGATTCTTACATATCCCAGTCATAGGGACTTAGTCTCCATGATTTTTGGTGGAGAGGGGGAAGGGGATTACAATCTAAGGTGGCCCAAAGAGGTTTAAATGGTCGAATCTTACTCTAATCCCACATGATTCGAGCTTGGTGTGAGAATCATTAGGCTGCAATAGACCAAATGATCATATCGCGAATGTGAATTAGTGAGCAGTAAAGTATAGCTAACACATGTTAAGAATCCCTAAGAGGAAACATAGTGATTCTCATGGTTGGAGGACTGAGGATGGTTTCTTGATTTATGAGGATGATATCGACATCAAACATGTAGCATCCCATCAAGGTGTATTAGGGATTATGCAAAGCATAGCTAAGGCACACATGTAGAGAATGTGCAGAGGGAATGAGAGTGTCGGAGGGCATAGATTCTCATCCCCTCTATGAACCTCATGGACCTAAAACATGCGTGGTAATCACAATTTTATTTTGTGTTTTGAGGATGTGGGGTTCCATGGTTGTTTAACATCCTATAACTCAGACGATGATGACTCTTTGTCCATATTAGGACATATATAACTTGTACCAACACTCACATGGGAAATGGAAGCCAAAAATGACACCCACTATTGCTGGTTGTGGAATGATCCATTGAGGGGTCCACGTTATTGTCATGACTCATCCCCCAGGGCATGTATCCGGAATACCCCCTTGGGCGCATTCTATAGGCTTGGGGATAGAGACTAGCACAAAAGGCGTAAATCCCCAAATTGGAAAGGCATTTCATTTATAACTATAAACAAACACATCCTAGTACGTGTGGGAAGTAAAACACTTGACAAATCTATATACAAAATAGTGCTGAAAAGTAAAGGGGTCGGAAATACAAGCCCATCAGGAGAGTACAAATAAAACTAAAATGCGAGTACAACAGAAGAAAAGTAATGCAACTACTGGGTCATCCTACGGGGTTCCAACATGAAGGGTAGGTACATATGGCCTCTTCAGCACTCAAAATCCATCTGTCCGCTCCATGTACTATCGCGTCGAGTGGTCCACCTCTAGGTATCATCAAGTCATACTACTCTCTAACTATGTCAGCGTAGTCTGTCATCTGCATCCAACATAATGAGGTGTCAGCATATCCAGTGTAGGGGTGAGTATATCGATACTCAGTAGGGACCCCGAGACCCTCAAGATCTCACAAAATCCGACAAGGATAAACCACAAAGAATGGATTCAATAGATAACCATAACATAAATATATGCCCATACATATATCTAAGTTATCTACTAACCCATCACAAACATGAAGAAAACACAAAATTCATTGACTTAGCTCAAAACAAGGATGTCATCCAAGGGTGGTAACATGTTAAACTCCCAGTCAAACTGTCAAAACCTCGGCTACTGGTGTACTCCTCATCCATAGAATACGTAGGGCCAGCCTCGTCACACAGAGGCACTTCCCACTATCTGGGACTGTTGTGGTACTCCTCCTGTCGAGCACCATGGGTCTGTTGCGTTACACAGAGGCGCTTCCCACTATAGGTCTCCCACATCACACAGAGGCACTCCCCCTCATAGCCTGATGAGGTATTCCTCCTGTCGAGTATTGTGGGTCTGCCGCGTCACACTAAGGTGCTCCCCACTATCATTCTTCCGCATCACATAGAGGTGTTTCCCAGTGGGCTAGTCGAAACACTCCGTGTCGAAAGGTCAGTAGTCGTCGGGTCTCAGCCAGCTACCAGGTCTCCGTACTTTGCTCACTCTTCTATAGGAGGATCTTCTATATACGCTATAGGTATATTACCCAACTGTAACAAAGTCCCTTGTAAATGTATCTCAATGTTCTTCCTCCTCATAGGGGTCTCAACACAACAGACGGTGCATCAATTGGACGCCCGGTCTGTGAGTTATTGGCTTTTCTGTTCCAGGGGCCCGGATGGTTTTTAGGATCAAACCAACCCAAACAAACCCCAACTGTGCCCAAACCTCAAGTGGGGTATGCCAAAAGAAACTTCTCTCTCTATGATTTTCTTCTCCATAAACAGTTTTCCTTTCGATAAAAACATGTAGCCCATGTTATCTTCGAAAAGGTCAAAACATGCCATAATGAGTTCAGGTCTGATCTGACCCAGTCGGACTGACCCAGCCGTTCTCGGTTCCAGAGAGGGGTCTGTCCCGACTCGCGGGTCCGACCCATTTTGCAGGTCTGACCCAGCTCGAGGGGGCGGCCCGGTGGCCCGAGTTGCATGATGGTGGCCCGCATGGCCTGGCCGGCCAGTGGCTTGCGACGCCCTTAGGGGGCCGCCGTAGCCATGTTCAGGGGGGAGGCGGACACCCCCTAGAATCCTGAATGGTTGAACCATTCTGGTTGACCCAAACCAGTGTAAGGTGGCGTCGGTCCAACTCACGCAGGACCCAGCGGGGTCCCACTTCTCCCGGCTGGCCGACCGGCCCGTCGCTCTGCACCGCTGGAGGTCAGCCTGTAGTAGGCCGCTCATGTTCCTCCACTGTGGCCCACCCTGGCCGCAACCCCCTTCTCCTCTACACGGCGTGACAGCGCCATGTCCTTCCACCGTGTTCTGGTCAGGTCGCAGAAAAGTTTTCCATGTGACACGATGGTGTCTGGCCTTTTCGGCGACCTAGTGGCATTGCGCCGCCGTTTCCTTCACGTTCGGCCCATCACCGACTGCCATTTCTCCACAACTGATCATTATTCTGGAAGTGTCATTCTGCTGCTACTGTCGTTAAAAAGAGAGGTAGAATGAAGTGCGAGTTTCAGGCCATGTTTGTGCGGCCTGAGCCTTCCACATTATGGTGATATCAATTGGAAAAATAAATCCACACCCAAGATTGAATGATGTAGAACAGAATCTAATTCAATCTCAAATTCCCTACATCGTATTATTGTTCATTGATGATGTCACAGAAAGGTGGATTTTGTCGGAGTTCTTTATGTTCAATGCTTCCCCTTCTTATCCCGGTTGAAAAATAACAAGATGTTAGTCATTCTTTGTTGGAAGATGATTCTCTAGGGGTTTTCCCAAGCCTCCTCTCCTCTGCCAATCTTCTTCCCATGAGGGTTGTGGTGCCAAATTAATATAATTGAGTTTATTAACTATAATCATAAAGTTGTAACATTAATTATGTTGGAGTTGGCACAATTAATTATGCTGTATTTGGCACAATTAATTTCGGAGGAGAGAAACCAAGGGTCATCTCACATTCAAGAGGGAGCTCAAGGTTTTAGAATTCGGGTGGTCCCCACCTATTTAATTAATAAGAGTTGTTTAAAACTCGGGTGTGCCCCACCACCATAACATCTCATGGGGCGTTATGGTGTGGTTTCCCCCACCCCTAACTTCTTCTTGGAGGTTTTAAGCACCACAAATAAAAATAAGCTAACTCTTTATTTTTATTTTATTAAAAACCCAAAAACATACTTCCATTATCGGTCAACTGCCATCAAGGTGAAAGTAATATTTAATGAATACCATCATTGCGAGTTCAAAAGTGACCTCAGATTTCAATTCTGAGCATCGGTTCAAATGTTATAAAATCTCAATCATATTTTTACTGAGCGTACCCGAAAAAAACATTATAAATTGATTACGGACACACTATGCCTCAGAACTAAGTGTTGTAAATTATCACAGAGTCATAAAAATCCCATGTATTTTTTTTAAAAAAAATCCACAGAAAGTAGAATTATTCAAATTCTCCCCACCTCAGGGATTTACATCACCTTAAGCTACAACTCAGACAATGGGAAAAAATTGTGGTACTGAGAACGCATCTAAGCCTCTTGCTCCCATGTTCTCTCCTGGAGGTTCCCGTGCCACCGGTGAACGTGTACCAGAGGTATCGACCATCCACACATGACCCTATCCTATCGATCCTCCATCTCCACTCGAACCTTCATGAAAGTCACCCCATCATCATCGTCTAGATCTCCATGGTCAATGATGTGGGATGGGTCATGCATGTATCTACTCAACTGAGATATGTTTAATACGTTGTGGACCTAATGCAACTATGTTAGAAGAGCTAAGTTGTAAGCCACCTCACCAGCTCTGATAAGGACCTGGAAAGGTCTGATTAAATCGCGGATATAACTTTCCTTCTTGGAAAAGTCTCCATATACCTTGTCGAGGAGACACCCATAGGAAGACGTGGTCTCCATCCTCAAACTACAGAGGTCTCCACCTCCTGTCAGCATTAGACTTCTGTTTGCTCTGGGCAGTTTTCATCTGCTCCTGGAATATCTGTACCTTCTCTGTGGTAGCACGTACAATCCCTGGTCCCAGTAGTTCTAACTACCCAGGGTCTGTCCAGCAATGTGGCGATCTGCATGTTTGACCATAAAAGGCCTCAAAAGGTTCCATACCGATGGTGGAGTGATAACTGTTGTCTTAGGAAAACTCTACCAACAGTATGTGGTCCTCCTATCTATGACCAATGTCGAGGACACGAGCTCGGAGCATGTCCCCAAGGGTGTGAATAGTCTGCTCAGTCTGACCATCTACCTGAGGATAGAAGGTGGTACAAAAGCAAAGCTATGTCCTGAAAGCCTCCTTCAACACCTTATATTGCTAGAAAGTAAATCGTGTGTCACGATCATAGATAATAGAAGAAGTTATTCCATGTAAATGAACAATATCCTACACATTGAGTCGTCCCATGCTCTCTACTGATCCCTGATCTCTGATCGGTAGGAGGTGGGACGACATGGTGAGTCGATCAAGGAACACGCATATCGAATCGTGACTAATGGATGTAGGTGGAAGACCCGTCACAAATTCCATGGATATCTCATCCTTCTTCCACTCTAGGAATACTAAGTACTAAACCAAGCTTGCGGGTATCTGGTGCTCCATCTTCACTTGCAGAAAAGTGAGGCACTATGTGACAAACTATGCAACCTCCTTCTTCATACCTGGCCACCAGTGTTGTCATTGGAGGTCTGGATACATCCTTTCCACACCTGGATGTACCAATAGAGGGGATTTGTGTAACTCTCTCAACACTTCCTCTTGATGTGAAACTAGTACCATGATATATCCTCTGAAGAGGATGACATTCTCCCATCCTTCTGAAAATCCATCAGGTGCCTGCCTTGTGGATTCCGGAGCACATCGTGTCTCACAAATAGAGTCTCCATGTTGTGCCTCCCTGACTCGCTGAAGAATTGGAGGAGTGATTGTAGGAATTCTTCTCCATCTCTAACCACAGAGGATATCTGTAAAGCAGCCAACTACTCTATCGACTCTCCCAGAAGCTTTATACCAGTCCTCCTACGGAGCACATCCACAAAAACGTTCCCGTTCCTAGGAGTATAGAATATCTCGAAGTCATTGTCCTGGAGGAACTCAATCCAACGCCGCTGTCTCAGGTTCACGTCCTTCTGGGAGAAGATATACCTGAGACTCTTGTGATCAGAGTACATGGTAAAAAAAATTTCCCATCAGATAGTGTCGCCACATCGTCATGGCAAAGACCACTGCTTCTAACACGAGGTCATGGGTAGTGTGGTTCTGCTCATGTTTTCTCAGCTTCCGAGAACCATAGGTGATCACTGATTTCTCCTACATCAGGACACACCCGAGTCCAGTCCCTGATGTGTCGTAGTAGATTACGTACCCAACACCTTCCTATGGAAGCCTCAAAATGGGGGCACTAGTCAGCCTCTGCCTCAACTTCAGAAAGCTCTATTGGCTTCTCTCTGACCACACGAAGGTGTTCCCCTTCTTCAACAATACTAATAGTTATGATGAATCTCTAGAGACATCTGGAACGAATCTCTAGTAGTATGGAGCCAAACTCGGGAAACTACGTACCAATGTCACCCTCCTGGGTGGCTCCTAAGAATGTACCGCCTCAATCATTGCTGTATCTTCTACAAATCCAGCCTATGAGATGACATTTCTTAGGAAGTGAACCTCTAAATCCAAAACTAGCACTTCGAGAGCTTACCATAAAGCGGGTGCTCTCAGAGTGTGTCCAGTACTACCTGCAGATGGTAGGCATGCTCCTCCTCAGTAGTCGAGTAGATCAGAATATCGTCGATGAAGACCACGACAAAGTGATCGAGGTAATGATGGAAGATCATGTTCATTAGACTCATGAACACTTCTAGATCATTGTTTACACCGAAGGGAATAATCAAGGACTCTTATTGGCCATACTAACTCTTGAAGGCCATCTATTTCACTTCCACATCTCGAAATCTGAGATGGTGATATCCTTATCTAAGGTCTATCTTCGAGAACCATTGTTCTCCCTTGAGCTGATCAAAGAGGTCATCAATCCTCGAGAGTGAATACATGTTCTTCATGAACACCTTCTTCAGGCGACGATAGTCTACACAAAGCCTCAAGCTCTAATATACCATCTTGGAAAATAGAATCGGGGCTGCCGAGGGAGAAACACTGGGCTAGATGAATCCCTTCCCCTAAAAGTCCTTTATTTTTACCCTAATCTCGCGAAGCTCAGCAGGATCCATTCAATATGCTAGAGTAGATTTCAGTGTCATCTCTGGTTATAGGTCAATGTTGAAATCCACCTCTCTGTGAGGAGGTAGTCTTCAGAAATTGTATGGGAGGACATCAGCCTACTGGTCCACCACTACAAGATAATTCAGACTCTCCACATCAACTACTCTGATGGTAAGGCAAGCCAACTGGTGAGTGATCGGCTGAACCCTCCTTCGAGTATTTATTTCATGTTCTACAAAGGTTTCCTTATCGTCGGTGAAGGTAAACCTGGTCCCATCCACGCAGACACACCAAACATTTTTCCTAATATAGTCAATATGAGCATGAACTGTAGATAACCAATCCTTGCCCACTATGACGTCATAAGGCCTCAATGCTACTATGAGAAGATCCCAGCCGAAGATCTATCCTCCTAGAGTAAGATCACAATACTGGAGCTAGTGCGTAATCGTCGAGTCTACACCTGTAGATGTCTTTATCCTTAAGGGTTGATCCAACGGCTTCATCAGAATCTCCGAACTCCGAACGAGGGAAGTGGCTATGAAATAATGACTGGAACCTGTGTTGTTAAATACTACATCTAAGGTAGAGTAGACACAGATCATACCTTGAATTATCTCCAGAGCGTCATGGTCAAATGCCTCTGCTTCCTAAAGCTGATCTCTCCCTTGTCCACCTAATCCCTACGGTCAGGGTGGACCTATTGGTAATGGTGGATGTAGCACCTCATAACGTCGTCCACTGCTAGCTACTCGAATAGCTCAACTTCCACGCCTTCTTGGGCCTAGTGGGCTGTCTCGATCGAACCTCTACCTTTGCCTGGGAGGTCCCACAACTGTCAGTTGATCATCTAAATGGCGGGTTGGATTGTAACATTCCATTTCACCATGCCTGACGCATGAGTAACACTACCTACTACTAGAATAAATTTCACTTCTCTGGGTTCCCCACACAACAGATCCTATGTCTTATGGTCTTCCACCCGTTGTTCTTGTCCTCTTGGACATCTACATCATCTGTCTACCTCCAACAGTAGAAGACTCCACTTCAGGTCAACTAGTGGTGGGTCTCACACCCAGTGACTGCTTAACAGGGAAACTATTCACTAGGAGGGCTCTCTCTAACACCCCTACGTAAGTTGGGATGTTGAGTGAGATCATCAAATCCCTGATCCCTCACCTAAGCCCCTACTCGATGGTCCTAGACAGGAAGAATGGGTCCTGTACCATATTTGTGGAGTAATGCGAGAGGTCGGTGAACCTTTCTGAGTACTGAGCTACAATCATACTACCCAATTGTAGATGCAGTAGCTCCTATATCTGTACCACTAGTAGGGTCACTGGAACAAACTCCTCCTGGAACAGGCTCTCGAATACTTCCTAGAGAAGTGTCGCCTCATCGTGTACCTAGGGAATCAGAATCCACCATCTACCTACTACTGCCTGAAGGATTCTCGTGACAAGGATCGCCATGTAGTCTGTTGGTGTCCTAAATAGCCTGAAGACTATCACCACAACCTCCATCCAATCCCCACCTACATGTGGGTCCATCAATCCCCAGATCCTAGGTGGAATCTGGTCTGGAACGCATGCAATTCACTCAAGTGGCGTGGATCATCTTCTACTAGGGCTGGGGGCATCAGTGGCCAACAAGAGGTGATACCACTAGTGCCTCCACTGGTAAAGGGCCATGCACCGAGGCCTCATCACTCGGTGTACTATTAGAGCGTATGACTCTTGGGGCTCTACGGGGAGGCATCCTAAAAGAAAATAATGTGACACGGTCATAAGATTATACCAGGTGAGATGACCTAGTTGAGTTGACATAAATTTAAACTTTTGAAAACACACACGCAATTAGAGTTTTCGTGCACTGAGTCAGAAGTCAAAGGTTATGGTCCTGGTGTGTGGATATTTCAGCTTCCTGCACCAACACTGAACTCCTTGAAATAAGAACTGCACTCCATACCCTTAAAAATATTGCTTCATAGAAAGGAAATATCAGATTCCAATGTTCTATGGTAGAACCAACTCCTCTGATACCAATTTTTCACAACCTGTCCCTAGGGGGCCGTATTGTGACAACCCCAAGCCCGCCTTCCATAAGCATGGGGCTGGCGACTAACACCAAAGGCGTAAATCCCAAAACTAAAAAGGAATTGACTCTTAACTATAAATAAACACATCAGAGTACGTGCTAGAAGTAAAACACTATAAAAAGCTATATACAAAAGTCTGCAGGAAAGTAAAGGTTCCAGAAATACAATCCCAACAGGAGAGTGAAAATAAAACTGAAATGCAAGTACAAAATAAGAAAAGTAAAGCAGCT
Source organism: Viscum album (assembly GCA_963277665.1). NCBI lineage: Eukaryota > Viridiplantae > Streptophyta > Magnoliopsida > Santalales > Viscaceae > Viscum > Viscum album. Next base: position 860,397,823 of record OY728163.1, on the reverse strand, counting down.
ACTAGGTCGTCCTCTGGGGTTCCTAACAAAAGGGTAGGTACATATGGCCTCCTTAGCACTCCAAGTCCATCCCTCTGCTCTGTGTACCGTCGTGGTGAGTGTTCCACCTCTAGATACCATCCAGTCCTACTACACTCTACCTTAATCATCAATGTTTGTCGTGTTCATCCAACACAACGAGGTGCGGCCATATCCCGTGCAAGGTTAAGTATAACGATACTCAGTAGGGACCCCAGGACCCTCAATATGTCATATAATCATACAAGGATAATCCAAAAAGTATGTATTCAACAGATAACCATAAATTAGTTATATGCCTATACATATACGCATGTTATCTATTAACTCATTCAATCATTAGTAAAACCCAAAAGCCATTGACTCAGCTCAAAACAAGGATATTGTCCTTGGTTGGTAACATGTAACTGTTCCAGTCAAACTGTCAAAACCTCGGCTGATGGTGTAGTCATCCTATATAGATTATTTTGGTCCTGCCACATCACATTGAGGTGCTTCCCACTATCCAGGACATCTGTGTTACTCCACCTGTAGAGCACTGTGGGTCTGCAGCGTCACACAGAGGTGCTCCCCACTGTGGGTCTGTCGCATTACATAGAGGCGCTCCCCCTGGTATCCTACTAAGGTACTCCTCATATCTAGTACCGTGGGTCTGCCATGTCACATAGAGTTGCACCCCACTGTGGGTCTACCACATCAAACAGAGGCGCTTCCCACTCGGCTAGTCGAAACACTCCGAGTTGAGAGGTCAATAGTCATCAGTTCTCAGCCAGGTACTAGTTCTTTGTACTCTGCTCACCCATCATCGGGAGGATCCCCTCCACGATCTACAGGTCGATTACATAACTGTCATTAAGTCCCACTTAGATGTATCTCAATGTTATGCCTCGTTATAGGGGTCTCACCACAATAGACGGTGCATCAATCGAATGCCCAGTCTGTGAGTTATTGGCATTTCCGTTCAGGGGCCCGGTTTGTTTTTATGTTCAAACGAACCTGATCATACCCCAACTATGTCCAAATCACAAGTGGGGTATACCAAATGAACCGTCTCACTCTATGATTTCTATCACCGAAAACCGTTCATCGTTCAGACACCTGTAGCCCATGTAATGGGAGGAAAGGTGAAAACATTCCATAGCGGGTCCGGGTCTAGACCGGGGTCCGTCCCAGCCCACATGTCAAACCTGGCCCGTGGGTCCGACGCAGTCCGCGGGTCCCACCTGGTCCACTGGTCTGACCCGGACTGAGGGGACGGCCTGTCCTGAGGGGGCGGCACACATGCATAACTGGCGGCCCACATTGACTGGCCGGCCAGTGGCTAGTGGAACCCTGTGTGGCCCACCCTGGCCACTTCCAGGGGGAGACGCATGCCCCATGGAATCCCAAACTGTTGAAACAATTGGGTGGAACCAAACCTGAACTATGTGGAACATGTCCAACTCACGCATGACCCAGGGGGCCCCGCTTCTCCTGGCTGGTCAAGCAGCCAGCCGCTCCGCACCGCCGGTGGCTGGGCTGCCACCGGCAGTTCCTTTTCCTACACCACAACCCACATTGGCCACAGCTCTACTTCACCGCGCAGCGTGACAGTGCCGCGCCCCTCCGACCTGGCCTGCCTGGCCACAACCCCCTTCTACCCTACATGGCTTGATGGTACCACGTCCTGCCACCGTGGCCCGGCCTAGTAATGAACCTTTCTTCCAAGCGACACAATGGTGTCGTGCCCTTTCGATGACCTGGCAGCCTTGCACCGGTGGTTCCTTTGCGACCGACCAGTCACCGGTCACCATTTATCCACTACAGTTCATTCTCTTAGCAATGACATTGCTCCACCATCGACATTAACAAGCTATGTACAATGAAGGGGGAGGGTCGGGCCATGTCCATGCGGCCTGATCCTGCCACGTTATGGTGATATCAATCAGCAAAAAAATCAACACCCATGATTGAATGACGTATAATTGAAATTAAATCAATCTCAAATTCTCTACCTCGTATTGTTTTCATTGAAGATGTCTTGGAAAGGAGGATGTCATCAGGGTTCTTCAAGGTCAACGCTTCCCCTTCTTGTTTCGGTTGAAAAAGGAAGAGATGTATGTCATTCTTCATTGGAAGATGATTCTGCAAGGGTTATCCCAAGATTCCTCTCTTCTTCCAATCCTCTTCCCGTGAGGGTTGCAGTGCCAAAGAAATATAATTGAGTTTATTAACATAACACATAAAGTTGGAACATTAATAATGATGGAGTTTCCAAAATTAATTATGCAAGAGATGCAATAATTAATTTAGAAGGACAGAAACCAAGGGTCATCTCACATTCATGGGGGAGCTCAAGTTTTTAGAAGTCGGGTGCTCCCCGCCTCTTTAATTGACAAGAGGTGTTTAAACCTCTGGTGGGCCCCACCACCATAACTTCTCATGGGATGTTATAGTGTGGTGGCCCCCACCCCTAACCACCTCTTGGAGGTTTTAACCACCACAAATAAAAATAATATATCACTTTATTTTTATTTTATTAAAAAACCAAAAACTAACTTCCATTCTCGACCAACTGCCGTCAAGTGGAAAGTATTCATTAGCAAATTATGGCATTACGAGTTCAATGATGCCCTCAGATTAAAATTCTAAGAACCAGTTCAAATGCTATGAAATCCTGCTCATACATTTACTAGACATACCTGAACAAAACATCAGAAATTGATTCCGGGCACACCGGGCCAAATAATCAAGCACCGTAAATTTTTCCCTACTCGTAATTATCACATGTATTTTTTTAAAAATTCCACATAATTACCAGATATTTATAGTTATAATGACTATTCTAAGAAGAAATATCTATTGGAAGACCTATGCAAAGAATTCCAAGGAAGTAAAAAAAGGTGAATCACCACTCGGGGAACTAGAAATCACTTCATACAAGCCTGGAGGGCTTCATGGGAGAGAGGATTGCATTGAAGGTGACCTTACAAAGACGGTATTCACGATGCATTGGGGATTTTCAAAAAGGATTTCATTTTCCATTCTTTGGTGCGCTGCGAAGAGGATGTTCTTCGGGAAGGAAATGTTCTTTTAAAAGGATAGATTCTTTGCGAATGTAGGTTTTTAATGGAGCAGAGATTCACCTTGTTAAAGGAATCTTTATTTTTAGAGTTCTTTGTGAAAGATCATGCATCAAAAAACCTCAATCAACCCCAAGGGGATGCCACTTATATGAAGGGAATATTCCTTCAAAAAGGGCCTCCCTAGCATAGGTGGGGTCCACGAAGAACACAACGAGGTATGGATTATAGGGGCCATGTACCTTTTTTGATCCATTTCTTAACATTGTGGAGGACTTTCAGAAATTGTATCTTGGAATGAGGATAGTTGGAGTGAAATTTATTTGGGGGTGTGAGCATTCTATTTAGAGGTAAAGAAGTTTTTCTGGGGTTGCAGAACTCTCTATAGGGAATAATTGTGCTCCACGAAGTGGATGTGACACTGTGAAGCCAAAGGGCTAGTGTCAGACATGGTCAGACTCAAAGAGGGTCCATCAATGTGATGATGATCGAGGTGGGTATGTAGTACACATGATGCCACAGAGTGTAAGGGCTCTATCTGACATTACAAGGGTCTATAAAGTGACATAACAGATCGATGAAAAGGCCATAATAGAGCCGGTCACGGATTGAATGTGACATCATGAAGGTTTTTGGATTCTTAAAAATCTTATAGGGTCAACAATGGATACTCGCGATCGTAAAGGTGTGATGGACATATGTAGGTCTTCACAAAACAAGCCCTTTGGGATAATATTGTTGGATTTTAAGTCCATTTTTTTTAAATTATTTTAAACCGATTGAGAATGTGTTTGTACATCTTGTGGAATGAAATTTTGTGCTGAAATTCCCCCACAACTCAAAATGGGATCTAGAGGAAATTTGGGCGAGATTCTACGGGTTTGTAGCTGAAAAACTAGAATGGTCGCAAAAAGAAAGTTTACGAAGCTGGTTCACGAAGGTAGATTGAAAATCGGGTTCCTGAAGCTGGATCACAATGTATGATCACGAAATGTCATATTGATGTATCAATGGGAGAAGGGAAACACGAAGCATGGGAAATGATGGCAGCAAAGTCCAGGCGTCGATCTTTGTGAGTAACAGGATCACTACGCCTATAAATATGTGGAAAAGGCATTTTTCCCTAGTTGGATCTAAATGAAAGAATGCATTGTTTCTCTCACTTCACCAATAAATCATCCCGATGAATGTGACTACATGAACTGTGTTATTTTTCTCTATTTCTTTGCGAATTCATTCACTAAATCGTGAATCATGATCTGCTACTTTCTTTGAGACGCATGCCAATATCATGGTGGCATTGTGGAGGACTTTCCATTTGGTAACCATCATCACAAAAGGGGATCTATGAAATTCTTCAAAACATTACCAGGGAATTGTTTTATATGTATTAGGTCAATGGATTCTCAGGAGACTATTTGATAGGATTGTGACAACGCTTCTCTGTGAGAGGCCATAGGAAACCACATCCACATTGGGGAATACATTTGTAGTGCTTCTGATCAACAATAATTGACAACTTTGCTGATGGAGGATAAAAAGTCACATCGAATGTGAAATCAACTTACACTAGTTTTTTTTGACTTTTGAGGCTATGTCATCATCCTAGAGGCAAGTTGTGATGACCCAGCTTCCTGTTTTAGGTGTACGCATAGTATCAACGGTATAGTGTTGAAAATGAAAAATCTAGAAATGGTCATACTTCTGTCCCAGCGTACTAACTGCACACCCATGTAAAAAAATAATGGGAAGGAATTTATGGTAGAGACATCCCCATATATGTACAAGAACATTATCAAGGCAAAGCTCATGAATCAAGATTAGTGAAGTATCAAAACTGGGAATCTATGACAGGACATCAGATCACCAATGAGGGGGCCTAGGACTATAGGGAGTGCACATGATATGATGAGTTTGAAATAGTTATAAGCTGGGTAGGCCTATACAAAGGATCCAGGGCTTCCCAAGTTATCATTTCCCAACTGATTGAGTTCCTAATAGAACTATTGATCTGATGGTAATCGGATACCAACATATTCTCCTACCACCAAGAGGATATTGATATCAGCTTCTATGAACTTAATCAAATTTATGGAATCCCAATCCTTGGAGGTATTTAGGATATTTGATGAGTTTATTCCTACCATGAATTTAATGAATGATGCAGAATAGATGCCACCTCTACTGAAGAAATTGCTGAATTTAGTACCATGCATGGATGATGATAAGAATAACTCCCATGATATCCACTTTAACTAGTGGATAAAATATTTTATAAACATCTTAATTGAGGAAGATACATTACCATGAAAACCCATCACAAGATCAAGAGTAGATAAGTGGGGAAATTTTTTATATAGGATGATCTTGATGTATAGCCCGTGGAAGATACGGTGTTAAAATGTCAAGTCTTATAAATAAACAATAAGAAGGTTGACCGCATTCATCTAAACATTGATTTATGGGTGGATCCTAATTATAATCTATGATCACTTAAGAGTATGATCGAGAATGTTGATTATGGTGGAATGATGGGATTTTTGGAGAACCTGTCATCCTGGACATTATTGTGATGGAATAATTATATAATTTACATTATCATATCAGTAAGGGAAAATAGTCGTTGCAGGTATTCATGCCATTCCATTTCCTATATAGCTATATTTGCATCACATATAGGGTATATGAATTTCTAAAACTCATCTATTTACCTGGGATATACTCTCGAACATCTATTTTAAATATAATAGGGAGTTCCCCCATAGAAACTAGACACAAGGGTCATGTTGGGTAAGTTGACACGAGCAGAAAAATTCATCTTCCACCCATATCCTCTGTCGACTGGAGATTATACTGATGATGGAACATACACCATTGAGAACTGAATGTACCTGCTACCTTTCCAGGGTGGTGTGCTGGGGGAGAGGGTATATTGTGAACCCATATGTTAGATATACACTTCACACCAGTTTTCTAGACAATTCAGATATATGTATTGACCGACACCAAATGTGTATCTATTTTTGCGTCATGAGAATCACTTATGCAGGATGAGATAGATGTGGATGATGTTTATATGGGAGTATGGGAATATAGAAAAGGAGTTTCCCCTAACCATTACTACATTTATGAAGGTTCATGGATATGCATTATGTTTGGAATATGGATACATGGGAGGGATACTGAAGCAACCAACCATCCCAACTAGCAAAGCAGCAGTCCCCACACCTCAATGTTAGAATGTGATGGTGGGGGTATAACGTGAGGATGGTGCTGACATGAATCAGGTTGATGAGGTTGTAGTAGCATGGGAAGTGGGTCATAAACATAATATGATGGAAGGTGAAGAAAGAGAATCACCAAAGTTGATCCCTACTTCTTTGGCCAATGAAACCCAAGAGAGAGGGGAAACATCAAGATGATTCTAAGGGTGGTTTCCATAGGCCCCAGGGAATAAGGGCCTTCCATAAAAACCACAACACCTGCATCCCTTAGGAATTCCTATTATTTTCATCACCTATGATAGAATCGTACCCACTATCAAATAATCATCATAGGGGTTTTGTTACTCACTATATAATGATATAAATAGAAACATTAGTCACAACTGCCACCTCATCCTACTAATCAACACCACACCATTATATATAAATTAATCTTCTCCACAAATATTTAATGATGATGATATAGAGAATTTGGATATCCATTCATTGAAAGATCCATATATATGGAATGGCCAAATTAGAGTGACAAATATCTACAATACCTTGTGTTATATTTCTTCTTCATGTTAATTATGTTTTCCGAGTGATGGGTATACCCAAATACAACCACCCTACCTAACACAAAACATACCGTATATACTAATGTATTTATAATTGTAATACCCTTCAAAAATCTCTTCATATTCATATTGAATGGACTAATATACACATAAAGATTTGAATTATTTTTTATTCACCTTCATGGAATCCTTTTCATCCAATAATATTTCTAAGATAACATCACAATCCTAGAATCCTTCAAACCAAAGAATTGTTTCCATATACCACTTTTGACCAAATGTTACTAATATATTCCTTCCTGGGAAAGAATAAACAACCCAATGATAACATCCAAAAATATATCATCCCTATGTAGACAAATTTTCATTCATAAATGAATTATAATCAACATGCGTGAAATCAATTATATAATCACCTTAGCCACTAAAATATCCATTCACGAAGACACAAGTAATATGGTAAAATCAAGTTTGATATTAAAATAACATAACAGGACTATAGGCTCCAATATAATTTAATTCAATGAAATACAAAATTTAATACACCAAAAAACATCAATGGTTCTAATCATCCATGTTATTGGTGACAATTCCACAACTAGATTCGTTCCCAATGAAAGTTATGGGTCACCATCTTGAAGCATCCATTTCTTTCAAATCATTTAAAGGATAAAATTACAATTTAATTTAAAAATATTAATGAATCTTGGTTTATAAAATGATGAGTACCAAATGTAAAAAACAATGGATTCCTTATAAATTCAATATATAATGTGTCTCAATCACAACTGTAAATAGAACATGATCTATCCAAAAAAATATAGACATCTCCTAAAACCCACCAGGGGTAACGAATTCACAAATGTTGGTCATCATCACACCACTTCTCATCATGAATGAATATCAAAGAGTACATCTTCCCGAATAGAGGTAATCTCACTCCAAAAATATGATTACTAGATAATGTTCAATGTATATCTATTTTAAATAGATAACCAAGATCTTTTACAAGGTTTGAATAAAATATATAACCCCTAAATCAAATACTATAATTATGAAATTTATTCTTTCCCAAATTTATCATGATGGAATGTTTGAATGTGGAATAAAGTCATACATAAATTTGAAATATTTATTACCAAATAACAGGAATTCACTATATTCCATCCCAAAACCCATATTATCATTACTATATGTTCGATAAGATCAAATCTACTTTTGGTGAACATGGGGAATAAACAATGCTTTTTCAAACATGAAGGATTCACATACCAATATTTATCCACTAGGAACATCTTATAAATGTTAATGGTCTATAATATCTAAATTTCTCAATTAAACATTTATAAAAAGAATTTACATGGACTCTATTAAAGAATATTTCTTTAGGTGGATGTTTATAATAACCTCACATCTAGGGAGTATATATAACATGAATCACATTCTACTTAATAGTCAATAGGTGATGCTAACATAGGTGGATTTTTTAAAATTCATAACTATAACAAAAGAGAATTTCTCAAAAAGTATTCCATGTTGATGAGATCAGATGGTTATACCAAAAAAAACATTCTAGAAAGTCTACTTGGAAAGAATATATGTCATGATGGGTATTGGAACAAAATCATGTAACCCATAAATGATTAAAATTTCTACATTACAATTCTATCCCAAATAAAGGAGAAATCTCAAATAATAGTAGAGATAGTTCTTCCCGATTTATAAATATACCATATCAAATATAATATTTCATCTCACATAGGATGATAAAAGCATAAAAATCTACATGGAATGAAATAATATGATCACAATGCAATCATGACTCTTAGACTTTGGTTGATCCATTCTAACTAAAGGATCATTATTTCCACATATACTCATAAATCTTCTATAATCAAATGAATGATATGGGACTAGTCTATTATAATAGTTTTCCATACATATAAAAACTTTTTTCTATACTTTTATGATGATATTTCCAATTCATATGAAATGATACACCACCTAGGATAATGGATAGATAACACATTTTAGCAGAATATCTATAACCAATTACCCAATTCTAATTATATAATATTGATAATTCTAACCAAATACATTTTCTCTTCACCACATTACATCAATACACAGGTTTTATATCTCTAGGTAGAACCCTTAAAATAACAAGACTCACCCATAATGGTTATAAAATTTCTAAATTATCTAATAAATGAAGGAACTAAATGATCACTAATGACCACTATATATATCACATACTAACATACTTACACCTAAAAAATAAATTTCATAGGTTTATAGGTCATCAAAATGATTATATGGGCCATGGAGAAAGGGTGTATTAGGTGGAATGCCTAAACTAGTTTATCTGATCTAATAAAGACAACCAATAATCTCTCAAAATCAATAATATAAGATCCCAATCCAATCCTATCATGATTTATAAATAAAATAATTTACATAGTAAATCCCCACTTGTATATTTCTCTGACCCATCCCAACCCATCTTCCACCTACCGTCGTTACTTGTAGAAAAATAGTTCCTCCACAATCCCTCCTAAATAATTAAAAGGTTCTTGAATATAACTATGTAAGTATATATAAATGATTTGGACGTCTTAGACTATAAAACCAAGTATTTGAAACATATCATTAAAACAGATGGTATGAATCAAAATTATGAGGATATATAAATGCAAATAATAAACTGAATACCGCACAATATTAAGAAATATAGAAGAATCCACACAAAAAGTTGAAATGTAAAACAATGTGTATTAATGGTAAAAATAAAATTCCATGAACATAATAACTAAACATAAAACAATCCATATCGAAGGGGGCATATCATTGTGGTGTCTTTAGATATAAACATCACATGTTATCATTAACTCCTAGTACCATCATGCTCATCCTCTACTAAATCCCACATGATCTCCATGTTATATCCCCAAAAAAACAACATCAAATCTAAATCTATAAGACATTTTCTAATACCTATATTATCTATACATACATAAAATATGTGAGCATAAGGAGCTTATAAGACTTAGTATAATCATAATAAATATAATATGGTAACATCATGAATTTAGAACAAACAATTTTTTTTAATGATTCTCCTAAAATTATGGAGTTTGTCAAAAAGAAAACAACAATATTAATCAACATATATAAATAACTAAATTTTTTAGGGATGTGGAGTTTTTTTGTATTCTCTTCTATAAAAAGTGAGAAAATAATCATATGGGGAGAAAAGGTACACAGATTGCTAGATATTTCATTCTTAAGTAGTCAATATCCTATAATGAATCATTTCTAAAAAAAATCTAAGTATTTGATAAACATTGAATCACATATAAATCTATTATTAATAGACTTGTAGGGTCCACATCATCAAGTGTGTCATATAAGGGGATCCCACTAAAAAAATCGTATTCACACCATTTTTTCCAGCACTACATGTGGGTAATGGGAAACCCCGCAAATTTTTCAATAGAATAACAATATTAATATATTATGGTTTTAAACCTCTCATAAAATTCTTACAAGATAATAAAATAGCTAAAACACAATTAAAATTGATGAATTTAACTTATAGATAGAATATAAATCTATAAACAATGATTGACACCCAACTCCATCAAATTTTACTAAAATCATGTGGAAATCTATTTTGTTAATAAGGTTATAACAAAATTCATTTGTATTGTCTTATATGGAACAACCTACTTCCCCTCATTTTAGAAATTAGATACCAAAAAGTGTCTTAAAAAGTAAACTAATATCACCAACTAGTTCTTCACATGAGGACACATGACTCAATAAGAAACCAAGCTAGAGACAATTGATCATGTAGCATGAATTGTAGGGTGGGATTCCATACCATATCTAGGTGATAAAGGACTTAATTGATTCATCTCATATGGAAACCTACTCATAAAGAACCACATGAACATCCCAATACAAGGGAAATGTAATGTTAAAATGTACTAGATTGTATATTTGGCGTACAATCACATTAGTTCTGGGGTATGGATGGGTAATTATTATTTGAAACATTCCATGATTTTTGTCCCCTTAAGGTTGAATTGATTATTTCCCCTAAACAGGATGTGTAGGATCACTCATGATTCATGGGCATGGACACTCTATAATTGTTGGGCTACTCATCTAGGGTTACCTGATGTGTGGGATCACCCAAATTCTTTTATGATATTTTCTAACTTATAACCCATATAACCACATCATAGAGACACATTGTGTATTTTATTTTGAACTACACAACATGGAGTTTGGAATTTTTCATAATTTTTGCAGAATCAATGTGTATTCTTATTTCATTTCCTCACCAAACGATTATATATTCAGTCACTCATAAATAATAAATTGAATAATGATTAATAGACCATCAATATTTTAAAATGATTTTTTGGATCCCTATATTAATTTCCATCTTTTGAATTGTATCATATTCTAGGTCTCCAATACTCAAAGAAAAATGAAATATCCTCATTCAATAATGACAAACATTGAAATAAACTCAGATCATGATAAAAAATATTATCTTTAAGTTAACGGTTAGATTCATACAACCCATAACTATAAAAAATTAATATATGTTATATTATATGTATTTCACACATTCCTCACCTGAGACTAGTAATTTATATGAACTGAAAGTCATAATATCCCTTGTAGAGTGATATTTTGATGTTCTAGAAGTTCCATATCATTAGCTGGGACCATTAATACATGTAGATCGTGGTACAATTTCAATTGAAATTGTATTAATATTTTTTAATCCATTGTTCAGATATTGATTATTGATGATGAATGAATATAGAACTAAATGAAGAATATAAAAAACAAAAAAAGGATAAAAAGGGATATTTACCAATTGGTCACCATATTTTATTATAATAAAAATAGAAAACAATTTATTCATATCTTCCAAATAATTAATCATGTATTACAATTTTATATCAATAATCTTAAATTGATATGCCTGGGAATATATTAGATCTTGTATATTTTTTGGGATTATTGATATTTGTTTATGGTAACCCAAAATATTAAAATATATATATTTAAAATACCTACCATGATATGGATTTATTTTCAGAGTAGAAGGAATCCTCATCAAAACCCATGTTAGAATAATCATCATTGGGTAATCCAACTATTTGTTTCATTGTGGAACTGATCCATCTCATTAGACCATTATCAAAGCCATTTTCAATCGTTGGTCTCTCAAATGTAGGGATATACTAGTAAGAATCACATTCGGTTACGAAGCATACTCAATTGGTTTCATTGCGCATAGGTATAAGTTTTTAGTTTATAAAGTTATCATAACATTAAATACATGAATTTAAATATTTTATTATTTAATTTTAATATTCATACAACTTATTCTTATAGTGAGATTCGATCAAAAGAAATATTATATCATGCCATGGGTAATGCCTTTGTTCTTGATTCAACCAGAGTCCTAGTTTCCATATATAAGACACTATATTATTGTTTGGATAATATTTCTAGAACACATAGTTTAATGGAAAAAAATATTATTATTGTTATAGTATTTCAATATCTCTTATGACATTGGTTCTTCTGTTATTGCTCGACCGTTATGTTATCCTTACATTCTTAACCAATTAACCCCCATAAAAATATTTTTCTAGGTTACCCATCTAGAATAAAAATATTATTTACCACTATATAGGTCTATATAATTCAAATGTTTACAATATAGTTGAGTCCCATATGATTAAAACAAATGTGACTACAATATGAGATAGTGGAAATACGTTGTAGGAGTTTATATTGACTCAATATCCTTTCGATGATTCATATTTTTTATTGATTAGATGTGTTCTTATATTTTTGAAATATTATTTCCAATATATAAATCATAGTGAATTATATCTTTAATTCTTGGGAAATTATGTTTTCATAAATCTTTTTTTTGTTGAATTATACATCCACAAAATAATTTGTCGTAATGTATGATTTTCACCCTCAATATTGAAAATTCTATTACCGTGGAATATTAATTTTTACCAAAATTATTTATTTTCATATCTATATTGTTAAATAAATATTATACTAATTAAATTTTAATTTTTTCTTTTTTCACTGTATGAAAATAAAGTTTATATACATTTTATCATTTAACATTACCTCCAATCAATTTTAAAATTATTATACACTATTTTTATTAAGTTATACTTAATTTTATATCCTTCACCCCAAGTTTACTTAACTATAACATTATTTATTTTCAATGACCTATTATTAGAAAACATTTCATATCAATATTTTTTTAATTTTAATTTCTAACTTTATAGTAATTTTTATAAATAAAGATTGTACCTTTATTTTTTGAATTATCTAACCCATAAAGAAAAATAATTTCATCATTTTTCACCCATTTAAATTATTATTATAAATTATACATCATCGATGACATAAAAATATCATTAATGCTCTAAGTTATTTTATGATACTATATCTATTTGATTTATTTTGGGTTTAATTTTTTTAGATTCTTGATTTCTTATTTTGTGATACTAATATAAAATGCTTTAAACCAATTTTTTCGATGGGTTAATCAATCTATGATTTATTAGTGATATCTTGTCAAACTCTTATTGGTAGTATATATATATATGGTGAGTGGGACAAATCATACATTTCCCCACAATGATTTGTTTTAATTATTATATTTTGAGAGGAAATTAACCATATGATTTCTACTTTTAATATGTTTTACTAATGATTATGATTTAATAAGAATTTATCAATGAATAAATGATATTTTTTATGATACAAATAATTCATTTTATTTTATTTTCAATAGAGCATTCATGACATAACATAACTCCATCAGAAATTGTCATTTAAATTTTTTTGTTAATGGAAAAACATTTTCATTTAAAATATAGTTTTCTTATGAGGAATATTTTTAATTGAATAGCTTCCCATGGAAAAAAATTATGATGAAATGAACATATTGTGGTGAGATAGTGTAATTTGTGATGAAATTCACAATAAATTTGCAAATAATATGGAGAAAAAAAGTATTTGTAGGTTCTTGTAATTTATTTTATCTTAAATAAATTTCATGTGAATGATTTATTTCTTATAAAATGGATAGTGTATCCAAATATTCTTCTGAATTATATATTTTCAATTGATATTTTATATCACAAATATTTTCATCTATGAAAGAAAAATATTTATTTTTGGCACCAATTTTGATGTATTTTAAATCATAATCTAAAATTAATCATAAATAACATTTGAGTTTTATATCCCTGTAGAAATTATTTCAAATGATGGAGAACTATTTATATATAGTTAACAAAAAATAATCCATTGTAAAAAAACCTTTTATATATTTCATATAGACCATCATTTTACCTTGTTCCAAAATTCTCAAACTCTCTCATTCTGTCTCAAATCCTTAAATATCCTCTCGTAATATTTTCCAGTTATTTAAATTGATGTCGTTTTATTAAAATTTTTGATTAAAAATATATTTTAATATATTTTTTAAATAGTGTGTGATATTATTTATTTTTATTTAATATAATTTTTAATTTTATTTAATTAACTACAAATTAACTATACTAGCATGTAATTTTCTTTAAAAATAAGTTTTTTATTCATTTAAATTTATTGGGATTTTCATTATAAAAAAATATATTACATTTGAATTTTTTTAATATTAATTGTTAAATCAACATTATATATATAAGATTAATAATATTAATATATATATATATATATAAAGAATACAATATTATTTAAAAAATTAGTTTCCACCAATTCTTATTCAATTTATTAAATATACCAAAAAATAAAAGGAATTTATTTTTATAAATTATTTCAAATTGAAATTATTAATCAATAATTTAATTTTTTAATTTTTATTTTGTTACTATTAATTAAAAATTATATATAAATGTAAATAATTTACTGTTAAGTATTCTAAATAAATTATGTATAGTGAATATTTACTGTTAAGTATTCTAAATAAATGATTTTCAATTTATGATAAATTTATAAAAATAATATTAAATACAAATATATTCATATAATTAACAATAATATCAAATTTAAATTTCATTGTTTATGTTAAATGTGAATAAATTATGGAATTTTTTTTGAAATACTAATTGTCACGTGCATTTATTTACAATTCTAAAAAAATAATACAAATAAAATTTCATTAATATAAATAATAGAAAATAATATATTTATATTTTTTATATGTTATAAATTAATATATGTTTTTAAAAATAAAACCAAATATTAAATGTTACTTTAATTTAAGAAAATAAGAAAAATATATAAAAATAAAAACATAAACATAAATGTTTTTTAATTTTATTAACAAAAAAATATAAATTCACATAAATATATGATTTAAATAGTGAGAATCATAAAATATTATATTGATTTTATTTCATGGTATCATATTCGTTCTTTCCATCAGAGATTCATTTTCCTATTAACAATGAAAAATAATGATTTTTTATAAAAATTGTATTTTTTTTAAAAAAGAGTACAAGTTCCATTTATTTTAACATTAAAATATTATGTTCAACTAAATTATTAATAATTATATTTACATCATTTAAATCATTTAAATTTTAAATTTTAATATAAATAACATTTATAATTTGGAGAAAATTTCCATTGGAGAATATTTTTTTCTTTTCTATGGGAGTACTTTTAAATTAAACTCACCACTTATGTCAATATAATTTTGGAAAAACTGATTCAATAAAATTAATTCAAATATATCATTTTATCTAATTATGTCAACATAATTTATTACAATATTCTATTGTGAAGACATGAATATTAATTTATTGGGGTTGTTTTGAAGAAGTATTTACCAGAGATAAAAATAAAAAGATAATGGTTTAAGATCGAATGAAACTTATCCAATAATTAATGGATATATCTATTTTGAAAATATATCATTTAATAATTGATTATAGACCATATTGGATCCTTCTAGGTTGTTACAATAGTAGTATTATCACATTATTTTAAAATATTCCATGTGTCTTCTTCCCCACTAATAAAGGCTAACTACTCACCTCCTCGCATTATGAATCCAAATCCATTTTTATCACTAAATCCCCACCCAAATATATTCCTTAATTCCATAAAAGCATATTACTATAATATTTTTTCCATAAATTTGTTATAGGATATCTTTTATATGAATCATAAACAAGTTTTCTGAAGAAGATATAACATTTTAAAATAACTATTTTTTCCTTCGCCCACTACCTTCAAATATTATTCAATATATCTGATATAATACCACCAGTATCAAATATATTATGATATTTTATAATTTAAATGGAATATAATTTGACTACATCCTATTCCTTCTAATGGAAAATGAAATCTTCAATCTTTTTCTAGGAAGACTACTACCGCACGCACTGATGTAATTCATTTTTCATCACCATCTCTCACGATTGGATATAATGATGATAATTTTTAAAATATATTTATTTATTTTAACGTGATTATATATATGAAATTATTTTATCTCATATACCATAATATAATTCTAATAATGTGAGAAACGATAATTTCTTCCGTGTGTATAATAGACTACCGCCACACGAAGCAATGTGATTTGTTTTTATAAAATGATTTTTATGTATGGTAATTATCGATAAAATTAACGAATATATGTGATATATATGAAATGATATTTATTATGAAAAATTAATATATCATCTTCATCCTTACCCTTTCACTCTTTAATGTAATGATATCATCGATCATGCATATGTATAGGCCACAATCCTCACAGAGTAACATGAATTATTTTATATGACTAACATTCAAAAATGGTAAAACAAAATTACAAGATGAGTAAATGAGATATTTATAAAATTATTATTAGTATATATAAGGTTTAATTATATACTATACTCATTAACAAAATCATTCATCACAAAACATGTATGAGAAAATAAAAAAGTTAACACGTGAAATGAAGAAAATAGGTAAATATTGTTAACAAATTGGAGGTTAAATGTAATAAGAGGACTATAGAATATAAATAGAATATCAATATGTTTCTGATATAAATTTTTAATATTCATAAAATAATTATTCATGAGCATAGAATAACATTCAACTAAAATATATGATGAGGTAATGTATTTCATCAAAATTATCATTCCTTGAGGCATATTGTAATTTTATGAAATTATATCTTTTATATAATCTATAAAATGTAACCTTTACATTCTTTTATGAATCCTTAATAATTAATATTATTTTATTTTTTATTATTATTTTTTTATCCATTATTATTTGAAATGAAATTTTTCAAATGGTAAATAATTTCAAAACTCATTATTTTATTTGGGTTATATTTCTTCTATATTGACATTTTTATTCTATGATTATGTGGGTAATTTATTTAGAATATATTATTGTTTATATCTGATTTTTTAAGTGTATTTACAACTAATACACATAATAAATACTTTGATTTATTGTCATATCAATGATATGATCATTTTAAGGGATTTCCTTTCAATTTTCTACTCCATTTGGACTTATTTAAAATTATACACCTATAATATTTTATATCATCTATATAATAAACTATTTAATTATATACTAGGAAGATATAATTATAAATGATAATTTATTATTTAATTCCATTTATTGGTTTTAGAGTTTCTTTTTAAATATACATTCTTATTTCTCTTTTGATTGGTTAAATATTATTCCATTTACCAAAAACATTATTTTATAATAATTACAATATTTATGATGAACATAAAGTTATATTTCATTTATATTGTGGTCATTTAAAAGTAATTGAATCAATAAAAATCTTTGTTTAACTTGACATCAATTTTCCGTTAAATATCGATTCATTATCATGGGTCATCATATTCCACAAACCATATAACACTCTAAAATTGGGTGTTTACATTGAATATATTTTTTTAAATGGTAAAATCATAATAAATTTGTATTCTTTAAAAAATATGAATGTTTTTTACATATAAATTTTTATACGAATAAAATAAATCATTATATATATGAGGAATGATTTTTACATATAGTGATTGGAGGGTGATGATATGAGAGAGCCCCACAATGCATCAGTATCTCTCATGAGACAAATGAGTTTGATATATTGAATCGGTTTTTACTTATAAGAATAAAATATTTTAAAATAAGAAAATTATATTCGATAATGTGAGTGACACAAAACACTGATTTTTTCTTGAGTTTCATACAATATAGATTTTTTTCTCCCATCAAACACAAAATTGAGTTTAAAGAATCGAAAATATTCTATTTATTATTATTAAATATAATTTTCTTCCCCAAGCCTTTGGGATGGAGGATAAAGAATAAAATTTACTGAATTATTATAATATGATTTAATATTATACATATATTGAATTATTTTGGTAAAAGTTATTTAGAAATGAAAATAAATCATGTTAGCAAATAAAATGATTTTATTGAATTTTTTTAGAGGCATACTTTGTTTAATAAAAATAAATTAAACTGATCAATATATTTGGATTATATAAATTAAATTTATTTATTATATATTTATTATAATCCTATTTCTATCTATAGTTCATATATAATTTAATAAAATATTCATCTTAAAAGATAATTTTTTTCTAAAATAAATTTATTGTTTAGGATTTCTAGGGTTCACATTAAATTAAAAAAATACAAAAATTAAAAAATAATTTAAAAGAATGAATAAACATTATTTATTAAATTGGAATACTAAATTAATGTTATGTTTATATTTTAGAAAATTATATAATAATTTCAATTTTTTTTATGAATTGTGAATAATATTAAATATGAATTAATAACAAATGGAATGGAATAGACCTCTCTAGTCCATTTCATTTTGAAAATCCATTGATTGTGGTTTCCCCGGAGGTTATGGTGACTTATTTCTAACACTTTACCAATCTTCCAATTAAGTAAATAGTTTCGTTGGGGAGATAGATTTGAATAATGACATCAATGCGACATATTTGAACAGTTTCATCAGTGAGACATATATCAATAGTGTCCTAAGTGAGACACATGTGAATAGTGTCATTGGTGAGACACATGTAAAAATTATAATCAGTGAGAAAGAATTAAACTGTCTCATAGGTAAGTCTCATCAATTACTCGTGTTAGTTGGTCAACAATAAGTATTTCACCTTATAGTTGGTCACATGTCTATAGGTCATATGTTGGTAGGTTATCAGCCAGTAGGTTGTCTATCAGCAGGTTGTCTTTCGGTTGGGCATCTGTCAGTAGGTCATCTTTCGATTGGTCTTCTATCAGTATGACTATTATTTGTAGGTTGTCTATTAGTAAGTTGTTTTCTGGAAGGTCCTATATTAGTAGTTCATCTACTAGTAGGTCATTTATCGGTAGGTCATCTGTTGGCAAGTGGTATTGTGTTCCCAAATCAGTTAGTGAATAATGTTTTCAGCATCTTATAGTTTTCCCCTTTCACATTTTCTTTCATGTTAAATGGATTCAAATATGTTTTATGCGATATAAGTCTAAATCAATTCCCATAACTCAATTTTTAATATTTCTAAGTTTCTGAGGGTCTTTATTCAGTTAATCCGCATATTCTTGTCCATATCATTCATTAAAGGATAATCTAAACGATATCTAGACTGCTGCTCCATTTAGATTTTCACATGATCCATGATACATTTTGATGTGTTCTTTCTTCTCCTTTAACATAGTGTTAGAATCCTTGAACCTTTGTTTTTGAGGAGTTATGTGATTGTGCAATCCATTGATCATTTCTCCTTGTATTTTCTTCCTACTGCATGTACACCCACTATCATTGTGAAACCCGAATGTGTCGATCTGTCTTTAATATAAATTATGTTATACCTCTATTGTTACGGGCTCCTTGATCTGTTTCCCCTTTTTATCCTTCCCGTGTTTTGGAATGTGATCTCCATATATCTAATGGTCAATTCATTGGTTTTGTATGATTCGTTTGTGTGTTCCATCCTTTGTGTTGATGCAGTCGTTCCATGACAGGTGATCGTGATATGTTATATCGGTCTACTAATATTTAAAAAACAGCAGAAAACATTTAAGGTAGGGGATTCCTAGATTATCTATTCATTTTTGTGAATTCATGGAGTTATCATATTTTATCCATTGGATCATAATTAAATTGACATAATAGATACTTGAACATGATTAAAGAATAGGTATCAATTTCTTGATGATGTTGTTTCCCCTTGTTTTTCAATATTATGTGATATCTATGATTTTCACATTTAGCATTGTGTTCCTGATGGAAATTAATAATGAACATAACGATACTATTAATTATAAATTATTTTTATAAAGGTAAGGAGGCATGTTTAATGAATCTCATTGTTATTGTTCTTCATGGTGATAAATAAAATAAATAAAGTTATGTATATTAAATTTAGTCGATTAATTAAATATGGAATAATAGATCAGTTGTTCAATAAAGATAATTCATTTAAGGGTTAAGAGTTACATTCATAACATTAAATTCCAATCACTTTTTCCTTTGGAGTTGTGATATCTTATTCATTGATATGATTGAATACATTGTTTAGGTTCGAGAGCCAAATTTCTATATTATTTATTTCATTCTGCTTCTATTGTGGAGTGAGCCTGGTATGGTTGAGAGTCAATGGTTGTTGTAGTATGTGGTGGCATAGAGGCCTAGCAGAGGTGGTATCAATTGATTTCTATATTGTAAATATGGAATAGTTTATACTTGGGGTGTTGGGGTGGTCACCTGGGCTGATGGATCATTTTTATGTTGGGCTTACACATTAATATTATTTTTTTGAAATTGAACAATGTGTTTTTATCTATTTTAATTTCTCAATTAATTGAGGATGATGGTCTAGTTTACCATCCTTTCAATAGATGTTACGATGCATGAGGAATTATATATAATTTCTATTTATAACATCTTGATGATGGATGGGCATGTTCTCTAACTATATGTGGAAAAGACTTGACTAGTCGTTTATATACTCACCGTGTTGAGAACATTGTGTTTGGAATCATATAATGAATTACTAGAATACCTAGAATCATGGAAAATTGATAATTATGTTAATAAATTATTGAATAAAAGATGATAAACTATGGGGTTGGATCTTTTTGGGAACCATTATTGAGTTAATAATTAAAAGTAACTATGGACTTAGTTTGGTTATACATATAGGGCGCAGAACATTTTAGTGATTATAATGAAAAGTAATGTGGAAAACATGAAGGTTAATTAATGGTTAAATAATTAATTATCATAAATTTAAACTCTTAAAAATACATAGTGTACTATATTTTAGATCATTAAATGGTTCTATGTTTATAGGATTCATAGTCTGAATAGTGG
The DNA here is from genome assembly GCA_963277665.1 of Viscum album. Lineage (NCBI taxonomy): Eukaryota > Viridiplantae > Streptophyta > Magnoliopsida > Santalales > Viscaceae > Viscum > Viscum album. The sequence goes on along the minus strand of OY728163.1, from coordinate 860,376,510 downwards.
CATCCTACAGTCTGAGAGACGTTAGTTTCAGTTGATTCTATAAAAAGGTTATGCTAATATTTTTTTGAGAGAATTATTATGTTTTATTCTTTTTGTGACTCTATATGCTACTCTAGCCTATTAGTTATTGAAATTGAAACCCTAAGGATTTTATGCCATGGAGGGGTGTTTTCCCCAATATCCAAATGGTAGGATGGATGACTGACTACGCCCATTTAGCCCTGCTTTCTTTTCATGGTAGTTACTAGTGCTGGTATACATAGAGTTAATTATAGAACTTATATGTCTGTAGAGAGATATAATGTGTTGTAGTTATTTCACACAAATATATATTTTCCACAAGGTTCATGTTGTGGTGCTAGTCATATGGGTCTCCCGGCTAGCCTATTGGGAGAGAGATATATAAGAGGTGGACATTGGGGAAAAGTGTAAAACCATTGGTGAAGTGGTAGTGGGGTACTCTTGACATTCGTTATTATATTATACAATCTTGTATAAGATACCTCTTTCATTCACAATATTATTTAGTCTAGGTTTATAAAATGATGAGTATCTAATGTAAAATTACCCCAACTGGCCTATAGGATCCACTATAATTCATTTCAATGAAATACAATCATTATTAAACCAAATAAATAAAATGGATCTAAACATCCATGGTATAAGGGACAATTCCTCCCCTATGTTCATTCCGAAATCTAGTTATATGTTTCCATCCCAAAGCATCTATGTATTCCATGTCATTCATAGGATAAACATAACTTTTCATATCACAATATTATAGAATGTAGGTATATAAAATGATGAGTACCTAAGGTAGAAACACAATGGATTAGCTATATATAATGTGTCTTGATCACTACTATAAATTGTACATAATTCATAAACAAAGATACCAACATCTCATGAAACCCTTATTGGGTAACCAATTCACAAATAGTTGGTCACCATCACACCACTTCTCTTCATTAATGAATCTAAAAGAGTACATTTCATGAATAGATGTAATGTAACAAAAAAAGACTACAACTAGATAATGATCAATGTCTATTGATTTGTAATACATAACAATGATATTTCAAAAGGTTTTAATAGAATATATAACCCCTAAATCAAATAAAATAGTTATGAAATTTCTTCATACAAAAATTTATCCTGATGGAATTTGTGGATGACTAATAATGTCATATATCAATTTAAAATAGTTATTACCAAATAATAGGCATCCACTAGATTCCATCCCAAAATCCATTTTATTGTCACTATATGTTTGATATGATCAAATATATGGATGGTGAACACAGGGAATAAACCAATATTTATCCAACAACAATGTATCCCCTACAATGATTTCTCCACTAGGAAATTCTTAGAAAATATCAAGGCATATAATATGAAAATTTCTTGGTTCACTATATATTAAAATTATATACATTTACTCAATTACACATAAATTTATCATGTGGATTTTTATAATAACATCACAGCTAGAGACTATATATAACATGATTCCCATTCTATTAATCTTCATTATGTGATGATAACATATGTGGATTTTATATAATTCATAATTAAAACTCAAAAAAATTCTTCAAAATTATTTAATGTTGATGAGATTAAATAGGTATAAAAAAATACATTCCCAAAAAACACCTTGGAAGGACTATATGTCATGATAGGTATTGGACCAAAATCATGTGACCCACAAAAGGTTCAAATTTCTCCTTTAAAAAATATATCTCAAATAAGGGATAAAAATATAACTATAGAAGAGATATTTCATCCATATTTAATTAAATACCATATCAAAAATAGAATTTCATCTCCACATAGGTTGATCAATCCAAAATCATCTACAAGGAAGGAATTATTATTATCCCAATAGAAACATGTCCCCTTGAATTTTTTTGATCCATTATAACTCCAGGATCAGGCTTTCCACAAAACCTCATGAGTCCTCTATAATCGAATGAATGAAATGTTACTAGTATATTAGTAGTCTACTCCATAGATGCACAAATTATTTTCTAAACAATTAGGATGATATTTCCTATTCATAAGAATAGATACCCCACCTTTGATCGTGGGGAGAGAAATCATTTTATCAGAATAGCATTCACAGATTTCCCATTTGTAATTATATTATGGTGAGATGTCTATCCAAATTCATTGTCGCTTCACCAGATTACACCAATACACAATTTGTATATCTATAGGAAGAACCCTAAAAATAATAAGACTCACTCAGAATAGTTATTAATTATCTAAACAATATAATAAATGAATGAAAAAAATGATCATTACTGACCACTATATAGATCACATACTAACATACATATACCTTAAAAATAAATTCCATAGGGTTTTGGGTCATCATAATTTATGTTCTTTTGGTGAAGGATTCATTAGCCTACATGCCTAAACTGGTTTATCATATCTAACATAGAAACCCAAGAATATATTAAAATTAGCAAAACTATTTCCCACAAGAATCCTCAAATGAATAATAAATGTAATAATTATACATAGTAAAACCTCACAGGTATATTTCACTGACCAGACCAAACCCATATACCACCAACCATAGTCAGATTAAAAATAAGAGTGCCTCCAAAAACCTTCCATCAATTGGACATGGGATAGTGAATATATCTATATAGGAATATATCAATGTGTAGGACATTGTAGCCTATGAAATCATGTAATTGAAACATATCATTAAAACATATGAAAGAAATCATAATTATGAGAAGATATAAATGTTACAAATAAGCTGAATATAACACAGTATTAATACATCTACATGAATCCACATAGAAAACAGAAAAGTAAAACATAGTATATTAATGGTTAAAATACAAATCCATGAAACTAATAACTAATCATACAACAATCCATATCCAAGGGGCCATATTTTTTAGGTCTCTCTAGATATGAACATCACCTGTTATCATTAACTCCTAGTACCAGCATGCTCATCCTCTATAAAATCCCACATGGTCTCCATGTAAAAGCCCAGAAAAGGCCAAATAAAATCTACATCAATAAGACAATATCCATTACCTATATCATCTACACATAAATGTCATTTGTGATCCTACAGAATTTATAGGACTATATATAATCAAAATAAATAGAATACTGCAATATCATGAATTAAACACAAACAAATTTCCATCATGAATCTCTTATAATTAAGGAGTTATCAGAAATAAAACAATAATATTAATCAAATTATATTAATAAATACATTTCATAGGGATGTTGAGTGTTTTTTGTCTTCTCATATGTAAACATTGGAAAAATAATCATATTGGTAGTTAGAGGTACTCGGATTGCTGGATAGTCCATGATTAAGTTGTCAATATCCTTCATGGAACTATATCTTCAAACATAGCTCTAAGGATTTGATAAACCATGAATCACGTAGAAATCTATAATGAATTGACATCTAGGGTCCATGCCATAAAAAATTTACAATAATGAGATCCCTCTAAAAAATCATTCCTTCCCACAATTTTTTCTCACACTACACGAGGGTAAAGGTAAACCCCACAAATTGTTTCAAAGGAAGGACAATAGAAATATTGTATGGTTTTGGACCTCTCAAAAAATTCATAAATGATAAAACAACGATCTAAAACACAACTAAAATTGAATAATTCAACTCTAATATAGAATATCACTCTATAAACAGGGTTGGACACCTGGCTCCATCATATTTGACTCACAGCTAGAAGAACTCTCCCAGGGTAATAAGGGGATACCTGAATCTATATGTATTTTCCCAAAGGAAAGTACATCTTACCATAATTTTGGTAATTTGATACCTAAATATACCTTCAAAAAAGTAAATTATGATCACCACCAAGTTATCCAAGTGAGGACAGAAGAATCAATAAGTAATCAAGCTAGATATAACTGATTATGTAGCATGAAATATATGGTGGGATACCAGTCTTATCAAGGGGATATGAGAATTTATTGATACTTCTCATATAGATCTGTACTCCTAAATAACCTACTGAAAAACCCAATACAAGGGAAGTATACACTAAAAATGTACTAGATTTTATATTTGGAGTATAGTCACAACGGTTCTGGGTTCTGGATAGGAAATTATTGTTTGAAACATTGCTTGATTTGTGTTCCCTTAATGTTGAATTGATTATATCCCCTAAACATGTTGTATAAGATCACACAAGATTCATCGGAATGAATAATATATACATATTGGTCTACTCTTCATAACTCACAGGATGCGTTGGATCGACAAAATTCCAATATGATATGTTCTAACTCAAAGCCTATATAACCATATAATAGAGACACATTATGTGTTTTCTATTGAACTACACATCATGGAGTTAGGAATATTCCATAATTTATGAAACATCAATGTGTATTATAATTTCATATCCCCTCCCCCCAATTATATATTCATCCAAATATAAATAACAAATTGATGAATAATTATTGGATCATCAATCATTGGAAAAATATTTATTTTCTTGATCCCTAGATTAATTATTATTTTCGAACCTTTTCATATTTTATGTCTCTAATACTCAAGGAAAAATGAATTCTCATCATTCCACAATGATTACCATCGAAATAACAATAGATCATGATAACTTATATTATCTCAAAGTTAATGTTTATATTTCCATAACCCTTAACTAGAATAAATTGATATCTGTTATCTTCTATGTTTCTTTCACATTCCTCACCTGCGAATGGTAATTTCTAATAATTTTAAGTCATAATATCCCTTGTATATAAATTTTTAAATGTTCTGGAGGTTCCATGTCATTAGATGCTTCCATGAACACAAGAAGATCCTAGTAAAATCTCAATTTTATTTTTTTCAATATTTTTTAACCAATTGTTCAATAATAGATCATTGGATATGAATGAAAATTGAACAAAAGAAAGTATCTTAAAAACAAAAAATATGGATGAAAACAAGTATCATAGCCAATTGATAATCATATATTCATATAATATAAATTTATAAAATATTATTCATATCTTTCAAATAATTTTTCATGTATCACAAATTTATATCAATAATAATAAATTGATAGGCCCATGAATATACTTGATCATGTATTTTTTTGGGATTATTGATATATGTTTATGGTAAAAAAAAATAAATAAATTTAAAATATCTACCATGAAATTTATATATATTAAGAGTATAACGAATTATAATCAAAACCCTAGTTATAATCATCATCATTATGCAATCCAATCATTTATTTTTTTGTGGAACTGATCAATCTCATCAGACCATTATCATTATTATAGAAAATCACTTGTCTTTCAACTATAAGTATCTACTAGTAATAATATCATTAGGTTATACAGAAGAACTAATTAGTGTCGTTTAATGTAGGTATAAACTGATAGGTTTTATTATTAATGGAACATTAGACATTTGAATTTAAATATTTTATTATTTAATTTTTGTATTCACACCAATTCTCTTTATTTTCAGATTCAATAAAAATAAATAATATATCATGCCTAGGGTAAAGATTATGTTCATCATTGAACCATTGTACTAGTTTCAAAATATAAGACTCTATTTTATTGTTAGGATTATATTTCTAAACCCCTAATTCATGATATAAATTATATTATTATTGTTATAGTATTTCTAGCACTCTATGACACTGGTTCTTCCATTATAGCTTGAACATTATAAAATCCATAAATTCATTACCAATTAACCTCCTTTCAAATAATTTTCTATGTTACCCATCTAGAATAAAAATAAAATTTTACAACTATATTGGTCTAGAGACATCAAGTGTTCACAATAAAGTTGTGTCAAACATGATTAAAACCAACGTCACTAAAATCCGATATAGAGGAATTCCATGGTATGCGTTTATCTTGACTCAAACTCCATTCAATGATTCATAATTTTTCTTGATTGAGTATGTTATTGTATTTTGGAAATATTATTCACTATATGTAAATAATATTGTATTCTATATTTCAATCTGGGAATATTAAATTTTCATAAATCTTCATTCTTATATATTTATACATCCACAAAATATGTTCTGGTAAAGTATGATTTTCAACCTCTATTATGAAAATTCTATTCCAATTAAATATTCATTTTTTTCGACAATTATTTATTTTCATATTTCTATTTTTAAATACATATTATCCTTATTAAATTTTATATTTTAATTTTTCACTATTCAAAAATAAATGTTATATATATTTTATCAATTCAGATTACATAAAATCAATTTTAAAATGATTATATAATATTTTTATTAAGTTCCACATAACTTTATATAATTCACCCGAGGGTTACTTAACTATAATATTATTTATTTTCAGTATTATATTATTAGAAAAAAAATTAAATTAATATTTTATTAATATTAATTTCTTATCATGTAGTAATTTTTCTTCAAAAGGATTATACCATTATTTTTTGAATTATCAAAACCCATAAAGAAAACAAATTTCATTATTTTCTATCCATTTCCTTTAATTTTATAAATAAACCATCATTTATGGCATACTCATATTATAAATTCTCTAAATTATTTTATGATACTATTTTTATTTGATTTAATTTTGGGTATAATTGGATTAGATTATTTATCTATTCTTCTGTGATACTAAAATAAAATGTTTTTGACCAATATTTTGATGGGATAATAAATATATTATTTATTATTGTTATCAGGTTCTCTATATATGGGTTGTATATCTATATATTTTTGGTGGAACGAAATTATATTTCCCCATAATTAATTATTTTAATTATTATAATTTTTGAGGATATTATGTGACAAAAAAACATGATTTAAAATTTTTTCCTAAAAATATAATAAATGTTCCAGATAAATTTTGATATGATAAAAGATTTATATGTAGACATGATGTAGTATCCTATGATAAAACTTTTATGCATTTGCTTTTTTATTTTCAACTATGTCTGTGATGTTATGATATTCTATTCTTATTCTTGATTAATATTCCGGATTTATGTATATATGGCTCAGGATTTTTGTCATTTGTTTTCACATTCATATATAATTGTATATGTCATAATTTAATAATGATCTTATTATGGTCCATTTTTTCTATGTTATGGTCAATGTTAATTCTATATTGCATTGTGAACACATGTTAGGATTCATTATTCTTACTAAATTGACTATGTGATATCATCCTTTAATATGGTTTACTAATATTTATGATCTAATGAGAATTTATTTATGAATCATTGATATTTATTTATGATATTAAGAATTCATTTTATTTTATTTTCAATGGATGAATCGATAAATAAAATAACTAATTAAGAAATTGTCATTTAAATTTTTTATTGATAAAAAAAATTTCATTTCAAATATAATTTTTTTTATTATGAATATTTATTGTTTAAAATATTACCATGAAACATTTATTACGAAGAAATGCATATATCCTAGTGGGAAATAGTAATTTGTAATGAAATTCACAACAATACTGAAAATAATATAGTGGAAAAAGTTATTTTTTCTTTCTGTAATTTGTATTGTCTTAAATTAATTTCATTTGAATGATTTATTTCAGATAGAATGGTTAGTCATCGCCAATATTCTTTTAGAATGTATATTTTCATGTGATATTTTCTATCACGAATATTTTTTAGCTATGATAGAAACATTTATTGTGGGTACCAATTCTGTTGTATTTTAATTCCATTTATAAAACTCATCAAAAATAAAATTTTTATTTTATATATATATTGAAAATTGTTCAAATGATGGACATCTATTTACAGATAGTTCATGAAAAATAATCCATTTAAAAAATACCTTTTATATATGTCATATTAACCATTATTTTCCCCCATAACAAAATAGTCAAAGAATCTCATTCTGTCTCAAATCCTTAAAATTCATCTAGTAATATTTTTAAATCATTTAAATTGATTTTTTATATATTTTTTTATGAAATTATATTCAAAAAATAAATAGTTTTTAGACTTATTTATTATTATTTTAAATTAATTTTTTTTTAATTTTACATATTAGATCTTTACTCTACTTTAATGTCTTTTTCTTTAAAAATTAGTTTGTTTTTTATTTTTTATTAATTGGGAATTCCATTATAAAGGTTGTGCTCATATTTTGTTTGTGATAATTATTTTGTTTTGTTCTTTTTATGACTCTATATCCTACTCTAGACTATTAGTTGTTAAAATTGAACCCTTAGGATTTTATGCCATGGAGGGGTGTTTTCCCCAATATCTGAATGGGAGGATGGATGACTGACTACCCCCATTTAGCCCTACTTTCATTTCATGGTAGTTACTAGTGCTGGTATACATAGAGTTAATTATAGCCCTTATATGTCTGTAGAGAGATATAATGTGTTGTGGTTATTTCACACAAATATATTTTTTCCACAAGGTTCATGTTGTAATGCTACTCAGATGGGTCTCCCAGCTAGCCTATTGGGAGAGAGATGTATAAGACGTGGACATTTGGGAAAAGTGTAAAACCATTGGGGAAGTGGTAGTGGGGTACTCTTGACATTCGTTATTATATTATACAATCTTGTATAAGATATCGCTTCCTTTCACAATATTATTTAGTCTAGGTTTATAAAATGATGAGTATCTATTGTAAAATTAACCCAACTGGCCTATATGATCCACTATAATTCATTTCAATGAAAGACAATCTTTATTACACCAAATTACTAAAATGGATCTAAACATCCATGGTATAAGGGACAATTCCTCCCCTATATTCTTTCCCAAAGCTAATTATATGTTACCATCCCAAAGAATCTATGTATTCCATGTCATTCATAGGATAAAAATACCTTTTCATTTCACAATATAATAGAATGTAGGTATATTAAATGATGAGTACCTAAGGTAGAAACACAATGGATTATCTATATATAATGAGTCTTGATCACTACTATAAATAGTACATGATTTATATACAGAAATACCAACATCTCATAAAACCCTTATTGGGTAACCAATTCACAAATATTTTGTCACCATCACACCACTTCTCTTCATGAATGAATCTAGAAGAGTACTTTTTTATGAATAGAGGTAATGTAACAAAAAAAAGACTATGACTAGATAATGTTTGATGTCTATTGATTTTTCATACATAACAATGATCTTTCAAAAGGTTTTAATAGAACATATAACCCCTAAATAAAATAAAATAGTTATGAAATTTCTTCATACCAAAATTTATCCTAATGGAATTTGTGGATGTGGAATAATGTTATATATCAATTTAAAATAGTTATTACCAAATAATAGGTATCCACTATATTCCATCCCAAAATCCATTTTATCGTCACTATATGTTTGATATGATAAAATCTATGGGTAGTGAACACGGGGAATAAACCAATATTTCTCCAACATTAATTTATCCCTTACCAAGATTTCGCCACTAGGAACTTCTTAGAAAATATCAAGGCATATAATATGGAAATTTATCAGTTCACTATATTTTAAAATAATATACATTTACTCAATTAGACATAGATTTATCATGTGGATTTTTATAATAACATCACAGCTAGGGAGAATATATAACATTATTCTCATTCTATTAATCTTCATTGGGTGATGATAACATATGTGGATTTGATATAATTCATAATTATAACTCAAAAAAATTATTCAGAAGTATTCAATGTTGATGAGATCAAATAGGTATACAAAAATACATTACCAAAAAACACCTTGGAAGGAATATATGTCATGATGGGTATTGGACCAAAATCATGTGACCCACAAAAGGTTCAAATTTTTCCTTTAAAAAATATATCTCAAATAAGGGATAAAAATATAACTATAGAAGAGATATTTCATCCGTATTTATTTAAATACCATATAAAAAATAAAATTTCATCTCCACATAGGTTGATCAAACCATAATCATCTACCAGGAAGGAATGATTATGATCCCAATGGAATGATCTCCCATTGACATTTTTTGATCCATTATAACTCCAGGATCAGGCACTCCTTAAAAACTCATGAGGCCTCTATAATAGAATGAATGACATGTTACTAGTATATTAGTATTCTACTCCATACCTACAAAAATTATTGTCTAAACAATTAGGATGATATTTCCCATTCATAAGAAAAGATAACCCACCTTTGAACGTGGGGAGAGAAAACATTTTATCAGAATAGCATTCACAGATTTCACATTTCTAATTATATTATGGTGAGATGTGTAACCAAATTCATTGTAGCTTCACCAAATTACACACATACATAATTTGTATATCTATAGGAAGAACCCTAAAAATAATAAGACTCGCTCGGAATAGTTATTAATTATCTAAACGATATAATAAATGAATAAAAAAATTGTTCATTACTGACCACTATATAAATCACATACTAACATACATATAACTCAAAAATAAATTACATAGGGTTTTGGGTCATCATAATTATTATATATTCATTGGGTGAAGAATTCATTAGCCTACATGCCTAAACTGGTTTATCAGATCTAACATAGAAACCCAAGAATATATTAAAATTAGAAAAAATTGTTCCCAAACGAATCATAAAATGACTAATAAATGTAATAATTGTACATATTAAAACCTCACAGGTATATTTCTCTGACCAGGCCAGACCCATATATAACCTACCATAGTTAGATTAATAATAACAGTGCCTCCACAAACCTTCCTCCAATTGGACATGGGATAGTGTATATATATTTGTAGGAATATATTAATGTGTAGGAGGTTGTAGCCTATGAAATCATGTAATTGAAACATATCATTAAAACATAAGTACAAAACCATAATTATTAGAATATATAAATGATATAAATAAACTGAATATAACACATTATTAAGACATCTACATGAATCCACATAGAAAACAGAAAAGTAAAACATAGTGTATTAATGGTTTAAATACATATCCATGAACCTAATAACTAATCATAAAACAATCCATATCCAACTGGCTATATTTATTTGGTTTCTCTAGATATGAACATCACCTGTTATCATTAACTCCTAGTACCAGCATGCTCATGCTCTATAGAATCCCATGGTCTCTATATCAAATCCCCAAAAAAGAAAAATAAAATCTACATCAATAATACAATATCCATTACCTATATCATCTACACATAAATGATATTTGTGAGCCTAAGGAACTTATAGGACTAAGTATAATCAAAATAAATAGAATACTGCAATATCTTGAATTAAACACAACCAAATTTTCTTCATGAATCTCTTATAATTAAGGAGTTGTCAGAAACAAAATAATAATATTAATCAAATTATATTAATAACTACATTTCATAGGGATGTGGAGTATTTTTGGTCTTCTCATATGTAATCATGGGAAAAATAATCATATTGGTAGTTAGTGGTACTCGGATTGCTGGATAGTCTATGATTAAATTGTCAATATCATTCATGGAACTATATCTTTAAAGATAGATCTAAGGATTTGATAAACCATGAATCACATAGAAATCTATAATGAATTAACATATAGGGTCCATGCCATAAAAAATTTACATGAAAGAGATCCCTCTAAAAATCATGCCTTCCCAAAAAAAATTCTCGCACTACACGAGGGTAAAGGTAAACCCCAAAAATTCTATCAAAGGAAGAACAATAGAAATATTGTATGGTTTTAGACCTCTCAAAAAATTCCAAAATGATAAAACAATGATCTAAAACACATCTACATTTGAATAATTCAACTGTAACATAGAATATCACTCTATAAACAAGGTTGGACACCCGACTCCATCATATTTGACTAACAACTAGTAGAACACTCCTAGGGTAATAAGGGGATACCTGAATCCATATGTATTCTCCCAAAAGGGAGTATCATCTTTCCATAATTTTGGTAATTTGTTACATAATTGTACCTTCAAAAAGTAAATTATGATAACCACAAGTTATCCAAGTTAGGACAGAAGACTCAATAAGTGATCAAGCTAGATATAACTTATTATGTAGCATGAAATATATGGTGGGATACCAGTCTTATTAAAGGGATATGAGACTTTATTAATACAGATCATATGGATTTGTACTCATAAATAACCTACAGAACAACCCAATACAAGGGATGTATACTCTAAAAATGTACTATATTTTATATTTGGAGTATAGTCACATTGGTTCTGGGTTCTGGATAGGAAATTATTGTTTTAAACATTGCCTGATTTGTGTTCCCTTAAGGTTGAATTGATTATATTCCCTAAACGTGTTGTATAAGATCACACATGATTCATGGTAATGAATACTATATACTTATTGGTCTAATCTTCTTAACTCACAGGATGCATTGGATCGACAAAATTTCTATATGATATATTCTCACTCACAGCCTATATAACCATATCATAGAGACACATTATGTGTTTTCTTTTGAACTACACATCATGGAGTTTGGAATATTCCATAATTTATGCAACATCAATGTGTATTCTGATTTCATTTCCCCTCCCCCCAATTCTATATTCATCCAAATATAAATAACAAATTGATGAATAATTATTGGATCATCAATCGTTGGAAAAATATTTATTTTCTTGATCCCTAGATTAATTATCAACTTTAGAACCTTTTCATATTTTATGTCTCTAATACTCAAGGAAAAATGAATTCTCATCATTCCATAATGATTACCATCGAAATAACAATATATCATGATAACTTATTTTATCTCCAAGTTAATGTTTATATCCCCACAACCCTTAACTAGAATAAATTGATATCTGTTATCTTCTATGTAACATGAACATTCCTCACCTGGGAATGGTAATTTCTAATCATTTCCAGTCATAATATCCCTTGTATATTAAGGTTTAAATTTTCTGGAGGTTCCATGTCATTAGATGCTTCCATGAATACAAGAAGATCCTAGTACAATCTCAATTTGAATTTTTTTAATATTTTTAAACCAATTGTTCAATAATAGATCATTGGTAATGAATGAAAATTGAACAAAAGGAAGTATCCAAAAAACAAAAAATATTGATGAAAAAAAGGACCATATCCAATTGATCATCATATTTTCAAATAATATAAATTTAAAAAATATTATTCATATCTTTCAAATAATTTTTCATGTATCAAAAATTTATATCAATAATAATTAATTGATAGGCCCATGAATATACCTGATCATATTTTTTTTGGGATTATTGATATATGTTTATGGTAATAAAAAAATAAATAAATTTAATATATCTACCATGATATTTATATATTTTAAGAGTATAAGGAATTATAATCAAAACCCTAGTTATAATCATCATCATTGTGCAATCCAATCATTTATTTTTTTGTGGAACTGATAAATCTCATCAGACCATTATCAATATTATAGAAAATCATTGGTCTTTCAACTATAAGTATCTACTATTAAGAATATCTTCAGGTTATACAGAGAAAATAATTAGTGTATTTTAAGGTAGGTATAAACTAATAGGTTTTATTATTAAAGGAACATTATACATTTGAATTTAAATATTTTATTATTTAATTTTTGTATTCACACAAATTTTCATTATTTTGAGATTAAAAAAAAATAAATACTATATCATGCCTAGGGTAAAGATTATTTTCCTGATTCAACCATGGTACTAGTTTCAAAATATAAGACTCTATTTTATTGTTAGGATTATATTTCTAAACCCCTAATGCATGATATAAATTATATTATTATTGTTATAGTATTTCTAGGACTCTATGACACTGGTTCTTCCATTATAGCTTGAACATTATAAAATACATAAATTCATTACCAATTAACCTCTATTCATATATTTTTCAATGTTACCCATCTAGAATAAAAATAAAATTTTTCAACTATATTGGTCTAGAGACATCAAATGTTCACAATAGAGTTGAATCCAACATGATTAAAACCAACGTCACTACAATCTGATATAGAAGAATTCCATGCTATGAGTTTATCATGACTTAAACTCCATTAAATGAGTCATAATTTTTCATGATTGAGTATGTTATTATATTCTGGAAATATTATTCACTATATGTAAATAATATTATATTCTATATTTCAATCTGGGAATATTAAATTTTCATAAATCTTCGTTATTATTGATTTATACATCCACAGAAAAAGTTCTGGTAAAGTATGATTTTCAACCTCTATTATGAAAATTCTATTCCAATTAAATATTCATTTTTTCCACAATTATTTATTTTCAAATTTATATTGTTAAATACATATTATCCTTATTAAATTTTATATTTTAATTTTTCACTATTCAAAAATAAATGTTATATATATTTTATCAATTTAGATTACATAAAATCAATTTTAAAATGATTATATAATATTTTTATTAAGTTCCAAATAACTTTATATAATTCACCGCAGGTTTCCTTAACTATAATATTATTTATTTTCTGTATTATATTATTAGGAAAAAAAATTAAATCAATATTTTTTTAATATTAATTTCTTATCATGTAGTAATTTTTCTTCAAAAGGATTATACCATTATTTTTTGAATTATCAAAACCCATAAAGAAAAAAAAATTCATGATTTTCTATCCATTTCCTTTAATTTTATAAATAACCCATCATTTATGACATACTCATATTATTAATTCTCTAAATTATTTTATGATACTATTTTTATTTGATTTAATTTTGGTTATAATTGGATTATATTATTGATCTATTCTTTTGTGATACTAAAATAAAATGTTTTATGACCAATCATTTGATGGGATAATAAATATATTAATGATTATTGATTTCAGGTTCTTTATATATGGGTAGTATATAAATATATTTCTGGTGGAACCAAATTATATTTCCCCATAATTAATTATTCTAATTATTATAATTTGTGGGGAAATTATGTGACACAAAAACATGATTTAAATTTTTTTCCTAAAAATATAATTAATGTTCAAGATAATTTTTTTTATGATAATAGATTTATATGTGGACATGATGTAGTACCCTATAATAAAACTTTTAGGCATTTACATTTTTTTTAACTATATCTATGATGTTATGATATTGTATTCTTATTCGTCATTAATATTCCAGATTGATGTATATATGGCTTAGGATTATTGTCATTTGTTTTCACATTCAAATGTAATCGTATATGTCATACATTAATAATGATCCTGTTATGATTCATTTTTTCTATGTTGTGGTCAATGTTAATTCAATATTGCATTATGAAAACTTGTTAGGATTCCTTATTCTTACTAAATTGACCATGTGATATCATCCATTAATATGGTTTACTAATATTTATTATCTAATGAGAAGTTATTTATGAATCATTGATATTTATTTATGATATTAAGAATTCGTTTTATTTTATTTTCAATGAATGATTCATGAAACAAAATAACTAACTTTGAAATAGTTATTTAATTTTTTTTATTGATGGAAGAAAAATTTCATTTCAAATATAAATTTTTTATTATGAATATTTTTTGTTTACAATATTACCATAAAAAATTTATTATGATGAAATGCATATATCGTGGTGGGAAAGAGTAATTTGTTGTAAAATTCACAACAAAACTGAAAATAATATAGTGAAAAAAGTTATTTTTTCTTTCTGTAATTTGTATTGTCATAAATAAATTTCATGTGAATGACTTATTTCGGATACAATGGTTATTTATCGCCAATATTGTTTTAGAATGTATATTTTGAAGTGATATTTTCTATCACGAATATTTTTTAGCTATGATGGGAAATTTTTATTGTGGGTACCAATTCTGATGTATTTTAATTCCATTTATAAAACTCATTATAAATAACATTTTTATTTTATATATATATTTAGAATTGTTCAAATGATGGAAATCTGTTTACAAATAGATCATGAAAAATAATCCATTGTAAAAATACCTTTTATATATGTCATATGAACCATTATTTTCCCCCATTCCAAAACTGCCAAAGAATCTCATTCAGTCTCAAATCCTTAAAAATCATCTAGTAATATTTTTAAATCATTTAAATTGATTTTATTTTATATATTTTTTATAAAATTATATTTAAAAAATAAATAGTTTTTAGTCTTATTTATTATTATTTTAAATTAATTTTTTTGCAATTTTACATATTAGATCTTTACTCTACTTTCATGTCTTTTTCTTTAAAAATTAGTATGTTTTTTTTGTTTTTTATTAATTGGGATTTCCATTATAAAAAAATATATTACATTTGAAAATTTAAGTTGATATTAATTGTTAAATTAACATTATATATAAGTGATTAATAATATTTATTTAAAACATATATATATATATATATTACAATATTACTAAAAAAATTAGTTTCCAAAAATTTGGATTTAATTTATTAAATATACTGAAAAAAGAAATTGAATATCTCTTTATATATTATTTCAAATTGACAAAATTAACCAAACATTGTAATTTTTTTATTTTTAATTTGTAACAATTCAAGGTAAATTATATAAATGTAAATCATTTAATATTATGTATAATAAATTAATTATGTATAATGAGTATTTAATTTATGTTAACATAAATTATTAAATTTAATATTAAAGAATAAATATTAGTTAACATTAAGTGAAAATAAAAAATATTTACTAATTAGATAAAATTATAATTAAAAATTGTATAGTTATTAATTATTATCAATTATTATAATTATTGATAATATACAAATATATATTATTATAATAACCAAAACATTTCAGTACTATAATGGTTTTCCATTTATGATAAAATTAAGAGAAATTATGAAATAAGAATATATTTATATAATCAATAATAAAATCAAAATTGTCTATTATTATTTAGGATTAATGAGTACAAATTATTAAAATTGGTCTGAAATACTAATTATCGCTTATATTTGTTTACAATTTAGAAAAAATAATATAAATATATTTTTTCAATATAAATAATTAAAAATAAAATATTAATAGTTATGAAATTATAAAAATTAATATATGTTTTCAAAAATAAAACCAAATATTAAATTTTAGATAAATTTAAGAAAATAATAAATAATAAAAAAAACAAAAACAAAAACATAATTGTTTTATTAATTATATAAATCAACAAAAATAATAATTAAATTAAAATAAATATATGATTTAAATAGGAAAAATCATAAATTTTTCCTTCTCATGTTATTTCAAAGGATCATATTTATTCATTCAATCTGACATTCATTTTTCTTTTAAAAGGGAAAAATTGTGATTTTTTCTAAACAGTGAATTTTCTTTTAAAACAAATATATGTTTAATTTTGTTTATATTTAAAAATAAGTTAAATTTTATTATTAATAAATATATTTAATTTATATAAATTATTTTTATGTTAAATTTGAATATAAATATTTTTTATACTTTTGAAATAATTTCCTTTTGAAATTATGTTTTTTCTTATCTTTAGGAAAATTTTAAATTAAATTCACTACTTATGTCGGTTGAATTTTGGTAAAATTGATACAATAAATGGAATTAGAATAAATTATTTTATCTAATAAGGTCAACATAATTTTTCACCAAATTCAAATATTAAAACTATAAAATTAATTTATTAATGTTATTGTGAAAATGGATTTACCAGATAAAACAATAAGAAGATAATAGATTAAGATAGTTTGAAACATATCCAATAATTATAAAATAGAGTTATTTTGACATTATATCATATAGTAATTAATAATTGACCATTTAGTATCATTTTGGGTTGTGAAAAAAGTGGGTGTAACTCATTATTTTCAAATATTCTATGTGCGTCCTCTCCCCCACATATAAAATTATATCCATTCTTCTCCTCGATTCACGGTTCCAAATCCATTTGTATCACAAAATCCACACCCAAATATCTTTTTTAATTACCTAAAAAAATATTAGAGTAAATTATTTACCGTAAATTCATCATAGGATGTTATATATAAGAATTGTCATTACGTTGTCTGAGGAAGAGGTAACGTTCTCAAAAAACTATTTTCCCCTTATTCCACGTCCATCAAATATTATTCAATACTGATGATATAATACCACCAGTATCTAAAATTTAATGATATTTTATAATTTACATGGAATAAAATATAACAACCTCCTCTTCCATCTAATGAAAAATGAAAACATCGATTTTGTTTGGGGAAGACTAACGACTCAAGAACTGATGTAATTCATTTTACATCTCCACCTCTCAGAATTGTATATAATGATGGATTTTTGTAAATTAAATATGTTTTGTGTAACATGATTATTAATATTTAATTATTTTATCTCATATAACTTCATATAATCTTAATAATTTGTGATAAAATAATGTCAATCATCATTATAATAATCTACAGCCACACGAAGAGATGTGATATGTTTTTAAAAATTGATTTTTGTAGATTGTAATAATTGATAACATTAATGAATATAGATGATTTATAAGAAATGATATTTATGATGTAAAATTAATAATTTATCCTCATCCTTACCCTTGCACTATTTAATGTAATGATATCATCGATCATGGGTATATATATGTTACTGTCCTCACAAAGCAATGCTATTTATTTTCTATGTCCAACTTTCAAAAATGGGAAAAATAATTTCTAATAAGTAAATAATATATTTATAAAATTATATTCATTCTATATAAGATTTTATTATATACTATAGTCATTCATCAGATCATTCAGAACATAACATGTGTCAGAAAAAAATGCAACACGTGAATAGATGAAAATAGTTAAATATTGTTAACAAATGTATTGTAAAATGTTATTAGAGGACTATAAAAGATATATAAAAAATGAATATACTAATCGTATAAATTCATAATATTCATAATATAATTAGACATCAGGTTATAAGAACATTCATCTAATAGATATGATGAGGTATGGTATTTCATCAAAATTTTCATTCATTGAAGAATATGGTAATTTTAGGAAACTTATTTCTTCAAAATGATCTATATAATATAACATTAACATTTAATTCCATGAATATGTCATAATTGAAATTATTTTATTTTTTATTATGATTTTTTATCCAATAGAATTTGACATAAAATTTATCAAGTGGTAATTACATTAAAAACATAATTTTTTATTTAGTTTATATTAGATAAATATTGTCATTTGTATTTTAAGATTATGTTGGTAATTTATTTAGATTATATTATGCTTTATATGGAATTTTTTACGTTTATTTTCAACTAATAGACATAATAAATTCTTTGATTTATTCCCATATCAATGATATGATCATTTTATGGGATTTCATTTCAATTTTACTCCATTGGGGAATATTTAAAATTATAAACATATTTAATTTTATTTTGTTTATATATTACCCATTTAATTATTTACCATGAATTAATATATATAAATTATAATTTATTATAAAATTAATGTAATTATTTTTAGAGTTTCTTTTTAAATATACATTCTTAATTTTATTTTGATTGGATACATTTGAATCTATTTTCTATTAGTAATAATTTACAATAAAAACAATAATTATGATGAAAATAATGTTATATATCATTTATCTTATGGTTATTTAAATTTTATTAAAGCAATCACATTCTTTTTTTCAAATGACTTCAATTTTCCCTTAAATATCCATTCATTATCATGGGACTTCTTATTCCATAAAAAATATATCACTTCAAAATAGGTCATTTACATTGAATTTGATTCGATTAAATGGGAAATTCATAATAAATAAATATTCATTAATAAATATGTCAATATTGGACATATAATTTTTTCCATGAATTAAATTGATCTGTAGATATTAGATGAATGATTTTTACAAGCAGTGATTTGTGGGTGATGATTTCATAGATCCCCTCTATGAATCAGTATCTCGCATTAGAAAAATCATTTTGCTAAATAGAATGGGTTTTCACTTATATGGCCCAATGATTTTAAAAGAGGAAAATAATATTTGACAATATTAATGAAACACAACACTAATTTTGGATTGTGTTTCATGAAATATAAATTATTTCTTTCATCATATAAAAAATTGAGTTTAGAAGAAATAATTTATTATATTTATTATTATTAAATATGATTGTTTTAACCAATACATTGGGAAAGAGGTTTAGAATAAGATTCACTGAATTATAAAAATATAGTTTAATATTATATATATTGAATTATATTGTGAAAAATTAGTTATAAATGAAAATAAATTCCATTAAGAGATAAATGGTTTTTTGGAAAAAACTATATTAATGAGAAAAATTTTGTTTCATAAAATAATTAAACTAATAACTCTATTTGGATTATATAAATTAAATTTATATATTATATATTAATTATATTTATATTCCTATCTATAGTCCTTATATAACTAAATCAAATCATTATATTAAATGTTTATTTTTTTTTAAGAAAATTATTTTTTCTAATTTTTAGGGTACACATTCATTAAAAGAAATTTATTAATTTTTTTATACAATTTAAAATAATGAATATACATCATTTATTAGGATGGATTACTTAATTATTTTTTTTAGAAAATTATCTAAAAATAAATACTAGAAAAGGGGTTTATCCCTACGCAACAATTACCGAGGTTTATCAAACCGCGGGAATAGGCATTTTTTGTTTATCAATACCCACAGTTTTATTAAATCCATTAGTATTCAATCCAAAATTTCACCCCCCCATCGGGATTTCCTCCTCACTCCTGCGCTCCACGATCGGTTCCCCTCATCCCTAGGTTCCAGACTTCTGCCTCCGGCCCTCTCCTACGCTCCCCGACCACTGCCTCCCGGCTATCCAACCTCGGCCTCCCAGCCCTCCTCTCCCAAATCCGACCTCTACCTCCCGGCCATCTGACCACCGGTTCCCGGCCATGTCATCCCCTCTCTGGCCTCAACCTCCGCTCCCGACCTCAACCTCCCTGCCTTCATCTCCACCTCAAAGTCTCGGTCTTCGCCTCCCTTCCTCCAGCTCCAGCGACGTTCTCTTTCCCCCTGTCGGATCCCTCTCCTCTGGCAACGTCCCCACTGATTCATTCTATTTTGGTTTGTAATTTTTCCTCCTTTATTTTTTAATCTTTTAAAATTAATAACAGATTCTTATATAAAATGCCTCAGCATGTTTACTACACAATTTCTCCTAGCGGATTTTCATTGAATAAGTGGCTGATTTTTATTTCCCTTAGTCATTTCACATCAATTTCCCTCATTTTTCTAGAATTTCATGTATGTTTTTTTAGATGTCATTCTGCTTAGGGTATAAATTTTTTTATCGAATTCTTAAAAATTATTTTTGACCGATTATGGATGATAGAGTGGGAAATAAATCAACCCAGCTAATTGTAGTGTGTAAATTTCTGATAACTTCTTGTCCAAATGTTCAAAATTCATTAAATGTTCACTTTGAATCTCTATGAATGATTTTCCTATGGATTTCTTGGGTTCATTATTTTCTACTTGTAAGATTATTATTTATCAATTTTACTATTTATGAAATATTATTATTAGTCGTAAAACTAATTAAAACAATAGTTTCTATCCTTATAATACAAGATCTCCCTAATTAGCACCATTTTGTCCTCTATTACTATACATAATCATTTATCCATCAGGTTCCCTAAAATTATCATCTCGAGCATAAAAACTATCATCTATATCTCTATGTGGGACTACCAAAATGAGGAAAAATATCACTATGAGTGATGGTATTACATGGATAAGATATTATAGAGGGTGTTATTAATTTAAGAAGGCTTGATAAGACCATGAAATCTATACAAGTAATAAAAGTATAAGATGTTCTTGTGGGTTTGTCTCTTCAAGGGTCCTTTTATACCCTAATCATTCATTCTCACTCAATCATGGTAAATGGTGACATATCCTATAGAAATGATAACTAGTTTGGGCATATGATATTCTTTAAAAGGTGTTTGACAGTAGACATAGCCTTAAAAGTAACATGTGAACACCCAAGGATCATCAATGTTGTCCTCAATGCTGAAATGAAAACACCTTAATATAGAATTTAACTAGTATAATATCCCAAATACAATATTTTTTCCCATAAAGTATGACTTATTCAATGCGTTTGACTTCCATAGGCCCATCCATGTAGAGTAATATAATGATTTATGGATATAAGTTTATGGTGTGAAGTTATACCTAACTTGTATGGTAATCATAGAATTGTATTATTCCCATTAACTATGTTGTGAAATGTAAAGTTATGCAACTATCCATGAAATTCTTACACTTGAAAAACTCAAACAAAAATAGTGTTATGTTTATTGTATAAAGGGGAGAAATATAATTTCATTTGATATTTCCATGATGTTTATAGAGGGTGACATTTGTCTAGGTTCATCAAATACTTTTTTGCCTCCCAGCTCCACCTCCTAGATCCATGTCCCGGCTCTGCCACGCTCCCCCCACTTCAACCCTACCTTCGGGCTCCGCCTCCTGGCCTCTGCCTCCGCTCTCGACCTGGACCTCCCATACTTCTCCTCTGCATCAACATTTAGGCCTTCGCCTGCTACCCCCACCTCGGGTGATGCCCCCGCTCCCCCCTCTCGGCTCCCTCTCCTCTGGGTATCATCAAATTCATAAGATTTCTACTATATAAGATGTTTTCCATGTGTTCCTACTTATATATTTCAATAATTACCCTTCAAATTTAATTGATATTTAGAATGTTGTGTTGGGGGTAAATGATTTGTTTGAGAAAGGTCCAATATGGATTTTTGATCGATGAATAAAGGAACTATGAAGGAAGATAAAGCCTCTTTTTAAGGTTTTATGTAAGAACATAGATATTAAAGAAGATATATGTGATATGGAATCTTATGTTTAGTATTAATAGACCTAATTGTTAGATTTAGACTTCTAGAGACACATATTATGGTCAACAAGTCATTAGAGGGGGATAATGGAAAAACCACTCACTTTCTAGGTGCATTATGCCTTATTTTTAGTCTTTATTAAGAGTTTATTTGAGTTATTACATTTATTGGGTGATGTATTTGGTAGATTATGGGATATTGGGTTGGGGGGTTTGATGAATTTAATGGTGATAATGGTTAGAGGGAAATGTGTAGTCCCCCAAAGTAATTATTAAGCCTATTAGAGAGGAGTAGTGGGTGATATATGGTGGGGGTACTTATAGAGCTAACATGGAATCAATTCCATGGTAACTATGTAACTCTAAAGAGAATCAACATCCTTATTGTCATAGTGATTACAAAACTATGTCTCTAAACCATGCAGATGACTTGAATAGGTAGTAAAGTTCCCATGGTTAGAGAATGATTTTTTAAGCCAAGCAACCAAACCATATAGATATAATTTAATCAGTCCTTGAGATTTAAATATAATTTATCATTTGTTTGTTGTTATTCTTATTATTCCTAGATATTATTTATTATCCTTATTAAGGAAATAGATCTCGGATTTCTTATCCAGGTTTAGGATTTACAATGATATCCAATGTGATCCTTTCTAGATTTACATGGAAAATAAATATGGAAAGATGGTTTATCCTGATCATTCTCAGATCCATCTAGATTTCTTAATTTTCTAGTATATTGATGGATATGTCTAAAATGATCCCAGCCCATAACACGTTCTTAATCATATATCATAACCCTTGAATACTCATGTAGTGATTTGGGGATGCTTCCATGGATCTTTCGTTTGTGAGATTGATTCAAGTGGTGAAAATTGATATTGGGCTTCAATATGTTGAATGCAAGAAGTTATTCCCATGTTATTATTTTTCAATTATATAAAAGTGTGTGATATGAAATACTCATGCGTGTGTGTAGAGACCATGATAATTCTTTTAAAATTATATGCTTATGCCTCTATATAGATAAAAATTTTCCTTACTATGACTTGGGTATATATATATGTGTGTATGGAGTGTAGACTTATACTATATTGTATCAAAGTTAAAAGTGTATCCTTCATGAATTCATTAATCCTATATTAGGGGAGAATTTGAAATGTGATTCATGATGAATATGGTGGGGTCTTGAATGAAAAATAGAATGGAATGAAGTCCTTGAGGCATTAATGCAGTCCGAAAGTGGGGAATGATGACATTGTAGTATGACCTGAGATAGTTGATATGGGATGATAACCTTATAGACTAACTCAAGGAATTATGGCCTATAGACCCATTGAGATACATAAATTGTTCTTGTGGTTTGTTTTGAGAATTTTCAAAACCAAAATACTCATGTGAGCAGAATATCCACTTTCCAAGATCCAT
Source organism: Viscum album (assembly GCA_963277665.1). Lineage (NCBI taxonomy): Eukaryota > Viridiplantae > Streptophyta > Magnoliopsida > Santalales > Viscaceae > Viscum > Viscum album. The sequence goes on along the minus strand of OY728163.1, from coordinate 860,352,221 downwards.
GGACTTTCCCCTTTGGATATTTTGGGTGAAACATCAACAACTAAATATCTCTCCTTCACTTTTCTATTATTCTATTGATGATTTTTAGTATTAAAACTCAAAAAAATTTATGATGTGATATTTATGAGGCATTCATTTTCATCATTAATAGAATGGTCACACCTTCCATAGACTTATTCAAGAATATCAAACATGTTATGTGATTTCTATATAGAATTTACAATACGTTTGTAACTTTTATTCCATTAAAGGGGTTGAGACCCCCAAACATTGATTCTCAATACTCCCAAGTATATCATGATTTCTATTTTAAAAAATATATCTTTTCCATTTGAACTAATATTCCAAAGTTCCAATAGAAACCATAAAAAGTATATCTTGTAAGAATCATTATGTACAAAATTTGTAGGATACCTTGAAACATTTTTTCAATATTAATTCCAAAACATTAAAGTTATAACTACTCTATATTCATTGAATGTTTTATTCCCCATCAAATAAACCCTACCAAATAATCTATAAATTTATAAATAAATATTATTAAAATAAAATTTTCTTCCCATGAGTATAAATCCTTTATATATATAAAGGAGTATTTTACATTGAAATTTTCTTTTTTATTCCCCATAAATGACCACTTGGGAGAGACTTTTTTAACTTTTTTATTTAGTTTACATCTCAAGGTAGACCTTTTTTCTTTTTTCCTACTTATTCAATCCTAGAATCCTTTTGTCATTAAATATGTTTTGCAAGCTACGAATATGCATTGATTAATTTAATAATAAAATTGATTATAATGAATTTTATAAAAATGATTTATATTGTTGATTTAATGATTTTTTTTCTTGTTATATAATTTATAGAAGATGGTTGTATCGTACCGATCAGATTTCAACCGAGTTTCAAAGTAATTTGGATAATTTTATAGATTTTTCAATTAAGAATGCATCAGATGGAGGTTGTATACAGTGTCCCTACTGTAATTGTGTTGGAAGACCATGGTTAGGACGAGAAGAACTTAGTTACCATTTAACGAAATTTTGATTACAAGCTAACTATAATGTTTGGTTTCACCATGGACAAATGAGTCAATCATCGACTGTTCATAAATGAAATGAACGAAGTGACATGAAGAATTGTATATTTGATCGGTTTCCATATGTGCATCATTCCGAGAGAGATATCATGCTGGTGAAAGAATACAATGATATTAGTACACATGAGGAAAATGTTTAAGATGATGATGTTGAGAGAGTGAAAAATTTATTGGATGATGCCAGAACTCCAGTATATCCAGAATATACTAAAATGGCCACGTTGGAATTTTTAATTCGGCTATATCATGGAAAAACCATGTATGGGATTTCTAATACCTCCATTGATTATATTCTTACATTTTTGAAGGACTTCCTTCCTGATGGTGCATATATTTCCTCCAATCATTACATGGCATTGAAGTTAATTAAGCAGCTTGGATTTGCTACTAATAAAGTCCATGCTTGTCAGAAAGATTGCAGTTTATATTTGGAGGAAACAGCTGGCCGTAATGACTGTAAAAAATGTGGTACATCTAGATGGAAGACAAATTCAGATGGAACACCATCTCGTGTGCCATAAAAAGTCAAGTGGCACTTTTTTCATTGATTCATAGACTTCAAAATCTATTCATGTCTCCAGAAATATTAGTCAATATGCGATGGCATGATGTTGAGAGAACTAACAGTAATGATGAATTGGTCCATCCTACAAATGGATTATCATGGTGTTCATTTGATGCACAACATCCATATTTTGTAGCAGAGGTGCGTAATGTCAGATTGGGCCTATAATGTGATGTTTTTAATCGGTTTAGTCAGATGCTTACTGCTCATAGCACGTGGCCAGTTTTTATTCAAGTTTATAATCTTTCTATGTGGGTGTGTATGAAAAAACCGTTCACTTTCTTGAGTATAATGATATTTGGACCTTTGGATCCCGGTAATGATATATATGTCTACTTACAGCCTTTAATAAAAGATTAGAAACAACATTGGGATTTAGGTGTGCAGCTATTTGATGCTTCTTCAAAGAATAAGTTTCAGATGCGTTCCGGCCTTCAATGGACCATAAATGATTTCCCTACCTATATAATGATTTATGGGTGGAGCACAAAGGGAAAACAATCATGTCTCATTTCTATGAATAATACACGATCGAGAATGCTTAAATATCGTTGTAGATTTAGTTTCATGGGGAATCACCGATTCTTGATAATGGATCATCAATAAAGGAATAATCATTGGAGGTTTGATAATAATGTTGACACTGAATAACCATCCCAACGTATGTCAGGAAGTGATGTTCTTGATGAATTAAAAGATTTTAGCTTCTCATTAGTGAAAGGTCAGTTAAAATCTCGAAAGAGGAAGAATAATGATACTAAGGTCACTTTCAATTGTAAAAAGAGAAGTATTTTTTTTTTGGATTTCCATATTGTTCTACTGATTTTTTATGTCAATTTTTAGACGTAATGCATATTAAGAAAAATATATGTGAAATGTTGCTTTCAATTTTTTTGAATATTAAGGGGAAGACCAAAGATGACCTCCGATCTCGTCGGGATTTATTGGATTGGGGTATTTGACCAGAACTACATCCTGTTTGTATCGGTGAAAACAAATGGAAAGTTCCCTGTGCTACTTATGTGATGACACCGGCAGAGAAAGATCAATTTCTGGAAATACTGGAGAATATCATGGTTCCAGATGGCTATTCCAGCAACATATCTAAACGAGTCAACAAAATACATTTGAAATATAAATCCATAAAAACTCATGATTATCACATCATGATTCATGAATTGATTTCAATAGAAATTCAGCATTTGCTATCCAATAATGTAAGGGTGGAAGTGATTTGGTTGTGTCATTTTTTTAGAGACCTTTGTGCTAAAATGTTATCCAAATCATTGTTGATAAAAATGCCGCATGAGGCTCCATTAATTCTGTGTGAGTTGGAAAAAAAATTTCCTCGATCCTTTTTCACTTGCATGTTGCATTTAACATTTCATCTTACAACAGAGACACTTCTTGGGGGACCAGTCTCTTTTCGGAGGATGTATCCCACTGAAAGAAATATGTGCACTTTGAAATCATATGTCTGAATTAAGAATTATCCTGAAGGTTCAATTTTGAGGATTTATCTGGCCTAAGAATTTATGGATTTTTGTTCAATGTATTTGTCTGATGTGAGAAAAACACATAATCAACCAATGAGAAATGAATATGAGCAGTATGAGGAAATGAATCCCTCATTTCCATCTCTTCCCCAAATAGGTGGAATTGTCGGGTCATATACCTTGGTTACATTGAGCTTTAAAGAGCAGAATATGTCACATCGTACAGTCTTGTTTAACTGTGTTTTGTTCGATGCCTATATCAAGTATGTAATTTGAAAATATATATGTTATCTCATATGATATCATATCACATATACCTTATACTTTTATTGTCATTTTATGTAGAGAACATAAACAAATTATAAGTAGATTTCATCGGCCTTTGTCGTCGAGAAGGAGAGAGGCTATGCATAGCCAAGAGTTCCCAGCATAGTTGAAATCAATGGTATGACCATTACATTATATACCTTAAAATATAGATATATATTTAATTATATTACTCATATGTATTTTAGGTATTGAGTTTACCTGCTGACTTTATTTCCCATGAATTATGAGCGTTGGCTTTTTGTCCCATTTTTTTGGTTCGTGACTGCAAATCTTTAATAATCAATGGATATAAATTTGTTACAACTGAAAAAGCGGTGAAAATGAGAAAACAAAATGATGGCTTTATGTTAACTGCTAGAACAAATTGTTATGCCAGTGCATCAGATAGTCGACCTCATTATGAAGATGTGTATTATTATGGACTGGTTGAGAAAATATTGTTATTGGATTACTACTCTCAAGGTCGAGTCACTATGATGAAATTTAAATGGTTTTATTCAATGAAGTGACATGGTACATTTATTGATGAATGAAGATTTAGAGTTATTGACATGAGTCGATTCCTTCATACCGATGAACCATACGTTTTGGCATCAATGTCAGAACAAGTTTTTTATCTGAAAGATCATCTGAAACCTGATTACGGTGTCATTAATGATGTAATCCCAAGACATTTTTTTCATGATGCTATGGATGAAATTTTCACCATTGATGCCCCCATCAGTGTTAGCCAAAATATTGTATTTGATGACACAAATTTTCCCATTGTGAGAGATGATGTTGAACCTGAGTTAGTGGAGGGTAATATATAAAAGCAACCATATGTATTCAGAGTTCATTCAGTTTACCTTGACGTGAGTTTCTCAGGTTGGTATGAATGTAATTACTTTAATTTATTTTTAGTTTGGAATGATATGTCTGTTTTAGTATTGTTTGGTTTCATTTCATTTAATATTATTTATTTCAATTCAGAAAACTGGGTTTAAAATGTGGTTTTAAAAATTGTATAACTTGGTTGTAAATTATCATTACTTAAAGATGTTATGAAATTTTTTCCTTCTTTGGCTTCAAAGTTGTATGTATGATTTGTAAAAATTGTTGCTAAAAAATATTTATTTCATTCTTATATAGATTATGAAGAAGACTACAGAAGCTCGCAAGAAAAGATTATTTGATGTTGATCCTGTTAGACACGAGCGTGAATTGTCTTTGGTGAGTATAATAATTCTAATATTTATCTTCCGCATTACATATAATATAATGTTTATATTTTTGATCAAATTTATTTTAGGGATATTTAACTTCAGAGATTCCTCTTCCTAGAATGGGACCGAGAAGGGATCCTCCTAGACCTAGGCAGAGCTCCCATCTTACCACTCCCGACACTTACCCATCATTGGACATCCCATCTACCACACATATCTGCCTTCTACTTGAGACCCCTGGGATGTTCCCATACATGCTACCGTCATCATCCCATTTACCCTCTTTTTCCCATTCCATGTCCACGCTGACTCGACCAATGTTCTCACCTCCACAATTTCAATATCCATTCATGTATCCCTAGACCTACTCGCATATTATGACATGTCTACGCCACCTCGTTTTCCTACCATCAATCATACACATATTTAGTTTGTTCCTTCAGTTTCCACTCCTATTCATGAAGATCAGTTGGAGCATGCTATGGAATAGATACTTTCTTCGGAGGATATTGATCCAACATAGTCCACAAATGCCTCACAGCCTATTCAGGAGACTGCATCGGGTATTTTTATTATAAATGTTTTAAATTATAGCATTTCACTTTTGTCTTATTCTATTGTCACTTAACTCTTCTATTTTCACCTCTTATGTTATTTAGTGGGATCATCTAGTAGGTGACATGGGCGCACTCAAATGCGGGATTCCTCGAATTACAAAACTCAGATTATGGTGGATTTCAATCCTCAAAATCAAATGGTAGGTAAAAATTCTAAGGAGTGTATAAGTTTCATGGATACATTAGCCAAATATAATGATATACTTATGATGTAACTAGTCTCATGGAGACATATCAGTGCTGACATCAATTATAGGGCATGGGTGCAGATATGTGTATGGAAATTTTATAAATTTATATTTATATTAGTAATGTATTTATATGACTTAACATTTTAGTTTCAGAGTCGATTTAACTTTTATAATGGTGAAGCTGCCAAAGCTGCTAGGTTGAGTGATCATGGAGAGTATTGGTAGTCATACAAGTATCAGTTACATATTGGTTGGAGGAGGAGAGTGGGTACTGAGTTATAGGGTGTACCAACAAACCCTGACTGTCTAAAATGTCAATATCAAAAAATGATCGCACATTTAAAGACTGAATAGTATAAGGTACTACCCATCTTTAATGGTTTTTATATAAAATTAAATTCTTATTACTTGTATTGTTTTTTGTTTCTTAGGATGTGTCAGTGAAAAACAAAAAAAACAAAGATGAAATGATATATCTACACACATTGTGGCACACTACAATGCTCGATCATGAGAAGCGGATGGTACGTTCAATACAATTTTTTGCATTTACCATATATGGGTGTAATCTATATTTGTGCATTTCTCATATGCAACAATCTGAATGGGGAATTAAAGGTCCTATACCTCATGCCAAATTAATTTGCTTCAGTAGGAAAAGAAAAGATGGAACTGCTGTTAATTCAAAAAACACAAGAAAATATTGTAAGTTTTTTTATATATATTTCAAATATTTATAGGAAATTCATAATTTAATATGTGTATAATTTCAACAGTCTGCCTTGGAGGCCATGGATGAGGAAGTTGACAACATAGGTCCAGATGATCATTTGAGTCAGGGGTTAGGTCTGGATCATCCAGGAAGAGTCCGTTGTAGGCCAGGAAAAATCATTGTCCCCTCTAGGTATTGGTCATCATCAGACTCATCTAATGCCTCTAAGGACTCTGAGTTGGATAGTACCTGTGCTGAATTAGCGGTGACAAAGGGAATGGTATTTGAGGACCATGAAAAAAGTAAGCTAATGAATGAAAATTCCATGAAAGATATGTCATTGTTGACTCAGAAACTACCACCAGAGGTTGCTGTCACCTTAGATTCGTGTATGGAATCAATGCGCTCTTTACATAATTACTTGGGTGATTCCCATAAGGGTCCTACTGGCGATGACGGTGGTAGCGATAGAGCTGGCGAGGATGTTTTTGATGCGGTTGTTGGTTATGAGATTTTTGATGATGATGATGATGATGTTTCTACTGGTGATGATGATGATGATAATGTTGCTGCTAATGATGATGATGCTGGACATGGGGATGACGATGATGGTGATGGGGGGGATATTAATCCCCTCCATTTTTGACTTAGTAGAGAGACTTGTGTTGGAGTTTTATTTTTTTTGTATTGGTGGACTGCTTGTATGTGAATTTTATTATGCAATGAAATGCATTTTGGATTATGTTTTCATCAGGAGTGTAATTTGAAAATTATTTAGGTAATATTCACATGTCATTTTTGTTTTTATGGTTTGGTGTGTTAATTATTATTTCTCCATCTAATCTTGGCCTTAGCAGTGGAGGGGAGACTTGGGATGCAGGGGTTGCAGTGGAGGGTTGGGGGGGTGCTGGGAGAGGAAGGATGGGAGGGGCTGCAGTGGAGGGCTGGGAGGGGAGGGGGTTGCATTCGCTTAATCTCTTTTTCATATACTCATTATGCAGAGGATGTTCATCGGGTGAGTATGACCGTGTCCTCCACATTGAAGCAGGAGAGAACGTCTATTGAAGGCTTTTAGAAGGTTTAGTTGCTCCTGATTTTTTTCTTTAAACATAAAGGCAATGATTGGTATGTGGTCTGACAGTTATATGAATATTTAGAGATGACTAACTGCTTTAGATGTTTCGTATGATGTTTTTGGTTTTAATCTTTATTTTATCTAATTATTAATGTTGTTTTGTGTGTTTTAGGAAGACTCCAAACACAAAAGAAAAAGCTTCTTTAGTGGGGAGGGATGTGGAGGGGCTGGGCTAGTGGGGAGGGGGAGGGGCTGGGTAGGGGGGGAGGGGGAGGGGCTGGACAGGGGGGAGGGGCTGGGCAGGGGGGGATGGGCAGTGGGGAGGGGCTAGGCAGGGGGGCTGGGTAGTGGGGAGGGAGGGGGAGGGGCTGGGCAGGGGGGGCTGGGTAGTTTGGAGGGAGGGGGAGGGGCTGGGCAGGGGGGATGGGCAGTGGGGAGGGAGGGGGAGGGGCTGGGTATGGGGGACTGGGTAGTGGGGAGGGAGGGGGAGGGGCTAGGCAGGTGGGGAGGGGTTGGGAAGGGGGGATGGGCAGTGGGGAGGGAGGGGGAGGGGCTGGGTAGGGGGGATGGGCAGTGGGGAGGGGATGGTCAGGGGGGGCTGGGTAGTGGGGATGGAAGGGGAGGGGTTGGGCAGTGGGGAGGGGATGGGCAGTGGGGAGGGAGGGGGAGGGGCTGGGCAGGGGGGCTGGGCCTTGGGGAGGGAGGGGTAGGGGCTGGGCTGGGGGAGCTGGGAAATGGGGAGGGAGGGGGAGGGGGAGGAGCTTGGCAGTGGGGAGGGAGGGGGAGGGGTCGGGCAGTGGGGAAGGAGGGGGAGGGAGAGGTGGGGAGGGGGAGGGGCTGGGGGAGGAGCTGGACACGGTGTCGACTTATCCATCGTCGCTAAAGGTATGGTTTTACCACACCATTTTTTACATCATGACAAGTTTTATTTTTATTCAATTGGATCCTCAAATATCCAATTTAACCCCAGAATCATATTTTCATATTATGATTTAGTAGGATGATGATGCATTGTCATGCGCGCTCTCAAAAACATTTATACTAAGTGCAGCATAGTAGCTAACCAAGGTCGATCTCTTGAGGAGCCTGTTACAGTCAGTCACTCAATATTTCTAATTCGCAATATATATTTATATATATATGAAATAAAATAATGAAAAGGATATTTTAGAAATGATAATGAAATACTAAAATCAAATATGAAAATTTAATGCAACAGAATGAATGCAGACAAAATGATGTTAAGACAGAAAGGTGACATTCTTTAGAGCATCACCCAAAGTGAACCTTCATCGTCTCATTATTAGTTTCAAATTTACATAATGAACATGCTCCATCATATGCATGAACATCCTCCTCAGCATATGGTTTTGAACATATGGTACTCTCAATGATCGCTGAGAGACCACACATCCACCTCATCGATTGAGGAAAAATATTGAAGAAGTGAAAGCTAATCCTCTGGTGGCAAGTGGAGACACAATGGCGCCTTACCCACTATGATCACCCTCAGTATAACACTAAAAAAATAGGAAACAGTAATAAATTAATGATCAAAGGCTTGGGTTCATCACTGGATTACTCCCCTGGGAACTTCCTCATGTAAGCTACTCATGATCACGAGCATAAGAGTTCATAGTGATGGAGAAAACAGGGGGAGAAAAACAAAAGAGAGAAAGAATAAGAGTGAAAGGAGAAAACTTGAATAAAAATATGAAATGCTATTACATAATGAAATAAAATAAAATACAAAACTAAACTACATATAATGGCCAACAAAGGCTATTCCTATGTTTCCAACCATTGGAAATGAAAAAGACACACTCTTTTATAAGGAGAGGGGGTGAAAATTTGGCTCCAAAAATAATATCTGAATGTAGGCACGTGGATGGATTCATTAATGACCGAATTTTGACCTTGGTCCTTCTTAAAAGTTGTTACACTGGATCCCCTCTGTCGACCCACAAATTGGAGCCTTATTGGTCCACTTATGAAGTAGATATGGCCAAACCACTCAATATATTTAATTCGGTCAAGGTGACTCTTCGTATTCCAAAACACTGAGTTCCAACGCAATAATGACCTTGACAATGAAACAACCAGACACTTACATATTAATTAATGTTGTTCTTCCGGATATATTCTAGCTCCATGTAAAATTTAAGCTCCATTGGTTCATCCATTTATGAGATATGGTCCCCACAATAAAATTATGCAGTTCTGTACACAGTTTTCGAGGCCTGGTTTGTGAGCTGGATTTGAGCTTCCAAATGATGGATTGTTCTTCGGGTCTAGAAGAATAAAATGAATCTCATAGAACATAGGAACCTATAAAAGAATAATTTTTCAATTTTTATCAGTTTATAAAACTTTATGGATGAAACATTATAATAAATGAAAATTGTTTAAATCCAAAAATAAGCCATTTTTCCAATTAAGCTAAAAAATACTCATAAAACATAAAATGTGAAAATTGACCATTAAATAACACATTTATGGTATTAAAAACATTGAAATTAAGAATAAAATAATTGAAAATATTTGTTCTATAAATTCCCCCACATTTAAACATTGCACTCCTGGGAAATCATCTTATACCATGGTCAAAAACAAACTTCTCAAAGCATAAATGACAACCAACTCAATTATAATATCAAAGAAAATATAATGCCTCATACATGGATCAGAATTTATGAAATCCTAAAAAATAATATGAATCTATTCAATATCATGATAATCCTCACATGCATGTTGTACATACCTCCCCGGAAAATTATTTCTCTCTTCACTCAAGGATATTTTAATGTGGAGTTTTTATCATTCCCAAAAACAGGTGTGATTTCCATAGTCTGGCTATCCTCCTAGTATCTCCACATAACAGAATAAAAAATGTGCCAATCATGAGGTATTTTTCAGGGGTTGTTCTGAGGCTGAGGGTTGGCAGGTTTTAAAATGTAAAATCATCTGGGGTAGAATTAGGGGGGTTATGCTCTAAAGTGAAGTAAATGCATGAAAACAGTTTTTCTCAAGAATGATCTGCTCCTCAATCAGCTCAAAAAACAAATCTCCTCCAAAAACCTCTTCTTTCACGAAGTTCACACTTGGGATTTCATCATCAATTATTTTCATCCCTCTTTTCCCCATTTTTAGCATTTTTTCATCTTGAATTCAGATCTGGATTTCTCTTCAGAATCATGTTTTGGAGGAAAAGAGATGCAGATTTTGATCTTTAAAAATTGGTGAACACCCATCCCATATGTGATGATATTTTGGGCCACCAATCCATCTTCCCATTATGACATTTCTTCAAACCAATCAGCAATAAATATGGCAACACATTCAATTTAGCTCAAATAGATTCTTCAGGAAAGCAAAACAAAGCCCATCATCTCCCTCCCCCACACTTGAGTTCAATAATAATCATGCATTTTTCAACTAGAGAAGGTTTAAAAGGGATAAATGTATTATAATTTTTCTTCCTAACAAGGTATTTCATGGCTACTAGTGGATTCATATGTTCAGATGTAATGGTAGGCCAAAATAAGAGTTCAATGCAAAATGGATTTCAAAGTGATGCCTCAATAATACGTGACACATTCCATGAACTCTAACAGCTTTGAAAAAGAAAAACATAGCATGTTCTGGATCACACAACATGTCTCAAGACTCTCATGAAAAAGATAAATGTAATGAAGATAACAAATATATTTATAAACCTCTCGGGTTGGGCTTTATTTTCAATTTGGACAGCACTAGTGCACATGAGATTCACAATCAACCAAACGTCATCAAATGAAAATATCAGAAATCAAGAACAAAGTCTATTGAGAAATCATTTAAATCCTCAAATACTAAAATCATGAAATGGGTCAAAAAAACCAAGATGGTCTGAATTTTCACAAATTATTCGATTCAGCTCAAGATTCTTAAAAACACACCAAAAAAATGAAAAATGAAAATAAGAAAATTTAAAAAATAAACTTGAAAAATAAAATGAAAGCATACACAAAAGAAATGAAAACACATAAAAAAAAAGAAATAAATAGAAATAGAAAAGTTATAGAAAAGGGATAATTCTTGGTTTGACCCCCAAGTGGATGCTAGGTCTTTACTGCCCCTAGTCAGACAGTTGCAGTAGATTATCCCCAATCAGAAGGTGGGTGTGGTTTCGTTGAGATAAACCACCACATGTGACTTTTTGCAGTGTCCATCAATAGACATTGTGAATGGATAACTCCAATGAAAATAAGTAATTTCTCAACCCCCAAGAAAAAATAAAGATAGAATTTGAGATCCAGAGTTGGAGGGTATAGAATATAGGGGTGCTCCATGTGAACTTTTATGATGTCCTCCTCCAAATGGTATGAAATTTGTTGTTGAGGAGGTAGTAGCACCACCACTAGCTTCTCTAGATCATCTACCTGGATCACCACCACTTCAGTGTTCTCTATCATAACATCCAAGGTTTTCTTCATTTGTATTGTATGAGAAATTTAAGGACTGTAGAAGTCAGAAAACAATTCAATTTTAATAGGATTAAAACATGATGAATCAATAAAGAAATCATCCCATTCAAGTAAGTCAACTAGGAAATTGTTCTCTTCAGGCAAGACCATTAGAAACTCCATCTCAGAAGGTGCATCATCGTCTTCATCATCCAATGTAAGATAAAGGTCAAAAGGTTCTGATTTTTTAATATCAAGCATGGGAAGATCAAGTTTCATGTTATCTTCAATGAAGTGATTCCATGATTCATCCAAAAATTGTTGATCTCCCATAAGTGCATTAGTTGGAATGTGTAAATTAGGGACCTCCTTGAGCAATGGTTGATTACGGAATGATATGATTAATTTCTTTAGAATCTCTTTCTCACTCTCCTTAGGTTCTTTTAGATAAAAAATGATCAGTGAAATCACTTCTACCACTTGTTCACGTTCAGGTTCAGGTTTAGGTTTAGGTTCGGGTTTCTCTTGACACGCATGAACATATTCAGAAATCAACTTTATTTTACTCTCAAATTTTTCCACAACATTAAAAATCTTTTTATACTTATCATAAAGATCATTTAAAACTTTTTCTGGCACTTGAGATTCATTTGTCCATGAATAAAAATTTGAGTTGACATTCATCATGAACACACAGAAATTTTTAATTTTTTTTAAATTAATTATTATTTTTTTGTTAAATTAATGGAAGAAAATTAATTTACAATATGTGAATAAAAATAATGGGTGAATACCAATTGGTTCCCCAGAAACGACGCCAATTTGATGAAGCGATGTCGTGGACGCTCTCAAAAATATTTATACTAAGTGCAGCACAGTAGCTGACCTAGGTCGATCTCTTGAGGAGCCTTTTACAACCAGTCACAAAATATTTCTAATTCACTATGTATATATATATATGAAATAAAATAATGAAATTGATAAATTATAAATGATAATGAAATAATAAAAGTAAATTTGCAAATGTAATAAAACAGAATGAATGTAGACAAAATGATGTTAAGACAGAAAGGAGACATTCCCGAGAGCATCACCCAGAGTAAAACTTCATCATCTCAATAATAGTTTCAAATTTAATTAATTAACATGCTACATCATAGGCATGAAAATCCTTCTCAGTATATGGCTGTGAACATATGGTACTCTCAACGATCGCCGAGAGACCACACATCCACCTCCTCGATCGAGGGAAAATATTGCAGAAGTGAAAGCTAAATCTGAGGTGGAAAGTGGTGACACAAAGGTGCCTTACCCACTAAGATCCCCCTCATAATAAATCTAATAAAATAGGAAACAATAAGGAATTAATGATCAATGACTTGTGTTCATCACTAGATTACTCCAACGGGAACTTCCTCGGGTTATCTACTCATGATCACGAGCATAGGAGTTCACATTGATGGAGAAAACGGGGGGAGAAAAACAATAGAGAGAAAGAATAAGAGTGAAAGGAGAACACTTGAATAAAAATATGAAATGCTATTATATAATGAAATAAAATAAAATAAAAAACTAAACAACATATAATGTCCAAGAAATTATATTCCTACGTTGCCAACCCTTTGAAATGAAAAAGACACACTCTTTTATAGGGAGAGGGGGTGAAAATTTGGCTCCAAAACTAATATCCGAATGTAGGTGCGTGGGGGGGTTCTTTAATGACCTAATTTGGAACTTTGTCCTTATTGAAATTGGTTACCCTAGATCTACTCTGATGACCCAAAAAATGGGAGCCTTATTGGTTGACGTATGAAGGAGTTATGTCCAATCCACACCGGCTATTTAATTATATCCAGGTGACTATTTGTATTCCAAAACACCGAGTTACAACGCATTACTGGCCTTGAAAATGAAACAGTAAGACGCATCAATCTTAATTAATGTTGTTCCTATGGATTTTCTCTAGATCCATATTAACTTTCAGCTCCATTGGTTCGTCCATTTATGAGATATGGTCCCCACAATAAAATTATGCAGTTCTGTACATAGTTTTTGAGGCCTGGTTTGTGAGCTGGATTTGAGCTTCCAAATGATGGGCTTGAGCTTTGGGTCCAGCAGGATAAAATGAAGCACATAGAACATAGGAACCTATAAAAGTATAATTTTTCAATTTTTATCAGTTTAGAAAATGTTATGGCCGAAACATTATAATAAATGAAAACTGTTTAAATCCAAAATAATCCATTTATCCATTTCAGCTCAAAAATACTCATAAAACATAAAATGTGACAATTGACCTTTAAATAACACATTTGTGGGATTAAAAACATTGAAATTAAGAATAAAATAATTGAAAATATTTGTTCTATCAATTCCACCAAACTTAAACATTGCACTCCGAGGCAATCAACTTATACCATGGTCTAAAACAAACTTCTCAAAGCATAAATGACAACACAACTCAATTATCATATTAGAGAAAATATCATGCCTCATACATGGATTAGAGTTTAAGAAATTCTCAAAAATCAAATGAATATATTAAATAACATGTTAATCCTCACATGCATGTCGTACCTACCTCCCTGGAAAATTATTTCTCTCTTTACTCAATGATATTTTAATGTGGAGTTTTTCTCATTCCCAAAAACATGTGTGATTTCCACAGGCTTGATATCCTCATAGTATCTCCACTTCACAGAGTCACAAATGTGTCAATCATGAGGTTTTTTTTTAGGGGTTGTTCTGAGGCTGATGGTTGGATGGTTTTAAATTGTATAAACATCTGATGCAGAATGAGGAGGGTTATGCTCTAAAGTGAAGTAAATGCATGAAAACAGTTTTCCTCAAGAATTTTGTGCTCCTCAATCAGCTAAAAAAAGATTCACCTCCAAAAAACTCTTCTTTACAGAAGTTCAGACTTGGGATTTCTTAATAAATTATTTACATCCCTCTTTTCCCCATTTGTAGCATTGTTTCAGCTTGAATTCAGATATGGATTTCTCTTCAGAATCATGTTTTGGAGGAAAAGAGATACAGCTTTTGATCTTCAAAAAATTGGTGAACACCCAGCCCATATGTGATGATATTTTGGGACACCCATACATCTTCCCATCATGACATTTCTTCCACCCATGAAACAATAAATATGGAAACACATTCAATTCAACTCAAATAGATTCATCAGAAAAGAAAAACAAATCTCATCTTCTCCCTCCCCCACACTTGAGTTCAACAATAATCATGAATTTAACTTCTATAGAAGGTTTCAAAAGGATAAATGGATTATAATTTGGCTGCCTAACAAGTTATTTCATGGATACTAGGGGATTAAGAAGGTTAGATGTAAAGGTAGGCCAAAATAGGAGTTCAATGCAAAAGGGATTTCAATGTGATGCCTCAATCATACGTGACACATTCCATGAACTCTAAAAGCTATGAAAATGAGAAAAATAGAAATTTCTGGATCACACAACATGTCTCAAGACTCTCAAGAAAATGATAAATGTAATGAATATTTCAAACAGGTTTAGAAACCTCTCGGGTTGGGCATGATTTTCAATTTGGACAGCGCTAGTGCACATGAGTTTCAAAATCAACCAAACATTATCAAATGAAAAGATCGGAAATCAGAAACAAAGTCCATTCAGAAATCATTTAAATAATAAAATACTCAAATCAATCAATGGGTCAAAAATACCAAGATGGTTCGAATTTTCCCAAAGTATTCTATTCCTCTCAAGATTCCTAAAAACACACCAAAAAAACAAAAGAAGGAAAATAAGAAAATTTCCAAAAAAACAACTTGAAAAATAAAATGGAAGCACACACAATAGAAATGACAACACATGATAAAAATAAATAAAAATAAATAGAAAAGGTATAGAAAACGGAAAATTCATGGTTTGACCCCCAAGCAGATGCTAGGTTTTTACTGACCCTAGTCATGCAGTGGCATCGGATTATCCCCAATCAGAAGGTGGGTGTGGTTTCTTTGAGATAAACCACCACATGTGACTTTTTCTAGTGTCCATCAGTAGAAACTGAGATTGGAGAACCAAAAAGAAAATAAGTAAGTTCCCAACCCCCAAGAAGGAAGAAAGATAGAATTTGAGATCTAGAGTGGGAGGGAATAGAATATAGGGGTGCTCCCTGTGAACTTCTATGGTTTCCTCCTACAAATGGAATGAAATTTGTTGTAGAGGAGGCAGTTTCAACACTACTAGCTTCCCTAGATCTTCTTCCTGGATCACAACCACTTCGGTGGTCTCTTTCGTATCATCCAAGGTCTGCCCCATTTGCACTGTATCAGAAATTTCAGGAAAGGAGAAGTCAGAAAACAATTTAATTTGAATAGTATTAAAACATGATGAATCAATAAAGAAATCTTCCCTTTCAAGTAAGTCAGCTAGGAAATTTTTCTCTTTAGGAAAGACCATTGGAAACTCCATCTTAGTAGGGGCATCATCATCTTCATATTCCAAAGTACGAGAAAGGTCAAAAGGTTATGATTTTTCAGTATCATGCATGGGAAGATCAAGTTTCAGGTTATCTTCAACAAAGTGATTCTAGGATTCATCTAAATATTGTTCATCTCCCAATAGTTAATCAGCTGGAATGTTTAAATTAGGGACCTCCTCGAGCAATGGTTGAGTACGAGATGATATTATTAATTCCTTTAGACGCTCTTTCTCACCCCCCTCATGTTCTTTGATATAAAAAATTATTGGTGAAATCACTTACACCACTTGTTCAGGTTCAGGTTCAGGTTTAGGTTTAGGTTCGGGTTTCTCTTGACAGACATGAAAATATTCATAAATCTACATTATTTGGCTCTCAAATTTTTGCACTACATTACTAATCATTTTATACTTATCATCAAGATCATTTAAAACGTCTTCTGGCACATGAGATTCATCAATCCATGCATAAAAATTTGAGTTGACATTCTTCATGAACAAACATATTTTTTTAGTTGTTTTTTAAAATTTATGATTTTTTTTGTTTTTTTTGTTAAATTAAAGGAAGAGAATTAATTTACAATATGTGAATAAAAATAATGAGTGAAGTCCACTTGGTTCCCTGGCAACGGTTCCAATTTGATGAAGCGTTGTCGTGTGCTCTCTCAAAAATATTTATACTAAGTGCAGCACAGTACCTGACCTAGGTTGATCTCTTGAGGAGCCTTTTACAGTCAGTCACTCACTATTTCTAATTCACTATGTATATATATATATATATATATGAAATAAAATAATGAAAACGATATTTTAGAAATGAGAATGAAATACTAGATGTAAATATTAAAATGCAATGCAATAGAATGAATGTAGAAAAAATGATGTTAAGATAGAAAGGAGACATTCCCGAGAGCATCACCCATAGTGAACCTTCATCGTCTCATTATTAGTTTCAAATTTACATAATGAACATGCTCCATCATATGCATGAACATCCTCCTCAGCATATTTTTGTGAACATATGGTACTCTCAATGATCACCGAGAGACCACACATCCACCTCCTCAATCGAGGG
Source organism: Viscum album (assembly GCA_963277665.1). Lineage (NCBI taxonomy): Eukaryota > Viridiplantae > Streptophyta > Magnoliopsida > Santalales > Viscaceae > Viscum > Viscum album. Next base: position 860,334,954 of record OY728163.1, on the reverse strand, counting down.
AAAATATTGCAGAAGTGAAAGCTAATCCTCGGGTGGCAAGTGGAGACACAAAGGCACCTTACCCACTAAGACCCCCCTTGGTATAACTCTAAGAAAATAGGAAACATTAAGATATTAATGATCAACGAATTGGGTTCATCACTGGATTACTCCCCCGGGAACTTCCTTGGGTTAGCTACTCATGATCACGAGCATAAGATTTCATAGTGATGGAGAAAACAGGGGGAGAAAAACAAAAGAGACAAAGAATAAGAGTGAAAGGAGAAAACGTGAATAAAAATATGAAATTATACTACACAATGAAAGAAAATAAAATAAAAAACATAACTATATATAATTTCCAACAAAGTCTATTCCTAAGTTGCCAACCCTTTGAAATGAAAAAGACACACTCTTTTATAGGGAGAGGGGGTGAAAATTTAGCTTCAAAACTAATATCCGAATGTAGGCAGATGGATGGATTCTTTAATGACCTAATTTGGAACATGATACTTCTTGTAAGTTGTTCCCCTAGATCTCCTCTGTGGAACCACAACATTTTAGCCTTATTGGTCCACGTATGAAGGAGATATGGCCAAACTACTCCGGTTATTTAATTCTGTCCAGGTGACTCTTCGTATTCCAAAACACCGAGTTCCAACTCATTAATGACCTTGAAAATGAAACAACCAGACGCTTAAATCTTAATGAATATTTTTACTCAGGATTTCCACTATCTCCATGGAAAATTTCAGCTCCATTGGTCAGTCCATTTATGATATGTGGTCCCCACAATAAAATTATCTAGTTTTGTACACAGTTTTCGAGGCCTGGTTTGTGAGCTAGATTGGAGCTTCCAAATGATGGACTAAGATTTCGGTCCAGAAAGATAAAATTAAGATAATCTAACATAGGAACCTATAAAAGAATAATTTTTCAATTTAGATCAGTTTACAAAAAGTTATGGCCGAAACATTAGAATAAATGAAAACTATTTAAATCCAAAATAAGCAATTTTTCCAATTAGGCTCAGAAATACTCATAAAACATAAAATGTGAAAAATGACCATTAAATAACACATTGGTGAGATAAAAAACATTGAAATTAAGAATAAAATAATTTAAAATATTTTTTTATCAAAGGACTTCAAGTGCTCCCAGAATTTAATTTTCAAATGATTTAGTTGATTACCATGGCACATTAGAGGATCGACCACTCCCATGACATCACCTTTCTTCAGCGCCTTCTGAACAATCATCAATGGGGAACTGTCTTCCAGTTGAAGGTAAACACTTCTGGTTGATATCATTAAATATGACATTTTTGACTATTCATTGCAACACAAATGCTCTGTTTCCGGCCATAATTGTTATGTGGGATGCAGAGTGAATCAACATTTTGGAAGCTGAATGAGTTCTTGAAGTGTACAATGGAAACACAAAGCAAGTGAACGAGTTAGGTGGATGTTAAAAAAACCGCCCAGAGCATCCAATTCAATCGAATCTTGACCGATGTGTTTCTCGCCCCGCAAAAGGTATGTTCTCGTAATATCGTTGAAATAATATCCTAGAAAAATTGCAGTATTTCCCTTCGCATAATACTTTTTCATACATTATTACACACTTCAACTTTTAAGATGAATATTGATTATTTTTATTTATATATTTCTGGTGACTCACTCTGCACATGAAGAGATCAAGGAAATCCTGCACTAATAAGTGCCAGATCTCTACAACAGTTATGTTTTCCGAAAATTGTGGAATTAACCTACCTACCATGCATCATTTTTTATTTGCATTTACACACTATATGAATGCAGGTTATTGGTCATAAAATCATGGAGATAACCTCCCTTTCATCCAACATATGAATTCATGTGATATGTTTTCACTATTGACTCCACTGTATATTGATTTTTGTGGGTCATGTCTAAGAGTTTCTAGACATACTTTGATTGTTCTCATCCCAACATAGCGATGAACCGAAATATTCATGAATGTGCATGGGCTGATGGTATGAATGCCTTCGATTTACAAGCATGGAGAAGAAACTTAAGAGATGTGTATCAATTATGTCTCAGCGAGGATTGATGAAGGTATTTTTTTCCGAACTAACTCTTCAACAGGATAGGATGTATGGAAGTTTATATTGTTTACAACTCAAGCAGTAAACGATATAGTGATAATCCCATTCTTCATTAGTTTGACAGGTATTTCTTTTTTTATGACCTGTTTGGTATTACAGTGAGTTGTATTACCTTAAATAAACATACTTTAAGGGAACATATTTAGTTGGACACCCGATTTTAGATTTGTTTTCTGTTATAATCAGTTCAGTAATACATTGAGTTGTAGTACCTTATAAAAATTTTAGGATGTTTTCTAACCGTTGCAGTTCCTTAACGGGATGGGTCTGCATCCAAATAAAACATGTCATGCATCTAAATATTTCATGCATGGTTATTCAAGGGGAGGGCTGGGCAGTGGGGAGGGAGGGGGAGGGGTTGGGCAGGGGGAGGGGGAGGGGGTGGGCATGGAAAGGGTTGGGAAGGGTGGGCATGGAAAGGGTTGGGCAGGGTGGGAGGGGGAGGGGGAGGGGGAGGGGGGCTGTGCAGGGGAGGGCTGGGTAGGGGGGAGGGCTGGGCAGTGGGGAGGGAGGTGGAGGGGCTGGGCAGGGGGGAGGGGGAGGGTTGGGCAGGTGGAGGGCTGGGAAGGGGGGAGGGGAGGGATGGGCAATGGGGAGGGATGGGGAGGGGTTGGGCAGGGGGATGGGGAAGACTAGGCAGGGGGAGGGCTGGCCAGGGGGGAGGGTGAGGGGTGGGCAGTAGGGAAGGAGGGGGAGGGGCTGGGCAGGGGGGAGGATCATGTATTTAACCATCAATAAATTTAAATTAGGGAACTATCTTTGAAATGGGTTAGGATCCTCTTGGAAGCTCCTGGTTCACTAGGCCTGGTGATAGAAGAAAGGGTCTCATCCCAGTCACTCTAGAATGAATATGTTAAAACATTAAATAAAGCACATGATGATTCTATGGAACTTCTAGAATAATGCATTCATTTTCATGTACATGTTTGTGTACCCATTTGAGTCCTATGATTTTGAAACTAGAAGAGATGTACAAGTATTGATTGAAGGATAAAATGGTATTTCTATAATTGAAACGGGTGATGTTACTTGACTCGTCGACTGATGTCTTTACATTCAACTGACTACCAAGTTTAGAATTTATAAATATACCAGATCCTTAACTATACTACTAAGGTGTAGAACAACGATAGTCGAAGGTCGATCCCATAAAGAACACGATAAATCTTCCAGAGCCTCACATTACTTAAATGTTAACTTAGTGATTTGTAAGCAAAAATCAGTTCAAACAGAATTTTAAAATAAGAATTTAAATGATATTTAAAGACAATTAATAAACATAGAAGCGAGATATCAATATTAAAGGATGCTTAACAAGAGATTTCAACATCTTTCATTCATGAACGTGTCGAATAAATTGGTTCCAAGATCTTTCTAAAATCACAAACATCTCTATGGTCAAGTCTATTGACTCTGCCTAGGTTAATCTTGTTCTCTTAGTCAGAGAAATAAACTAACATAAGTGCATTAATACGTTGTTAATATTTTCATTATTAATTGTTAACCATTGGTTTTATTTTCCATGTTAATTAAATTTATAACATGAATTTTTATTTGTTTTTGAGAAATTTTATGTTATAGACACTTCATCATCATATTAATGGAGTACTTGTTGGAATTTGTTTTTTGAATTTGGAAGTAATGTTAGACTTCTCGTTAGGGCATGTTTAAACCAGGTACATGTAATTCACATCATTGTTTTTATGTTAAGTTTGAGTTGTGTTCATTTGATGAGTATTATATTGTTGTAGCTACAATGAATCGCTTCCAAATGTGTTTGATCAAGTGAATTGATAAAATCTTCCAAATTGTATCATCTTTTCCCCCATCCTCATTAGTTTATGCACTGAGGATTCCATCTGACAACACTCACTAAAAAATGATTACAACACTGATCACCAATGGTAATTAGTTTAACAAAATAAATTCTATTTTTTTTTTCTGATGTAGCAGTTGCACTTTTTTTTCAGAAGAAACCCATTTATGTTGCAGAAAATCAATTTCTCAATAGGCAATCTGGAAACATCATGCCTGATTATTTTAATCAGTTGTGGTTTTAGTGTAGCCCGAGTCGGTGGATGGTTTCTTGTGGTCACATGGCCTGGGGAAATATTCAATCACATTAAAAGCTGAGGAAGTGAGTGTTATTTATTTTAGCTTTTGAATTCAAATCATGTCTACACATTATTTCTTTTATGTTTTAATGTTTTAATTTTTTCATGTTTTCATGTTTTCATGTTTTCTAGGTTGACATGGCAGCCCTGTTACACATGGGTGATGGGGATCTTAAGGCTTTGCTAATTCCAATGGTAAATGACTTATTATTCCATCATGTGCTTTGATCAAGGTTTTTAATGTTCAATGTAGGAGGACAATACTGTTTGATGGGGACATCTGATTTCTGTATTATATTTTTTTAAATTATTTTCTGTTTGCCTCAATTGGAGGTGAAATTTTTTAACTTGACATGATATCTAGACATTACATGAGTTAAAAAGGTTAGGGTTAGACATAAAGGGGTTCAGGTTGTGATAGGGTTGAGGAATCGTACACAAATAACTCAACATGAGATAACATTTTGTTATAATTAGAAAAATAGAAGATTTCAGAGGATGGATACGAGCAACATATGCAAGTGAATCATTTGGATCCATCATTACATTCAGTTTTGATCTTTCCATCTCTTATTAGAGCTTCTCCAAGTCGAATTGTTAACATGAATTCTGTTTTAAGTTCTTTTGTTTGAACAATTCATTTTATTTTACATATTACTTCTTAAATTGAAAGTGCTAAACTTTATGAGCATGTCCAGTCTCAGTGCTTTACTCGTTTACTCGTTACATCTACATGATTTATTAGCTGATTTTTGACCGCGTTTAATTTCATTACTGCTTTCTTTTCACCAAAATTATGGGTTTGAGATAAATTTTTTACTTCCTTTCAATAGATACATCATGTTGGATTTGTCGACTCTGAAGATATGAGTGTTATTTATTGTGAAAGGAAGTTCACTAGTTTAGTGGGATACTCCAGCAGCAAGCTTTCACAAGTGCACATGCAGTTGTACGGTGTTTGGCTGTCTAATTATTTAAAGGCCTTATAAACAATCAAATTCAATCTAAACATTTATAAAAAGAAGGAAAATTGTTTAAATGGGATGTGAAATTGTTTTTTTTATTTTAACAATATTCTATTTTTTGAACAATGAAATTCAAAACAGTGTCACTATTTCATTGCTGATCATGTTTAGCAGTGTCCTCCATAAGCGGCTGCCTGCTAAGTTTGGTATCAGTGTAGTTTTTGTTTCACCTGGTGTTGTACACACCTATGTGGTAAGTTTCACTGATTATTTTAAACTCTTTATATATCTTATATGATAATTGTATAAAGGATGCCTTTATCAAATGGGGTTAAACATTTGGAATTTATTTATGGTGTGGGGTTGATTTCATATAATTCTAAATTCTCATTTTCAATTATCTGTTTTATCCCTATGAATCCAGGAAAGGGATCTTCCCAAAATTTCCCAATACTTTATCATCTGACACCATACTTCATTTTTTGATGCACAAGAAGGTGAGCATCATTTATTTCAACTGTACTGGTTTTCTTGACGACACTAAATTGGTGTTCCCATAAGTCCCTGTTTGGTTCCACTTCATTTATTGAATGAAATTAAATAATATGTTTTGCGGTTGGATGACAAGTTGATGGAATGAAGGACTAAACACTTGAAATATTATCAGATCATCGCATACCATATCATTGAACTGAACTAGACCTAACTCCTAGCTATTTCCACTGATGCGATAACATTTTGGAAGGTTTGTAGGATATGTATAGGAATTTATGTCCTAGATTCCATCATTTCTAGGATATGATAAGAAACATCTTTGTAGGGAATGTGAATATACACCCATTCAACAGTTAGCATAAGAATTTGAATCTTTTTCTATTTTTTAGTCATGATGCTTTGACGCTGTCCTCTAATTTCCATTGTATTTTCATGTTTTGATTGATATACCAGAGTAGGTATTTTACTATTATTGTTTATTTATGATATATCTGAATGGAATGATTGATAATTATGTTGGTGTAGAATGGTAGGGAGGTGGAGTGGCAGTTGCTCGCCCTCGGGAACAAGTCTATACCCACGGTTTTCCAAACCGTCGGTACATTTCGGGAGTTGCAAATCAGTATACCCACGGTGTGAAAACCGTGGGTACATATGGGGAAATTTGAATTAGTATACCAACGGTTTTCAAAATGTGGGTATAGATGTCTATACCTACGGTTTGTAAACCCGTGGTTAATGTGAATTTTTCATCATCTATACCCATGGTTCTATGCAAACTGTGGGTATAGCCCTATTTTGGCAGCACTGTAGCCGGCGGTTCTTGAAACTGTGGGTATATCCTATACCCACGGTTTCAAGGGCTATACCCATGGTTTAAAACTGTGGGTATAGGAGCTATTTTCAGTATTCAATTTTCAATTTTTTATAACAATGAAAAATATTGAACTTTAATTGTAAAGAAATGTAATTGAATGGACCTATGTGGTCCATTACATTGCCAAAATAGGTTGTTAGAGGTGTCATGGGATGTTAAAGAGACTTATTTCTAGCATTTTTCCAAATTTTCAAATTGGTGAACAATTTTTTCCATGAGATAGATTTGAACAAAGATATCAATGAGATAGATTTGAATATTTTCATCAGTGAGATAGATGTGAATATTTTCCTTAGAGAGACATATTTGTACAATGTCATCGGTGAGACACATGTGAACAGTTTCATCGGTGAGACAGGTGTGAACAGTGTTGTCGATATGTTTCATTAGTGACTAGTGGCAGTGACTCACCTATAGGTTGGTCACCTCTCAGTAGGTCACTTGTCGATAAGTCATGTCTTGGTAGGTCATCTGTCAGTACATTGTCTATTAGTAGGTCATTAATCGGTAGGTCATATTTCGGTAGGTCATATGTCGGTACGGTAGGTCATCTATAAATAGGTTTTTTTCAGTGGGTCCTCTAATGGTAGGTCATCTACCAGTATGTCATATGTTGATAGGTCATCAGTCGGCAAGGGCTATAATGCTTCCAAATCAGTTAGAAAACAATTTTCCATCATCTTACAGTTTCACCCCCTTAGACATTTTCTTTTATGTTAAATGCATTCAAAGCCTTTTTATGGGATTTAAGACTGATTCAAATCCCATAACTCGCATATTAATAATGATAAGTGTTTGGGTGTCATTATTTGGTCAATCCGCAAAGTCTTATGCATATCCTCGTTTAATGTGAAATCTAAACCATATCTAGACTACTAGACAATCAATATCTTCACAAGGGCCATGATATATTCTTCTTTGTTATTTCTTCTTTACCTTGGTGTAAGGATCCCTAAACCATTATATCGGTGGAGTTTTGTGATTATTATATCCATGGATCATTTCTCCTTGGATTTTTCCGTGCTGTGTGTACACCCCCAGTCTTGGAGCAACCATGAAGTGTTGATTCATCTTTTATTTATTGAACGTTAGACAAATGTTGTTCTATTATCCCAAATTTTATTCCTATTTTTCTCCTTACCAAGTTATATAATGTGATCTCCACATTTCTAATGGACCATTCTTGGGTGTTTTTTGATTTATTTCTATAGTGCCATCCTCGGGTTGATGTAGTCCTTACAGAAGTGGTGATTGTGATATATATTGTTGGACTAATCTCATGAAAGTAACATAAAAAACATTTTGAGGTAGTAGATTCATTGATTATCTATTATTTTATGTGAATTCAAAAAGTTATCATGTTTTATTTAATGGATTACAATGTAATTTGCATAATAAATACTTGTACATGATTAAATGATTGGTATCAATTGTGTAACGATGTTATTGTCGCTTGTTTATCCAAATCATATGATATCTATAATTTTGTTATTTAGCATTTCCTTCCTATTGAAAATTGGTAACGAACGCAAATATCATATTTCTTATAAATTAATTGGATAAATATATGGAGCCATGATTAATTAATCTGGTTGTTAAAGTTGTTATTGGTGAAAATTAAATGGATACAATTATGAATGTTTAATTGAATTGATTAATTAGATATGGAATAAAAAAATGGTTGTGATATAATGATAATTACATTAATGGTTCTAGGTTTCCCTCAAGATTATAAAGTACAATCACCTTTTTCTTTGGAGCTATGATTGTTCATTATGTTAGAGGGTTGAATGCCTTGTTTAGGTCCAAGTGATTTGATGCTATGTTGTTTGTTTCATACTTCTTATGTTGTGGAGTTATCTTGGGATGGATGATCATAGAGGGAAGCAGTGGTATGTTGGAGAATGGAGGCCGAGCGGAGGTGGCATCAGTGGATGACTATAGTGAAAATATTCATCGGTTAATGCATGTGGGTGTTGGGGAGGACACCTAGGATGATGGGACAAGTTGAAGCTTGGCTTACCCAGTGATATGAAAGTTGTTGTTATTAAACCTAATGCTTTTTATCTTATTTAATTTCAACACTAATAGAGGAATAGTGTATTTTATACCCTCCTTCCAAAAGATGTGAAGATGCATAGGGTATTCCACGTGCTTCATATTTATAACTATTTGATGATAGAGGGGCCAACACTCCAGCTATAAGTGGAAAAGACTCGACTAGAGGATCATCCACTCACCGTCTTGAGAATCTTGTATTTGGAATCTAATAATGATTTCATATAATACCTAGAATTATGTAAAAGTGACAATTATGTTAATAAATGATTGATCAAATGATGTTATCCCAAGGGGTCGCAGCTTGCTCGAATTCAATGATGAGTTTTTAATTTATAGGAACTATGGACATAGTTTGGTTATTCCTAGAGGGTAAGAATCATTGTTGTGATGATAATGAACTCTAATGTGGAAATGACAATGGTAAATTAATGGTTATATAATTAATTATCTTAAATTGAAACTGGTAAAAATAAATAATTTACTACATTGTAGATCATTAAATATTCATGTGTTTATAAGATAAATTTTATTAATAGTGGCATCCTAGTGTCTGTGACATGTTCGTCTCAGTTGAGTCTAAAACTGGGTTATGCTCATACTGTGTTGTTGAGATATATTATATTTTGTACTTTTTTTGTCTCTATTTGATTCTCCGACTATAAGTTATGGAAACTGTAACCAGATTATTTTTAGCATTCTATGGTGTTTTCCCCAATATCCATATGGGAAGATGTATGACTAACTACACCATTTATCCCAGATCTCTTTCTTAGTAGTTACGAGGGTTGGTATGTATAGTGTTAATTTTTTCCCTCATATGTGTATAGAAAGATGTTGTGGCTTATGTTTATTTCACACAAATATATATTTTTCAGAAGGTTCATGTTGTGGTGGAACGCCAACCTGTCTTCAGGCTGGCATATTTGGAGAGAGATGCATAGGGTGTGCGACATTGGGGAAAATGGAAAACCAGTGGGGAATTAGTAGTGGGATAATCTTGACATTCGTTATTATATTATATAATCATGTATTAGATACTTGGGTAGAGTATCAATGTTGAGGCTGGAAACATACTATACCTGTTTAGGTAAAGAGTTAGTTTCACATTCCGTTCACTGTTATTTAGCATGATTTATATTACTTTTACACGAGAGGCTCCAATGAGGATGATACTATGTATACTATTATTCTAATACTATGTTATATAACTATTTTAAGATCACCTGGATCTAGTTGAAGATCAGGATGTTTACTACTAACTTGGGGGTTTTTGGAGGGGATGGTTGGGATTTGTGGTTTCTATCGTTCTACTTTAATTTAGTGAATTGTGTTTTAACATTTTAAGTTTTATAAGTTCTTTCATGACATTACATAAGTGCACATGGATTTCTACTATATTCTAATCTAAGTAATAGTTGGTTGGAATGTCTATTCTCTCATTATTTTACATGTGTTTATGATGAAATTTGTTCTAGTCACTAAAACAAGGACTACCGGAGGAAGAACATGGTGTTATTAAAGTATTTTCATAACCATAAATATTCTCCAATTCTATTATATAGGTTATGAAATTTTTGTTTCATTTTTTCTGGAGTATAGCATCACAATCAAATATCATTTTTTCAGATTAAAATTTATCACATTTGGGTATAATGATAGATAAAATAAATATATCTGATATTAAATAAAAAATTACACATTTGAGTAATTACATATTACAAAAATATTTTATTACAATCTGAATGGGAAACAATATCATCACATCATGTGTATGGTGGGGTACTGCCTCTCAACAGGATGTGATTCAGTTTCCACTAACAAGTCACATAGAATGTAATGATGAAAATGAAAATGATAATATTTTTTATGAATTAAAAAAAAGTTAAATTCATGAAATTTATTCATTTTATAATGAAATTACGTCATTTCTCATTTAATCCATTTGACTCATTGAAAAGTGAAAATATTGATCTTGGATGAGTAGAATAACTCATCTAATAAGTGATGTGATTAATTTATTCATAACTAAATAACTATAATTATATTTTATATTATATATAAATACATAATATGTTAGTTAATATATTAAAATAATTTGTGAATATCAAAATTATTACATACCTTGTTTCCATGATGATCATTGAAAGATTAAAATATTATTCCGGTGTACGTCTAACCAATTATCACCATGAGTGTAACATACAACATTTTTTAATAAAATATTTAATGATTTATTTTAAAATACATTTTTATGTATAAATATTTATATTATTTTATTATTAGTATTTTTTATATTTTTTAATAATGATATTTTGAACCATATTAATCCTCCCAAATTCAATTGACAAATAATTCAAGTATGTTCAGAACTTCCTATGTAAACCTAATAAATTATGTTATTTTATATAACCTGGTATTAATTGAATTAAAAGTAATAAAAATAAATAAATAATAATAATTTTGAAAATAATTAAAATATTTTTATTATTTTGGAATATAAATAATGAGGATGATTAATCGAACTCGATGTAAGGGTTTTATCATCAATGTTTTATTTTTGTTACATATATTACATATTTATAACTTATTTTTTTGTTGGGTATATACATATATAGAATGTACATTATTATTATTATCCATAAATTAATAGTCATTTGAAAACCAATTTGAGTACATATATTTCATTTGGTTCAGAGTATAAAAATATTACTAACGTGATAATTGCATTCGTTTCAATTTCTTTTCATTAGGTAACATTTTTATGTTATCTATCCATATTTTTTTATAAGATGTATATAAATCCCCCATGGAATTTAATTTATTTAATTTTCTTTATTATAATGATAATTTTTAATGTTATTATTTAAAAAAATTTATACATTAAGTGTATGCAAAGTAATGAATGAATTTTTTAACGGTATCATATTTAAAATGATTCCTTCAAACTCAGTCTCATTAGATTTCATGTTTAAAAAATTACTCTATTAATGATTTAATATGGATATAAATGGTTTATAAAATTAGTAATTTTCTCTTCTAATATTATTTTTGTTGTTAAAAAAGCAATATTTCATCATGTTTTCTACGAAACGTTTTTAAAATGTAATAGAATGTTCTATTATAAATATACATAGAGACAATAAATATTCCACCTAATGAATATTATATGATTTTAGGATTTCATTTAATTAATTAATTTTATCATAAATGAATTTCACTATATCTATTATTTTATATCAGTATTAAAAAGTATTTTTAAAATAATTGTGTATTTTATTGAGAATGTGTTTTTAAAATAAGTTTACAAGTGTTTTTCATTGTTTGTGAGGAAATTGTATGAATCATGATATATTAAAGGTGAATTATTTGAAATATGTAATTCTAATATATCTTATATACAATTTTTATCCCCAATATAGCTCATGGGTCAGAAGAATATATCACATATGAAGGGTTGATCCCCCTTATAGGTGAATTGAAATTGGTGTTACCCATATAATAAATATTAATTATGAACATCAGAATAAATCATTTTTGAATTAGGTAAGAAATATTTTAGAATTAAAATATTTGGTTATTCTAATTATTAATGTTTTGAACATATATTTATCACTATTAATCCCTATTTAACAAAATGGTAGTTTTAATTCATTATTATAATTTTTAAAGGATTTAATTGGGAAAAAGGATTCTATGTTTATCATGTGAAATTTATTACATCATAAAAAATGGTAAAGGTAGTCATTACATTATATTTTATATTTTTCACTTGACTAATTGATTACATCCTTTTTTGTACCTTTATATGATTTTGTTTCTTATCATATGATTTAAATATATTTTTTACAATGTTTAAGGATGGGTAAGAGAAGATAATATTTTATGTTGACAGTCATTCAGATTATCCAAGAAATTAAATCATGGTTTATTTTAAAAGTACGATATTATAGTTAAAAGGATACTAATAGGAAGTGTCCACATTGTATTATATGTTTTTCTATATATTATTTTTACCAAATTATTTAAAACTATAAAATTGAACATTTCCCAAAATGTTAGTGGATGAATCCTTGATATAAATCTCAGAATTATTTATTGCTTAAGTCATTATTCTTATAATTGGTATCAGAGGAATGGTTTAACTAAACATATTGATTGGTATGATTTCATGTATGTTTTCTCATAAGATTTATGGATACCATTATAGGTTAATATGATTATATTTGATCATGTTTTCATAAGATTAGACTCTTCATTTGAGGGTTTTAAGTTATTTAAAAAATCATGTGATTGATGACATTTTATATCATTTTTTATTGGTATTGGTTGATTTTATCCCATTGTATAAACATGAAGTGTTCATTAAGGAGAAATTATTTTTTCATTATTTCAAAAAGGTTAACATGATGTCTATTTGACAATTTATTGCATCTGAAATGGCCGTAAGGCTTAAAACCACAACCATTATGCAATAACGGTGTAATAACACCACTGAAATACAGATTATATAGACTAGTATGAATTTTTTATATGTAATTATTATTATTCTTATGTAAAAACATGGAATTTTATTTGGGGAATATTTATTTATTTATCATTAATAAAATATGATCAAATATATCTAATAATATGGTTTCAAACATTGTTAACAAATTGTGGAATATTTTTTAGATTGGTATTAATGGAATTATTTGGATTGATCATTGGGTATTAATATTTTAATTTTGGGATAAAATTGAGGTTGTTTTTTTTGAAATTATCATACTATATTATAACCATTTTGATTTTGGATAATGTATAAAGAGAAGATAAAAATATTATTATGAATTTCGAGGTTATGTGGTCTATAAAATCTTTATTTTAAATATTTAGGCATGAAAACCTAATCCTAAATAGAAATAAATTTGATGAAAATATGATAATGTTGTTTAAATAAATTAATGGATTAAATCTATACTCATCAAGTAAGTATATTTCCCTATTTTAATAGGCTTGTTTGTAATAGAATTACCCGACAATAGGAAAAAAATCTTGTAACAGAAATGATATCCTAATACCAACATTGCTGATGAATATATCATCTTTTTTATCATCATAGATTTATTGTTTTTGGACTATAACTTTCCTTGGATATGTCATCTTATTTTTAATAATGACCTATAACACTCCATTTTATTATTTATTGTTATTTAATATAGGAAAATATTTACTTTGAACTTACATTTTATTATTTTAAAGCATATTATCTGTTTTTTTATATGAACATCACTTATCATTTTCTATCTTATCAACAGTATGGTTTATTAACGGAATTATGATGTAGGATTACAAAAATATTATAATCAAATATCTTATTGTTGATTACCCAAATAATGTTTAAGTTTTGAATATGTAGTTATTAAATGAAGATGATGTAAAACAATACATTTTTAGAAATATATATTTCAAGATATTAAATAACATTCAACACTATGGTTTACATGTGTTACATGAAATATCTAGTTTAGTTTGCATAATATGTAGCACTTAGTAAGACCCAATCACATTAAAATAATAATAATTATTTAATATGATAGTTATCAACCCACTGTTGTGATGAAGAGTATGAACATAATTATCTTGGTTATGAATATATTATTTATTATTATATATATATATATTTCATTATTTGGTGTCCAATTATTTAGAAATAAGAATTAAACACTTATTAAAATTTAAAGAATATTTTTTCCTGGAAAAAATATTTTTATTTTAAAATAACTATTTTATAAAAATTAAATAATTAAATACAAATTTTGAATTATATTCATTAAATTTATATGTTATATATTCGATTAAATAATTTATTTTGTCGATAAGAAAAAAAAAATATTCTACTAAAACATTATTTTTTTCTAAAAAAAGTAATATTGTAGCATTTTATGATGAACATATTTGAAAAATAATTTTTGAATATTTTGTTAATTTTTTTAAACAATAAACATGTTTTTTTAAATCATAATAATAAAAATTAAATTAATGTGATTTATTTGGGATTTTTAGGAAATGTATCAATTTGTGTTGAATAGTGAAAAGTAATTAATATTAATTGAAAATTGTTTTTATATTCAAATAATTTAAAATGATAAATTATATTTTGAATTGGGTTTAAATTAAAGATCATTAATTGATATATAAATTATTACAATTCACGTAATTTTAACCCTTTTCATTTTTTATTTTAATCTATATTTTTGTTCATTTTTGTACATTTTACTCATTAAAACCCCACTTTCTGGTCACAACTACATGATTATTTTTAAATTCAATTCAGTCAGTTATTTAAATTTATATTGAAAAAATGGATTCTATATTTTTATTTATCATAATTACTAATTTCTAATATGTTGAAATTTACTGTTGACTAAAATAAATTAGGAAAATAGAACAAACTAATTACTGTAGTTAAGTAAAGAATTGTTTTACTATGGCATTAAACTACAATGATAACAAAGAATATGAGAACAAATATTTTCATATTTTTTTGAATGTGTACATTTACATATGGGAATGATATTATATGATAATATAGTAATATATTTCATAATTCCATTGAAAACATCCTAAATAAAAAGTACAGTTGTGAAAAAGAAAAAAAAACATCTGTTTTTAATACATAGAAATACCTATAATGGGGAAAAATGAAACCTAAATTTGATGATGAATCCTTATTAAAAAGATAATTGAATATGTTTTTTCATCAGAATATATTTTAAATTCTGAGAGATAAAATAATAATCATACATTCTTGTGAACATTGATATATTAAATGTTTAATTAAAATTAAAATATAAAAAATGACATTTTAGATGATAAAAGAAGAATAATTTTAATGAATAATTTTGTTTCATGATTTTTTAGATGAATATAAAATCCAACATTTGTAATTTTTGTTATATTGGAGTTACAATTATGTATTGATTATATTTATATCAAAAACATTAATCATGTAAAAATTTCATTAAATATCATATAATAAAATTTTAATAGAAAATACCTTTCTCGATAGGGTATAAGATTCTCCACAGTAATAATAGTCAAAAAACTAAAAATCTCAATTTAAATGTGACCATTATAACATAGTCGATAAATTGGAAGGAAATAATATCATTAAAAACTTCATGAAATATTTAATGGTATTATTAATTATTAATGTATTAATTAATTCTTTGTAAATAATAATGATATTATTTTTCTATATCAAAAATATATTTTCTACAAAAATATATTTAATGTTAATTATGATCAAATAAAATTAATAATTTTGAAATATTTTAAAAAATTTATTTGATTAAGATAATTTCATATATGAATCCATCTTGAAAAAATAATTTTATTTTGAATTTTTTTGAGTTTTTTAATTTTTTTGATTATTAGTGAATAATGAAAATATTGTTTTTTTCATTTGTATTAATTTTTTTTAATTATAGTAAATTGAACCTTAAATATTTTAATTTTATCTCAATGTAACTTAATTACTATTTAAAATTATATTATATAATAATTTATTTTTTAATCATTATTTTACCTTATTTAGGTATATGATTAATTTTTTTCTCAAAGAAACTTTTCATGAAATTATTTTTTCATTGCATTTCACGTCTTTAATTTTAAATTGAATTATTCCCTTTATTTGTTAAAATTTTTTAAAAATCAATTCCATGTTTTTATTGAGGGGGTAAAATTATTTAAATCAGCCCTTTTTATTTTCTACTAATATGAATCGTTATTGTAATAATTTTTTTACAACAGTATAGTAAAAATAAGTTTACTATGGATAAAAAGAAAATGATACTTACTAGAAAATGTCTCAAACAGTGAAAAATGATTTTTTAATGATTTTATTTTTGTAATATTAATTTAGGTAATGAATTAATATCCTTTGGGTACCTCTGTGGTGAGATTTTAAAATTTATAATATTTTATTTGATGAAATTTCAACAATGTTATACTCATTTTTTTGTAAACTATATCACTTCTAATATAACTATACCCATAATATATATTCTACTAAAAATATTCATTATTAAACTAAATAATTTATATATATCATGTTAATTTTTTTCAATTCATTAGGGAATATGTAATTACCCTAACTGATAACACTACACTGATGTTGCAATTTTTAAATTAAATGATAATTAAAATAAATTATTATAAAAATATAAAAATAATATTAATTTTATATAATTATTATATTAAAAACAATTATTGAGTAAACTCTAATGTTATGGATGTATTAAATGAGGTTTTCAAAGATATGTTGTTTCTTTGAAAATTTTAAAAGTCAATTTAATGAATTCTTTCAACATTGACATTAATTATATATAGAAATAATATTTCATTTAATAATATAAAATTAATAAGAAAAATTATGTTCAATCAACTAAGTAGGATATTGTTTATCATGTGACACATTATCCATTTATGGTTTTTTTAATGTTATACTGAATATTGTAACCATCAAAGAGTAAAACTACATGTTGTCAGGGTCAATGATAAAGGGGTCAATTAAGTGATAAACCCAAACAATAAGGATAGTTATGTAGTTAAAAATTATGTAAATTTTGTTTTGTGAGATGATTTTCACCCAATATATTCTTATCATATAAATTGACATGTTTTGATCGATTTGGGATAGACATGTAATTTATATTAAATTAATATTTCATGAAATTCCAATAGTGCCCCATCTTTCTCCTATAAAATGGGAGCATTTCTTCTCAATTCTTCATCTTTAAAAATATATTTGGATTGGCTAATCCTGTATGATCTTGAACATTTCTATAGTCATATTAGACATTATTTTTGGTAATATTTGTTCTTAATTAAGTACATTTGATAGGAGATGATACATTCGTTTGTTTGGGTGGAGTCAAAAATAATTTTTTGAGAAAAGGGGTATAATAACCATTGGCGGACAATTTGTACAAACTATGCAGTAGTCTAAGAGAAACAATGCTCCCTCTGGTCTTATGATATAGTGGCTTTGATATTATTAAATCATGGATTGAGAGTCCATGAAAGAAAATCATGTGAGTTTCCCCTTGAATCTATAGATAAGAAATTGTTGGCACACTGTTTTACTAATAGTGTGACTAAATGATGCATGAGATAGCACTGAGATCCAAAAAATGTGGATCTCGTTATTTTTTACATTTCAGTGACCCATTTATCCTTATATGCAGCCCTAACTCAGGATTTTACATTCCTAAGGTTAAAGGAGGGTTCTAACAACAACCTGGAAGGATTCTTAGGCCATCAGAAATATGTTATTTGAGATTGAAAGCACAAATTGAAGATCCTCTTTTCTCCCATTATGTGGATCTCATCCCAGTTCCATTCCCTTTAATTCTACTTTCCTTCTATGATCATTGGAAAGGATATACCCTCTGTTTTTTTAGATTTAAACGTATTTGGAATGATCTAGATCTGTTATTATAGATCTAGATCTAAATTGAATAGATCATGATATCTTGGTTTTGGTTTATAGATTTAGATCCCGAACACATATATTATTCATTTCACTTCAGGGATATTTATATCTTCTGATTAGTAAATTTCTATTAATGAATTGAAGTATGAGATCTAAAATATAATTCCCATAGTCGTGGATTAAATATGTATATTCAAATTTATAGAATTTATATCTCTAATTAGAAGTTGATTTTTTAAAATTCGGTTAATTAGGTTGACCAATTTATTAATCCAAGTATTGTTGAATTAAATTATTAGTTGAGGGATTATTCATTATACTAAGTTTCTTCCATATTAGATAATGAATCTGAGAAATTGATTATGAGATTTAAGGGTTATAATCTTGAAAAATTAATTATGGTATTAATTATGAGATATCAAATTGGCAATGTTGGGAAAATTATTTTTGAATTAATTATGTGATTTTAGATTATGATCTAGATAATTAATTGTGGGACTAATTATGATGATTTGAGATTTACAATAAGGAAAATAATTTTTGAAAATTAATAATGGGATTTGAATTGTTATATTGGTTAATTAAATAATTTATTAGCTAAAGGGATTAAGGCATTTTGTTAATTATTGTTTTAACTAATGGATTTGATGTATATACATAAATATAGGATTAGTAGTGGAATTTATGTGGATCAATGATTATGAATTAAGTATGTATGAATGATTAGGAACATGGTCACTCTATTGAGGAGTAGTCATGGTAACATGGTCATCATATTTATGAGTACATAAAATGGGATGATGTACATTCTATTGAGGAGGAATCATGGTCACATTTCAATCTTATTTATGATTGTGATGAGGGTAACATTAGAAATCTGGCTTATAAATGTGAAATTAAATAATGTAAATAATGGAACTCCTAGTTATCACCTCACAAGAGAATATTTCAAACTCCGGCATGAGTCGAATCTGGTAATGAGATATCATATCACCGTTGAAAACATTGAGCTTTATCAAGAAGGAGGTATTTAGATATGATATTTCCCATCGAACACTTTGGTATTTGGTATGAAATGAAGCTAGAATTGGGGTATTTGTCTCTGTGGGAACATTATAATTAATTTCATTACAGAAATGATAATTCAATAACTGGTTATATATTCATTTTTCTTATTTCATGTTGAACTGCATACACACACTTTTGATTGAAATTATTTTAGACATCATTTGTGGGGGCCTACTAATTTTTATTATCTCCCAATTCAGGATTAATGATCAGTACCTGAATAGATTATATTTTTTGAGGATATGATAAGGGAAAAGGCCCTAGGATGGATTTCTGATTTTGTATGGATCATTAATGAAGTGACAAAAAAGGTTCAGAACCTACTTGGGGAGTGATAGTGTCTTTACATTCAGTTTCATTATTGACACCCGGCACATTTATTTGAATATCGTGTTTTACCTTTTTGTTGAGTATTTTAATTTCTATTTGGTTAACAAGTGACGTGATTATTGTTTTTTATATATAAATCCCCATTTGTTTATTTATTTAGGCTGTTATTTTACTCTGATTAATGAGGGTATATGCTCCCCATTAATGACTTACCAGACCCTTACTGCTAGTCAGTAGCATATAATATATAGGAAGGTTCACTTTAGCTCTTGTAGAAAACTAGCTTGGGACACCATCGTGTGTTTCTATAGTCAAGACATTACAATGTGGTATCAAATTTCATATTTTCTTTCTTCTTATATTTTTTTTACTATTTGTGGAATGGTTGATAGGAGATTTGGAAGAGTAGGGGTCTGGTAATTATATTTGGAATGGGAGTTTGAAACCCATGTATGGGGGATAACCCAAGAAAATATGGGTGGGATTTGTTTTATTGTTTTTTTTATTATAGTGGATTATTATTTCTCCTTTGGAAATGCACTTGTAGTGTGATGTGATTAGTGTTTCTATGATTTTTTCTTTATTTCATAATAAACCATAATGGTTTTAGAGTGGAGTGTTCAAGTATCACTATAGTCCCTCAAGGTGATTGTGACATGTATCGTTTTAGGTATGCACCAGATAATGGTTCACGGGTAAGTTGTTGAAGATGTACTATTTTTATTTTTGTGAAATTAAAAATAATAATGGTGGATAAAATTAATTCTGAATGATTATAAAATTATTCAAAATGAGTATAATAGTATTTTGAAAAGAGAATCTTCATTATGATTTCTTTCTACCATTGTTTACCTAAACATATGAGTAGGATGGTTAAGGGTAGTGATAGAACCTCGGTTTGACCGTGTGGCGTGATTTTGGGGAACATACATGTTGTGACCTTTTGTGATTTTTCTTCTTATGTAAAGATTATAAGGTAGTGTTATGAGACCATAGACATGTTTTTGTAATTGTAGAGGATATTCCTCCATGATTCTTGTTGTGGGGATAACTGATGGTCATGCCTATGAATGATTTTATAGTTAAGGAAACTGAGGTATCGATCATACCAATTAAAGATGAAGGGTATTAGTTTCATTATTACATTTCTCACATCAAAAAATACATGGAAATAGACCCATGGAGAGTTGTGAAAGGTATGTATCAGTTGACAAGTGAGTTTCAATTGAATCACCATCTGACTTTTATTGGAGAGGGTGGACCCGAGGGAGCTGAATTCTGGGTTGATTCCATAGAGATAATACATGAACATTTGGACACTCTGTCTAAGTGGAGAGTTATGTTGGATTTTTATATACTTCAGGGATCAATGGATAATTTGTTTGAAATTTAAGATGTAACTAGACAGACTAACAATATATTATGGAATGAATTCTTTAAGAGGTTCTTGAAGCATGTTTATCAAGAGACGACGAGACATGAGAAAGCTATTGAGTTCATTCATCTAACACTGGTGAGAATCACAATGATGGACTGTGCTAGATTCCAATAGATCTACAACAATGTTCTCTAATGATAAAAAGATATGTGGAATCTACAATAAAATGTTTTTCGGATGGACATAATATTGACATAATGTCCCTGGTGAATATCATCAAGATGATGAAGTTTACAGAAGTCATGGATCATAATATAATAGTTTAAGGGAACCTAAGGGAGGAATCTAGTTATTGAAATTCAGTTTTTATTGGATGGTCGGGAGGTTCACCCACTGAGTGCATAATGTTTTGTTATGAATATTTAGTCCACGTATGTGGGAATCTGACAACACAGATAGGAGAGTTGTATCGAGAGGATCTTAGTTGGTTGATATGTTATTAGTGTGGTAGGTCATTACACTACCATCATCATTATTCCCTTCTACCAATAGAGTGTAGATCTTATAGCAAGATGGACTTATATATAAGTTATCCAAGTCATAGAGGCAGATAGGTACTGTAGGAATAGCTGGTCAGAGTCAGAGTATGGGAAAAATATCTTCTACACCACATCAGGCTAGCATTTAGAGTTTTACTGGGTCAGGCGCGAGAGGTAGTGGATGTGGTGCTTCGGAGAAGGAGCGCCCATGTCAAAAGAATTTTTCTACACTGGGGAATCAGAAATCATCCTTGTGAATAAATGCAGAACAGTTATGTGGAGTAAAACCTACACTTGTGTATTGGAAGGATAGACCATCAACAATGATTTTTATAATTCTTGTAGCTTCAACTTTATCTATTTTCCTTGACTTATACTGATTCATTTCATTCATTATATCTATAAAATTTTTTGATGGTCTGGGCCGGACATCGGAGTTTTTGAGCAGGGTAATGACTATAGATAAACCATTGGGAGTAAAGTCTAGTGATATTAGTGTATGCAAAGGATGCTCACTATTGATCGGGGAATGTCATTTCATAAGTGATCTCTATGTTCTTGATATGTCAATCTTTTTCTTGATTATAGGGACGTACATTATAGTCACCTATTAAGCCCACGTCGTTTTCTACCAAAGGATAGTGACCTTTGTTTATCATAAGGGTGACAATAATATTCATCTTAGTGAGTGGGATATCTAATAAGGTTGAGAAATGCCAATTAGATATCAATTAGAATGGATCACGACCCATGTTTTTAATCTATTGATGAATGACAGGGGATTTAGTTATGATTTTCTAACACGGTAGTGGAACAGTTTCAGGATTTGTTTCTTAATGAATTCTCAAGTCTACCACTCTGAGAGAGATGTAGAATTCATTTTTGAGCTAATGTCGGTGGTAAGCCAATATTTATTCCACCATATATAATATCACTGATTAAGATTTAATATCATAAGAATCAGTTGGTGGACTTATAGCATAAGGGATTTATCCTTCCATGTGCCTATCGTTGGGGATCACTTATTTTTTCTCAATGAAGGATGATGAGAGTCTACGTTTTTGTGTCGATTATCAGATGTTTATCAAATTTAATATGAAGAACATATATCCTCTTCTACGTATTGATGATATATTTGACCAATTTATGGTATCATGTGTATTCTCAATGATCAATATGAAATCATGGTATCATCAATTTAGAGTAAAGACTTCCGATATATCAAGGACTGGTTTCATAAGTATGTATTTCCTTTATGATTTTGTGGTAATTCTATTCTATTTTGAAAATACACCAGTGGTGTTTATAGCATTGATGAACATGTTTTTTCATCCAAATATGGATCATTTTTTTGAGGTGTTTATGGAAGAAATCAAGATGTAATCTTAAACTCATGATGATCATGCCAAACATATTTTTATCTTCTTGACTACACTGACAGAGCATCAGTTATATTCCAAGATATCTAAGTGTCAGTTTAGATTTACTAGGTATATTTCACATGAATCATCATCGTAGAGGAAGGTGTGTGTGTAGGCGCAGAGAAGGTCAGAGGAGTGGTTTCATGGGAGAAGCCCAATATTTTCTAAAAAATATGATTCTTTTTTTGATTAGCTAGAAATTTTAGGATATTTATCTTAGACTTTTCACATTTTTATGTGCCACATTTGGGCATGACCAAATGGGGTGTAATATTTTAATGTACTGTGTCTTGTGAGGGAACATTTTAGGTGATGAAGAAGCGCATAACATCAGCACTAATTTTGATACTATCTAATACATCTGAGAATTATATAGTTTATTGTGATGCTTCTAGGATCATACATGAATTTGTGATGATGCAGGTTGATTGAATTGTGGTTTATGGGTCTTGACAGTTGAGGCTTCATAAATGGAATTACCCTATGGATGACCTTATGTTGGATGCAATGGTTTAAGATATTTAGTGTGGGTGAAACTCAATTTTGGGAGAAAAGTTTACAGTTCATACATATCATAGAAACATTAATTATATATTTTTACAATATGATTTGAATTTTTTGAAGTATATATGGGTTGAGTATATTGAATATTTCAATTTTGAACTTCCATTTATGTATGGTAATATAAATAGTGTGGATGATTCCTTGATTAGTAAAACATAGACATAGATGGTTCAAGAGTCGATTTTGGAGTGGAATATGATGACTTTGTT
Source organism: Viscum album (assembly GCA_963277665.1). Classification (NCBI taxonomy): domain Eukaryota; kingdom Viridiplantae; phylum Streptophyta; class Magnoliopsida; order Santalales; family Viscaceae; genus Viscum; species Viscum album. The sequence continues at coordinate 860,311,333 of OY728163.1, read as the reverse complement.
GTAGGAAATGCATGTGGTGGTTCAAGAGAGTCGGGAGCAGATGACTCTTGTTTTTTGTAACATTGGATTCTATGCTTTTGAGATGGGTTAGGGATAGGAAGTATGAGGATTTATAATTCCTTTCCATGAGGGAATTATTTGAATGTGGAGATATATCATCGCATATGCTGATAGCTAAGGATGAGATCATCTTTGTGAATAATCAAATTTTGGTACCTATGAGCATTAGATATGAGATTATGTGAGAACTTCATGCCGCAAAATTGGAGGTTTATTCAGGTGTTACCAAAATTTTCTGTGAACTATGATGACAATTTTGGTGGAATGTCATTAAAAAACAAGATTACATGGTATATGACATGATGATTCGCCTATCAATAGGTGAAGGAATAGCATAAATGAAATATTTGTTTTCTATAGACATTTACCATCTCAAAATGGAAGTGGGGTGATGTGGCCAAGTATTTTCTAGTGGGTCTTCCAAAAACTATTAGGAAGAATGTCTATATTTGGGTCATTTTGGATCGACTAAAAAAGGTTGCATGTTTCCTGCCTATAAGGAAAACCTTTACTATAACAAATTTTGGGAGAACTATATGTTCAGGAGATAGTTTTGCTGTATGGAATGTCATAGACTATAGTATTAGATCATGATTCATTCTTTACCTCACACATTCAGAATGACATGCAGAAAGTGATCAGTATACAGGTTTTATTGAGTTTGAATTTCCACCCATGATAGATGGCAGTTAGAGCATTTTGTACAGTTTCATTAGGATATTATATTGGTATGTGGTACTGAATTTGTTTTATCACGGGAAAAGAACATTCCTTTAGTGTATTTCACCTATAAAAACATTTAAAAAGATACTATATAGATAGAACCATATGAGGTAATTAATAGTAGGCCATGTCTATAACTAATATGAAGGATGGAGACTAATGAGTCATATTTTATGGGACCGAATCTCGTGCAGGGGACATCTGAATAGGTACAGTTGATTCTAAAAATTATGGCGACGACCCAATGTAGTCATAATTCATAAGCTGATAGGCAATGTCAAACACTATAGTTTTTAGAGGGTTATCTTGTATTCATTCAGTAGTTTCCTAGGACTGTACACCACATGATATAGTTTCCAGGACAGTTTTCTTCTATGTTTGTTTGATTGTTGGAGATAGTAGAGAGTATTAGGCCGGTGGCGTACCGATTGGCTCTTCTACATAGATACGACATTATGAAGGATATTTTCTATATATCACAACATCATTTCTATCTCCCTGACTTGTATAAACTGATCGATGTAGATGATATTTTCCTATGATAGATGCATCCTTCTTGAAAAATCGTAATGTGTGTTCGATCATATTGAGAATGTGTGGAGGGGAAAGATATTGTCGATAGTTTGTCTGTTAATGCAACATGGATGTCTACAAGAAGAACCATGTGAAAGAGAAGTAGATATGAGGGATTAATGTACTGATATTTTTGTATCAAATTATTATATTGGAAGGGACGAGTAAATCAAGGATGAGATTTATAATATAGTGAGACTGTATGATCTTGACGTTTTTTGGATTTTTCTCTGTAACGATTTCAGGTAATTTTTGTTTTTACATATTTACATGTGATGGGAGTTATGACATTAGGTGAATTTTGGCGGAGTCTAAGATAATTTTTCATAAAAAACTGTTAAGCATGGTTGTCTAACGGTTTGTAAAAACTGTGTGGCTATCTAGACGAAATGGTGTACTCACTTGCCATTTGTTTTAGTGGGATCAGCACAGTTAAAGCATAATTTGGTAGTTCATGTGAGGAAACCATGTTAGATCCCCCTTGAAGTAGTGGCTAATGAATGGATAGCACACATTTTTTATAAACATGTGACCAATTCATGCATAAGGCAGTAGTGGGATCTGCAAAATATGGATCTCTATCCTTTTTACATTTTTGTGACATGTATTCTCTAATATACATCACTAAATCCATATTTTACATTCATAAGGGTAATATATGGTTCTTCCATCAACTCGAATGGATTTCAAGTCCATGAATCATATTTTCACTGATATTGAAATCCTGAATCGAAGATCCTATCTTTGCTCAGTAAGTGGATCTCATCCCAATGACATTCAATTTCGTTCTCTTATCTATCCTTTATCTATTGATGGGAGATATTCATTGAATATTTATATAAAATCATATTTGGGTAGGTATATATCTAATAATTTATATCTATATCTATATTTAATGGAAAATATTATGATGGTTTTGGTTTATGGATTTGGGGAGATATATATCTAATATTATATATCCACTTTAATTTAGAATTTTTTTCATATATTGTATAATTAGGGTGACCATTAGTTTTGTCAAAGAATTGATGAATTAAAATACTAGTTCATGAATTAATCATGACACCAAAGGGATTCCCTATTAGAGATTTAATTTGGGAAATTGATTACAAGATTTAGGGATTCAAATAATCATATTTAATTAGGGGATTAATTATGATATATCTAATTGGTTCTGTTCTGATAATTAATTGTGAATTAATTATGTACTTTGAAATTAAGATCTAGAAAATTGATTGTGGGATTAATTAGGAAGAGTTGAGATTTATAATTAGTTAATTAATTTTGAAAAATTAATTATTGAATATTAATTGATATATTGCTTAATTAATTAATTAATTAATTAATAGGATTTAGGAATTTAGATAATTATTGTGTTTGCGAAAGGTTTGATGTATTTAACTAATTTTTGGATTAGTTGTGGAAGTGATGCAGATAATAACTTATGTGTGAATGTATGGGAACATTGTGATTCTAAATTGAGAAGTATACATAGTAACATTGTCAAGATAGTTAAGAGTAATGAGAATGGGAACATGGTCATTCTATTTAGGAGTAGGTATGGTAACATGTTCATATTACATATGCGTAATGAGAATAGAAACATGGTCATTCTATTGAGTAGTACGGGTGTTAACACGGGAATCTTAATTATGATTTTAATATTGGAAACATTGGAAATCTGTCTAATAAATTTTAAATTAAAAATTGTGAATAAAGGAACTCTGGGTTATGGCCTCAAATAACAATATTTCGGAATTTGAAATTAGTAGAATCTGGTTCCGAGATATCATATAAAATTTGAATATGTAGATCTCTTAAAATAAGTAGGTATTGAGATATGATATTACCTAAAGAATAAATTGGCCTCCATCATGATATGAAGCTTCTGTTGGGGTATGGTACTCATTGGGAACCCTATAGTTAATGCTATTATATAAGAATAAATTATAATGTAATAACTAGTTATTTATTCATTAAAATTAATTCTTATAGAACCACATACACTATATTTTGATGTGAGTTGTTTTAGACACTGTTTGTGGAAGCCGTCTGAGTTATACACATATCCTATTCATACTACCTTATTGAAACACGAATACATTATATTATTATAGGGCATTATAATGGGAAATGGCATTGGATGGATTTATTATTGGGGATGGAGCACGGATTAGGGGACTAGACATGGTTTAGATCTCGCATGGGGATTTGTAGTTTCTTTACATTCATGGTGATTATAGACACTTGAAAATTTTATTTGAATAATATGTTTTACCGTTTAGTTGAGTATTTTAAATCCTATTTGGTTATCTGGTGACATGAGTATTGTTCTAGTTATATATGCTCCTCTGTTTTTTTAT